>CM031936.1:19761231-20187949 GCA_018703725.1 Brassica juncea | reverse complement strand
TAAAGCTTGAACTTGTCTAATATCTAGTGCTGTTATTTGTGCACAAAAACAGCTCACACAGTACACACTACTCAATCGCGATTACCAAGAAAATTCATGTCTTATGGATCATATCAAAAGGAGAAAATTATTTTTACCACTAACAACAACATATTATTTACACTTTGAACCAAATATCACGCACTCCAAGAAAACATCAATTTAGAGACTCCCCTTGCAATAACAATTGGTGGTTGAAAATTTTGCAACTACATTGTGATTAGTTTGCAACTGTTTTGCAACCAGTACAATATGTAATATAATAGCCACAAATGTGCAACCAAAACACGTGATTGTAATTCAGCCGCTCTTTTGATACCCATTTGAGACATTTTTGCAACCCGAGTGCGTAGTCGCAAGATTATAGCAATATTTAAACTAATTTTCAACAATGAAAATAATTACAAATTTTTAGTTACAAAATAGTCATAAAGTAATTTAAATGACGTAGTTGCAAAAATGTTATGTTTTTGCAACCCCTTTGTGACTATTTTTTTTTTGCATACCACATGATTTTGGAACAATTTTGGTTGGTACACCTAATTAGAGCTACAACTTTGAAAAGAGTTGCAAAATAGTCTCAAAACAACTCATATATATGCAAGCAATGATTTCCCTTCTCCTTCTTCATACAAAACTTCTTAAAGAAACATAGCATAGCTTTTTTACCAAGAGAATGGAAGAGAATTATAATTATTAGGAATCTCGTGAGTGGATGTATAATCAAATTGATTAACAGACAAATAATATCTCAGTCGAGTTTTCAACGGGTGTGGAAGACTTCATGAGTTTTGCAAGTAGCCATATATTAGCACAAAGGAGTAGTGGTAAGTTTTACTACCATTGGAGTATATTTAAAAACGATGAATTTCTTACGGAGGACCTAAAATTTGGAGTCATCTTTATAATAGATGATTTGTGTCAAAATATTATGTTTGCTATATGCATGAAGAATAACTGAATATGTAGTTAGGAATAAGTCATGGTAATTCAAATAATCCAAATGGCAGTCAAGTAGAAGTTAGAAATGTAGATGACAGATACTTCGACATGGTGAATGATGCATTTCCTGATACATCAGTTTCTGATTATTATCAACAAGGTGAAGGTTATCAGAATACAGAAAAACTTAATTATGAGTCAAAATTTTTTTACGACATGTTAGAAGCTGCAAAAAATCCCTTCTATGATGGTTGCCTGATACACTAAAACTGAACCTTTCCTACCGTCAAGTTAACAGTGGTAATTGTAGTATTCGAGGTTCAATCCAGAGGACCAGTTTACATTTTATCTTTATGGGATTAATATTAAACTAAAACAATGAATAGATTTTAAAGTTGATTGAAGCTTAGAAAGCAAGTAACAATTAAACAAAAGGGTTTTTCAAAGATGATAAGCAAGCTAACCTAGAGTGTTACAATGGATGCGAGCCAAACAACTATTCAAGCTCTTTCAGATCGAGTCTAGAACTCGGGTAGCAAAGGAAGATCAGCCCACTGTCGTGGTACTTCTCCTTTTATCCATCGATCTCAATACCTAAACTCTCGTTTGGACTCAGATGCGATGATAAACATTAAGGACTGACCCGATATGTTCAGAAAACATCCTAATATCTACTTTTGCTGATTAGGGATGTAACGCTCATTCATGACAAGTCTAGCAACCTATTACACGGTTAATGAATAGATTCAGCCTAAGATCAAACACTAATTTATCAATTCAATGCAAGCATTACGATCAGACATGAATGAAGACAATTAGTGGAGGCTTATATATGTTCATGATATCACTCAAATTACCCTAAGGAGTGATTTATACTCTCTCAAATAACCTCTCGAGTTGTAGTACTTAGAGATCGAATCCACATGGAGCTAGGGAACACACTAGATCTTATTGTAACAAAGCTAGGTCAAAGATTTCAAAACAGTAAATAACAAGTAAACCTAGAACTCGTGAGCAAGACAATTACTCAAGTCATTGATTTGGGTGTTTAACATATATGGTGAAGGCGTCAGACTTAGGATTACTATTCAGGTTATCAGGATTATAATAGTATGAATGCCTAAGTGAGATGCTTGCATGATATTATAGAATCCAACTATAACAATAACTTTAACTGTCGTCCTAGGTTATATATTACTAGAACCGATGAGACTCCCATTGGTGAAACATAGGAAGGCGTCGATCGACCTGCTGTCGCACATATCGATCGACAGTGCCTCGTGTCGATCGATCGATGACTCTATAGGAGTATCGATCGATGCGCCTCTAGTAAGCTTTAAGTGCGAGGTTGATAACAGTTCGCTTAAGGAGTTTGCCAAATCAGCTGTCGCTTGTTTCCACCAAATTCCTAAGCTCAAAGAAGATAGATCCAAGAATAATATCCACTGTCATCATGTATAGGTTAGCTACTCCTATACAAGCATTAACAACAATCTTCTAAGATGAATATCACATGCTCAAGGATTCATATTTGGGGCTAATCCCTTAAAACCTATTTGAATCCTAAATCTAACAAAGGTGTTTACTCAGACAGGGCCGAGCAAAACATCATAACAATTAAATAAAATTGCATAGATAGAATAGATGGAAGATAGAGGTGTTCAAGAAAGTTCTCAATTGTAACTCTCTCTCTCACAAAACAATAGTATGAAAAACTCTCAAAAAGACTCTCTAAAAATTTTGAAGGACAACCTCTTCAAAAACTCTAAAAACTCTCTCTTTGCCAAAACACGTAGGCAAAACTTAAATACTCAAAAATTAGGTTAAAACTCGTCAGGGGTATCTTGGTAAAATGGATGAAGTCTTGGGCTTCAAGTCAGCTGTGATCAAACCGGGCTTCTGTGTGTTAAATATCGGTCGACACCACTGAAGATGTGTCGATCGACGCGTCTCTCTTTGTGTCGACCTTGAGTGGTCGATATGGTCATCTCGGGATAAATCTCTAAAATGCTCCAAAACATCATCTTTTCTCCAATTGCTCCTGAACCTGTAAATATGCTATCTAGACTCCTAAATGGATTAAATATATCCTAAAACTATCATATACCATGACTAAAATCGGGTCAAATTCATGGTATATCAACTCCCCCAGACTTACCCTTTTACTTGTCCTCAGGAAAAAACAACTAGTAGTCCCTCTGGAAAAGGTTTGAAAATAGTAGGGACTCAAAAAGTTTAAAAATTTCAGTCATATCTTCCTAGTAGTGCAAGCCAAGTCAAGATCATTCTAACTACAAAAGCACATTATACCATATCCTAGTATAGCAACTGTAGGGGGTAGATTCGACCATCCCCTCAAGGCCCAAAAGATAGATGCCCAGGCCCGTTTCCACGAATAGTTAGCTCGGCTCGACGGCTCGAGACGCCAAAGTCTCGGCGCAGCTCTAGAGTGCTTTTGGTCGCTCCTCAGCGACCGAATGAAGTCGGCTCAACGGACGCTCAATGTACTTCGGCTCAACGGACAAAAAGCCCACTAACACGACGCGGATTAGGTCACGGAAGAACGAAGGACGGCTATAAAAAGAGAAGTACGGACAACGTAAAGGGGATCCGAAAATAGAGTCACGGAACGGCTAGAATTAGGGTTTTCATCTTTACTTGTTCTCGCTGTTTTGTACCTTTTCCGACCAAAGCTCTCCGAGCTCCAGTCTTCCGTTTAGTCGTTCTTTACTCTGTAACCGTTTGAACGTTCTTCCGACCATCAATAAGACGTCTTTGCTAAACCCACATCTCGTTTCTTTTTAATACCGTTTCCCGATCAAACAGTTGGTGCCCACCGTGGGGCATCTAGCAAAGTAACGACGATAAGATGGCGACAAGAGATGACGGTTCCTCCTCCTCGAGCGAAAACCCCGCAACCCGCGAGCCGATCCCTACCCCGGTAACGGCGACTCCAGCGCCGCTACCACCAGCATCTATTGACACCATTATGGCACGTCTCACGCAGCAAGACGCGGCCCAAAAGGCGGCAACCGAGCAAATCGCAGCCCTAGCTAAAATACTCGGCCCTCTAGCCGCCAACGTGGAAGCATCAACGGCCCAGATCCGACGACAGTTGTTCAACACTGACCGAACAACTGGTGCCACCCCGCCACCGCCTGCAGCTCAAAACCGATAACGATGTCAACGCCGTGCAGACCCCAGGCAGTCTCGACGCGCAGACTATGAATTAGCTCGCCGCGTTGAAGCAATCGGTCGTCGACATCAACTCAAGGATGCACCATGTAACGACCTCGGCACCATAGATCGAACGTGTCCTCGCCGAATCCCTCCGGACACCGTTCATGCAGAAAATAGCTGGCGTCCGACTCCAGAAGATGGAAAAGTTGCGCCTTTCAACCTTCGACGGTGTCTCCGATCCCTCCGTTCACGTCACATCCTTTAACATAGCGATGCGACGTTCAAATTTCTCTGACGCGGAAAAAGACATCGGCTTTTGCCAACTGTTCGTCGAAACCCTCGAGGGCCCGGCTCTCGGCTGGTTCACCAGCCTCCAGGAGAACTCCATCGGCTGCTTCCACGATCTTTCTACTTAGTTCCTCAAGAACTATATCATGTTCACCCGTCAGGAGACAACCGCCTCGGATCTTTGGAACCTCACCCACGCTAACGGCCAAAGCCTTCGGGATTTCATGGAAAAGTTCAAAGCCGTTCTCTCGAAGGTCGACGTTCCCGACCACATCGCGGTGGAGTCACTAAAAAGCACCCTCCATCTCAAGTCACGTTTCCGAGACGACCTCCACTGCAACCCGACGAGATCTATATCGGATGCTATTGCACGGTCCCACAATTTCATCCGCATGGAAGAAGACACAAAGGCCAAAGCAGCAAAGGAAGCTGCAGGCAAATAAGCATCCACTCGAGCGAACGATACACGACCGGAGCCTCGAAAACATTCTTCCGGTGGAAAGCCCAACACGAAGAAACGGTACGTGAGCACCATCGACGAAAACGAGACCGCAGGCTCTGCGGCCGTTACACGAGAGAAAAGATAGAACCACTGGGATCGAGACTCCGCTCCGAAACATTCTGCTGAGTCAGAGCCAACAAGTTTGAACGCCGCCGAGCCCGAAAAATACTGTTCGTATCACAAAGTCAAGTCGCACGATACGAAAGACTGCAAAGTTCTCTTCGGACTATTCCTCGAGTCCATCAACAAAGGGGAAATCGAGATAGAATCCCCCCCCCTTAGAAGCCAAAGAATAGTAAGAGCTGGAGTAAAAACAAAGAAAAGAAGACTCAGAAAGCTCAAGGCAAGGCTTCTCCAAAGGAAAGGCAGGCAAGTCCCGACGGAGCCCCCGTGACGAGGAGCAGCCGCGGAGCAGGCGACGGGTCGACGTTATCCTTTCTCACCTTAGCGACTTATCTTACGATGAAACCTTGCCCACGGTCGATGAACCGTGCGATAAGACAACAGACGGCAAGGAGCGTCCCCTCGCATCGCCAGTTAGTTCAAAAGATCTCCGTTCGTTCCTGAAGCGAAAACCTGACGCGATTACAGACGACTCTACGAGCGAGACAGACCTGCGGACGATTATCAGCAAATCTAGAGCCCACAAGATCCACCGAGGGACTCAGGGCACGGACCCCAACTACCAGGAAGTTGACCTCCGCGACAAGCTCAACTCAAAATCGGACGACCTACGGATCAAACTTAACCGCTCCAAGGACTCCGATCTACGACGGCATCTTGAAGCCAGGAAACAGCGAACTGCAGCACCCCCCACGGATTGCAGCTGATACACAAGACCTACGAGCAAAACTGGACTCCATGCGTGTCAAGCGTTCTCCACACCTCAACATCATAATGGGAGGACCGCCCCCCTGTGGAGACTCTGTCCGGGCAGTCAAGGACTACCGGCGACAAGCAACCACCTCCCAAAAATGGCCCCAAACAAGTTACAAGATTATTCTAGAAACAAAAAATAAATAAATGAAAGTTTGACCAAGTTTAAACATAAAATGACTCCTCTCTTTCTCTTGGTCTTGGCTTATGATAGAAGAAAATCCTTTGTTTTTTGATTCAAAAAATGGACTATGATGAAGTAAAAGAATTGTCTCATTAAAGACCTTGTCAAAAAAATCCATTGAGACAAAACTTGACAAGGCAAAAAAAGTATAATTGAGAAACTTTTTCCACTTGTTGAAATCAGTTATCTTGAATCAAAACCAAAGTGGTATGACAAGATTTACCTCTAATACCTTGATTAGTTTGGCTCCACATTTGATTAAGCAATCCTTCACTGCTTGGTTAAACTTCTTAGCTCTTTTTGAATGAAAAATTCTTAACTTTTACTCGAGTCATTAGAACAGCTGGTGTGATAAAAATACTCTCAGCTATAAGCTCGTCTTCTGGTTCAAATTGTTACTCTTGTTTAACATCATTCCCACGTTATGATGTCTTTGTCTCATCTATGATCCCATCTGATAAGATTTGGCCGCTGGTTGGCTTCACGCAAGTTGGCTTTGGTAGTGATGAACCTTTGGGTTGTAGATGACCTTCGGATCAGAAATGTGAAAGTGACTAAATAATAAAGAAAGTGAGCAATGATGAGAAAACATACTGCTAGGTTGTTAGAATGAAATATGAAAAGATTGATGTGTGCAGCGGAACACGAGGGTTTTTGTATGCTCATGCCTCATTTTATAATGTGTGCAAAGAGCGATGTGTGCACCAGAGCACGAGAGTATACAAATCTTCGGAACTTGGTGTATGAACAAATGTTTGTTATTGAGAGTATTAAAACGTAATATTGTGGTCTATGTGCATCACGGTATTAAGTATCAGATTTCCTAATAAAGTTTTAGTATAATTTAGTGTTAGGAGCTGTTCGTTTCTCCATCTGGATGTAGATGAGAGTTCTGTTCGTTTAGACACTAAAAGTGTAACTCATCCAGATGGCTTCGTTTAGACACTATCTGGATGCAGATGAGAGTTCTGTTCGTTTAGACACTAAAAGTATAACTCATCCAGATGGCTTCGTTTAGACACTAAAAGTATAACTCATCCAGGTGGCTCATCTGGACAACTTTTGGAAATTTAGGTTTAATTTTAGAAACTAGTCGGTTGGACCAAATCGAACCATCTGGCTGAAGCTGGTTCAGTCAAAATGTCAATTTTACAAAGCAAGAAAAGGAGAAAAGGAAAAAAGAAGGAGTAGAGCGAGGGAGGAGAAGAGGGAGGAGAGGAAGAGAGAGAGAGCGAGAGAGAGAGAGAGAGAGAGAGAGCGAGAGAGAGAGAGAGAAGGAGAGAAGAGAGGAGAGAGAGAGAGAGAAGGAGAGAGAGAGAAGGAGAAGGAGAGTGGGAGCAGAGAGGGCGAAGAGAGAGAGAGAGAGAGAGAGAGCGAGAGAGAGAGTGAGAGAGAGAGAGAGGAGAGAGAGAGAGAGAGAGAGAGAGAGAGAGAGAGAGAGGAGAGAGAGAGCAGGAGAGAGAGAGAGAGAGTAGAGAGAGCGAGAGAGAGAGTAGCGATCGGAGATAGACGAGAGAGAGGAGACGGGAGAGAGAGAGGAGATAGAGAGGAGCGAGAGAGCTAGAGAGAGAGAGAGAGAGGAGAGACGCGAGAGAGAGAGAGAGAGAGAAGAGCAGAGAAGAGAGAGAGATAGCGAGAGCGCTCTTCTCTCTCCCTCTCTATGCCGCCATCCGCAGCTTCTCGCTCTCTCTCTCGCTCTCTCTCTCTCTCTCTCTCTCTCTAGCTATCTCTATCTCTCTCTCTATCTCTCTCTCTCTCTCTCTCTCTCTCTCTCTCTCTCTCTCTCTCTCTCTCTCTCTCTCTCTCACTCTCCATGAAAGGAGCTTGAGCTCTCTCTCCCGCATGGTTGAGAGTTACGAGCTTGTTTGAGAATGGTTTTCTAAAATTTAATATGCTTGTGTTCAAAGAGAGATTGTTGGTTTTATGCATGATTTGTCAGTCTCTGAGTTAAAACATTGCTGGGTTTTCTTCTGTTTATGTTATATTCTTTGGTTTTCATTCTTTGTCTTGTTACTTTATGTTATATGGGTTTGCTTCTGTTTATGTTAATTCCATGGGTTTATGCTGGATTTGCTTGTAATGTGTTTGAGAATGTGTTTCCCTTTTGAATTTGTTTCATTTCCATGTAAGTATTTCTAGCATTGACTAGTTATAATCTGGAATGTACTGACACTCTCTCTCTTTTCAACTTTCTCATAAACCAAATGTCAGGAAGCTATTGATCTTCAAGAGTATTCTAACGCAAATCTTGACAAGGTTACTAGTGGAGCATTGAGAAGGTTACTCGTGGAGCATTGAGAAGGTTAGTGATGTTCTGTTTTATGCTTCAGTATATCTTGTGTCTTTTGTTGCATTCCCATGTCGCAATGACCTGTGTCCCTTAAGTGGTGCTCACTGATTTTTTCTATGTCTTCTGTAGCTTCAATGTCTTTGTAGTTTCATCTGTTCTTCTTCTGAGTGGTGCTCACTGATTTTTTTGATTCAGCACTGTTTGAAGCTTCCTTGCTAGTTTGATAGTAAACTTTTAAAGATGTGATGCATTTGATTTTCAAGCTTGCTGAGGGTTTCATGAAAAAGAATTGCTTTAACCTTGCTTGTTCTTCGCGTCATTACTGATGAGTTGCTATTGAGATGACCCAAGTTTACTACATATGTTGCTTCTTCACTTGCGTGAGACCGTCTCTTTGTTGTGATGATAAGTTTACATTCCTTTGTGAAGTTTTCAGTGACCTGTTTCTTGCTATTGACTAAAGTAACAATTCATTTTATCTTGTCTGATGATAAGTTTATACATTCCTTTGTGTTGTGATGATCTTGTCTCATTTTCAGTAACCTATTTATTGCGATATACAACTTTCATTTTCAGTAGACTTGTAAATTATGCTTTTGTTATGTGGGTTATGATATCTTTTCTGTTATATGACTTGTAGATAACTGTGGCAATGGCCTATGTCCCTAGTACTGATGTAAGTATATTTTTAACTAAATGCTTTTCTTAGTTTAGTGTAATTCTTGTTTTAAATATTTGTATATTCAAAGGCTCTTGCATGGAGTGATGAAAAAACCCGGTTCTATTTCCAACTGAGAAATGAGGAGAAGCTGAAAGGAAATGTCAAAAAATAAAATGTCAATGAAGCTGGGAGACAGTCTATCATTGACAAATTTTGTGAAGCTTATGGGGAAAGGCATCTGTGGGAACCGAAATTCGCACCGTCAAATTAAGTTGATTTGGAGGAAAGCCAAGTGAACCAAGCCTTCCCTGAAGGTCCCGGATATCTGCTGGGCCGCACACGACACAATCAGTTCGACAAAGAAAATATGAAAACGGAATAAAAATCGTAAAAAAAAGAATAGAGCAAAAGATTTTATTTCCGAATCCGCGTTTGAGCGTGAACAACAGGTAAGAGCCTTGGCTACGAGAGCTGTCGGCAAGTTCGCTAGTCTGATCGCCTAAGTCTATCCTAGTTGAGTCGCAGCTCGCTAGTGAAAACAAAAAAGAATGCTAAGTTGCTCTAAGTGCTCTGGACGTTTTTGTGATCTGGTTTGCTTCTTGCTCAAAGCTCTCCTTATATACTCCTCCTATGACGGTCTATCTTCTCGCGGGCTGAGTCGGGCTTTTTCCATTTTCGTCCATCTTTGTGTTTATCGGGAAACTTGACATTTATCTTCGGAAATCTCGACATTTATCTTCTGGAAACTTGATATTTATCTCTTATGGAAACTTGACATTTATCTCTTATGTGAGGATAAAGAAACGTCATAGTTCATCCTTTTTTCGGAAAATCGTACGTGGGCCGTTTTGGCCGCGTTGGGCCGTTTAGGCGTTTTTACGGTTTTTCGAAAGGACAGTCTTTGAGGTCCGGTGTTTCCGAAGGAACCTTAATTCTGTTTAGGTCGAGGAAGTGGCGTTCTAGAGTAACCGTGATCATACCAAACCTGCGTAGATTGATCCGAACAAGCTAAGATGGGATCGAACGGGCACGATAGGAACGAAACCGGGACGAGGGCCGGGGAATGAAGAGCGAACGCGCGACGGGGGCCGGAGCGGAAGGCGCAGAGGGCAGAGTACGAGGTGGGGCAGCCGGCAGCCAGGACCAGCCCGCGTAGAGGTGAGACGGCGCAGGCCGGGTGCAGGCGGCGCCAGGCAGGGGAACGAGTCCCGCATGCCGCCGGAGCCAGGCAGGGGGTGCCGCCGGCGCCAGGCCAACCCGCGTCCCGCGTGCCGCCGGCGCCAGGCCGGGGGGTGCCGCCGGCGCCAGGGCCAGGGCCCGCGTCCCGCGTGCCGCCGGCGCAAGGCCGGGGTGCCGCCGGCGCCAGGCCAGCCGCGTCCCGCGTGCCGCCGGCGCCAGGCCGGGGTGCGGCACGGCGCCAGGCCAGGCCCGCGTCCCGGTGCGCCGGCGCCAGGCCAAGCCCGCGTCCCGCGTGCCGCCGGCGCCAGGCCGGGTGCCGCCGGGCGCCAGGCCGGCCTGCCGTCCCGCGTGCCGCCGGCGCCAGGCCAGCCCGCGTCCCGCGTTGCCGCCGGCGGCCAGGCCCGCCCGTCCATCGTCGCGCTGCTGGTGTCAGGCCGTCTTGCCGTCTATGGGTTGGTTCGATCTTTCCCTCGTCAGTCGTTTGCGGGAAATCTTTCGAGTTTCGGGAGGGTCTCTAGTCGTAGATCTCGAGATAATTGTTTCCAACGAGATTCGAGGTATCGGGATTTTGAGATGGACTTAGATCTTTCAGATTTTCCGTCGTCGAGGATGAGAGCGATGTGGCTCCGAGTTTTAGATATGTTAAAAGACGAATCTTTAAAACAATCGGGAAGGCTTTACGGAAGACTCATTGTAGATCTCGGACAATCCAGACATGGATTTCAAGGGACCAGGATGCTGTCATCGCCCGAGATCGTGAGACGATCGCATTGATGGGCGCCAGGACCCTCGCCGTTGGCGCCAGATGGGAGTGGACGAGCCTTCCGTGAGTTTTATCGAGCGACGACCCGTTTCTTGGATTTGATCGTCGCTTGGCTTTTCTTTCGAGGACTTTCGGGTGACGATTTCGTCATTGACCGATTTTGACCCCAACAGTTAGCCCCCCAGCTAGCTAGGAACCGTAGAGCCTGTCGGATCCTAGCTTGCGGTATAGCCGTGTGGGAAGGTGTTGAGACGTAATCGTTTGCCGAAAGTCGAGGTAAATAGTGATTTTACCTCCTTTATATGGATGGAGTAAGAAATCTCATTCTTACTTCATCACAAGAATTTTACTCTCTCTCTCAAGAATCCTTTCTCTCTCTTTAAGAACAATGTCTTCAAGATCCTCAAAGAGAAACTCTTCTTCCCATTCATCCTCGGATGACTCTCCTGCCCATGTAACGGTAAAGCAGGAGGAGTCGGTCGAGGAGGAAAAGAGGAATGCGTATTACCGAGCCCTTGTAGGTTCGCCCCCTACATTGCCAGAGATCCCTGTTCCGAAGAGGCCTCTGAGGCAGCCCGGTGCTCCTTTTGCGCCGAGCTCGGTTTCTCGTAAATATCTCAAGGTTCTTCGAGATTTTTACCAGGTTCCTGAAGGAGTCAAATTTCGGATTCCCGTTGGTAACGAGAGTGCAAGGAATCCTCCGCAAGATTTCTTTACATGTTACGAAGCTTTCTTTACGTACTGCCGTATGTGGTTTCCAATTCCTGGTGCCATTGTTCGTGCGCTTCACCGCTTCGAACTTTCGATCAGCCAACTCAGCGTTCCTGCCTTGGAGAGTTGGCTTGGCGTACTAATTGCTAGCTACGAACTCGGGATTGATCTCGGTCCCGATGATTTCGAAGGTCTTTGGGGTACTCGGCCGACGGGGAGCGACGGTTACTATTCCATGCTGCCTAAGAAGGATATGGCCGTGATTCAGGGGACTACTTCGAATCCCAAATCGTGGCAGGAGCGTTTCTTCTTTGTTCAAATAGATGGCGAGTCTGTCGAGGAGAGCTGCCTCCATCTATTTCCGCGGGCATGGAATTTTAACCGAGGTAATATGACGAAAATTCTGTTATCTATCTCACTTTTTCGGAAGTGCGTGTCTTTGACAAAATTTTCGTTTTGTAGGGAACAACCCTACCGCGCATTTGCCTGGTAACGTTTTCGTCAAGAGAGATCTTCTTCGTCAAAGGCCGTTTTTCTGGAAATCCTTCACCCTTGAACGGATCCGAGATGCGGTTAACCTTTATCGGTCCCGGGGTTCTGTTCCGTCGTACGACGCCGAACCTGTTACCGTGGTTCCTTCTCGGAGGCGCAGACAGAGGTCTCGTAAGGGGAAGGAAATCGATGATGGGGAAGGCTCGGAAAACCCTTCACCGTTGGGAGAAAAACCTAGTTTTGTTCCAACGGAAAAAGATGGAGCCAGCGGTTTTCCACCTATCAACTTCTTTGATGGCCTTCCTCCGGAGTTTACTACTGATGAGTCGCTGGAGGATGAGGAGAAACAACGGGTTTTTGCCGAGGGTTCCCAACGTGTCAACGAGGTTTGGCCCTTTGAACTTCTTTAACCTTGCGTTTGAATCCGTATATAAGCATGCTTGCTGATCTTGAGTTTCATGCAGGGACTAAGAGTGTTTAGCGAGGCGCTTGACTCGAGTTTCCGCAAATCCAGGATTGCTAACTTCAAGACCACAGAAGTGGAGCGAGAGCTCTTCCGGTTCCGTCAAGAGGTGAAGGCACAGAACGTGAAGCAAGCTGAGCTTTACGCTCGGGCTCTCGTACGGGCGGAAAGGAGAGGAAGAAGGATGGTCGCAGCGGAGGTGGCAAGACGGGCGGAATCGTTTGCTGCTGAGTTTCAATGCTTTAAAGAAGCTCAGGAGTTTGTTGGTGATTTCCGCGAGTGCCGAGGTTCGGTCGTAAATCTTTACAAGTCTAAGAACCCAGATTTCTCTTTCGATTCTGAGATCGCTGAAATGAAGGATTTCATGGCCGAGTGTGCTCATGCTGAGTCCTTGGTTCCTCCGGTAGAAGAAAGAGTCCGGAGACTATGGGAACCTATCGAGGTTTCCGAGGATACGGTGGAGGTCGGAGCCGATGAGAACACCGAGAATGGTGGGAATGCTCGAGGTGTGAATGAAGAAGTGGACCAGCCTGCTAGTTCATTTGGGATTTCTGCATCCGGATTTCTCAACGTTGACTTCCTTCTATGAATTGAATTTTCTGGCCGTGTGTGGCCGTTTTTAGTAATTTTATCCTGCGACCGTTGGAGGTTGCATTCTCATGTTTTTGGGACTGGCCGTTGGTGGCTTTGAATCCTGCCGTTTTTTGCGGCTTTTATGAATATGAAAATTTGCGAGATTTCGTCTTTTGTTTTGATTTATACTTTCGTCAAGTGTAGAGGGAAGGATGCGAGTAGTCACTTCGTATCCTAACTCTTTTTTCGTCGCTTGGTCCGTATGCTACTTTTTAGCGAGCGTTTTAGGTGTAAGCGATAAGAGACATGTTTTGGGATCTCGTATACGATACTATGTCTGTGAGATGTCAAGATCCAGCAAGACTGGGTTTAGGGCAAGACCTAGGTTTACTCTCAGCTTTGAGGCTGTGCGATGACTGATCGGCTTTCGTTTTGCCTGTTAGTGATTTCTTCCTGATTCTTTTCGTTTAAAGTCCGCGACTAGTCGCCGGCTTATATGACTTGTGTTAAAAGAATCGAGCTATCTTCGGAGTTTATCCGAGATGCTAAACCAAAATTTTGGGTTTCTTGTATAGCACGCTATGATATCCTTGTCGGATGTAAGAGGACCTTTGTAGGTCTGACTACGATTTTGTATTGAGTGAAACGTTTCTTATGAGCGTCCGTCGGGGCCAATCGACGGGCGTGAGTTTATTTTTAAGTCGCTGGTGGACTGTCTTTTGCGGATAATACGAGTTTTGTTATCTTTTTAAGAAGTTGCGACGTCTCGCGTTTCTTTTGAAGATATGATTTTCGTTTTTCCGAAGCGTTGATGCGTTTCAGTAAGTATAAAAGATAGAAAGAATTTTATTAAAAAATTTCGAGAAGTTTAAAGTACATATGCGGATTTTCGCGTTTTTGTGGGAGTATAGGAGTATACGCACCCAGTCCCCCCCCCCCTTTTTGGTGAGGGGGATAGCTGAACTCGTCGGGTTTCGTCGAGCTGCCTACGTACCTCTTTCGAGGATCAAGCCATCTCGTAGTTCTGATAGTTGCTGCGGACGTTTTTACTCCCCGTGCGTCGCCGTTCCGATCGTGCTGGTCGGATCAGCGGTGTGTGCGGGGGTCGAGCTGTCCGGTCCTACGGCGGTGGATTCAGAGGCTTTGTCGCCTTCTTGAATCGTTGCCTGTTCGGATGATTCTGGATCATCTTTCCTTGAGTCTTCGGGAATGTTGTGTGATTCCTTTGCTCGTTTTGAGTTGACCGCAGGGGCGTTCCGATCTTTTCGCAGTTTGAACTCGGCTAGGTAACAGAGTCTCGACTGTTTCTGGCTACCCCAGATGGCTGCGGTTCCGGTCGGAGTCGGGAACTTGATACCGAGGTGATATGTGGACGGTACTGCCTTCATGGAGTTGATCCAAGGGGTTCCCATGATGGCGTTGTAGATGGCCGGGTTGTCGACTACTGCAAACTCGACGATCTTTGTAACTTCCTTCGCCATGACTGGGAGTTTAATTTTCCCGAGGGTCATGGTAGTGGCGCCCGAGAACCCCGTCAAAGGTTTTGGCTCAGGGACGACTTCCCCAAGTGGGATCTTCATCCTGTAGAGGGTGTCGCGGAAGATGACGTTGACCGTGCTTCCAGTATCGACGAGAATGCGGCCGACTTCGAGATCCTGGATGACCAGGTCGATTACCAAAGGATCGCAGTGAGGTTTGTCGATTCCGACGGTCTCGTGTTCCTCGAAAGCGATTGTGTGGTTAGGAACATCGCTGTCCGGGAACCAGTTGGAACTGGTCTCGGCTTTTCGCCCGTAGGCTTTTATCGATGAGACAGAGTCCTGGTAGAACTGTGATCCTCCGATGATCATGTTTACCCTCTGGCGACTGCTGTTGTTCCCTTGGTCGTCTTGTCTTCTTCCGCGCTTTTCCCCTGATTGGTTTTCGGTCGCGCGGTCTTCGGAGGTAGTTTTGTTAGTCTTTGGGCGGTCAGAGTCCAGGAGCAAGTCCTTTATACTTTTGACCTTTGATAGCTCGCCGGTGAGGAGTTTTGCGGCGAGCCGGGCGCCGAGAACCTTGCAGTTCGCAGTGGAGTGACCTCTGGTCTCGTGGAACTCGCAGTAGGAGTTATCCTTGTACTGGTTCCTGGTCCAGGTGTTACCGGAGGTTTTGCCCTGCTCCGAGTTGATGGCGTAGTTATGCTCGCCTTGGACGTCTTCCCCTTCGTGATGGACGTATTTGTCGTTACGAGAGGGTTTCTTCTTGGACGCGGTTTTCTGCGGTCCGTGCTTCTGCGATAGAAGCTTCATCTCTTCTTCCATGATGATGAAGTCTGTTGCCTTGTGGAGAGTATCCTGGATTGTCCGCGGCTTTTCCAGTAGTATCCACTTTCGGAACTTCGACTTGTACCAGAGAGTTTTTCTCAGGGCGTCGATTGCGACATTGTCGCTGATGCCCGTTACTCTGGCCATCACCAGTTTGAACCTTCGCATGAAGTCGCGGAGTGACTCGTCTTCCTTCTGAGCTAGACTCCATAGATCTACGTCGGACGTTTCTCTATCCATGAACATGGAGTACTGTTTGAGAAACGCCGAGGCCAGTTGGCGGAAGCTTCCGATGGAGTTTCTTTTGAGCCGGGAGAACCACTCGAGCGCAGCACCTTTGAGGTGCTCGACGAAGAGAAGACAATGACCTGCGTCCCGTTCGCGCTCCGGGAGTTTGCACCTACCCATTGCGATCTGGAAGGACTGCAGGTGTGACTTAGGATCCGTCGTACCGTCATAGACCGGGATTTTGATCTTCCCTGGGTCTGAGATGCGTGTTTCCGTGATCCGAGTGGTGAACGGTGTTTTCCGTGCTTCCTCGAGAAGTCTATCGATCTCGGGGGCGGAACTGGTCGCCTGATGGATCTGTGATTTTACCGCTTTCACTTCAGCCACGGTCTTTTTGAGAGATTCACGGAGATCATGGATCTCGCTATTGCCGCCGGCGTTCCTCCGAACCTGTCGACGCTGGTCGCGATAGATCCGAGTTTGATCTTCCGCGAGTTCTTCCTGCTCCATCCAGTAGAGTTCTTCTTCCTCTTCTGTCATGGGCCTATCGAAGGATACCGTCTGCCGAGCGGACTGGCTTCGGGTTCTCCTGGGGTGGATGTCAGCGTCTTCATCGGAAGGGTCCGATCGGTCGCTGACATCTAGGTCGATGCGCTCGACGTCGCTTTCCTTGTTTCCCGCAGCCGGGAGTGGAAGGTTCTGCGAGGTCGTTTGCTGTCCTTTTGGAGCCGTTTCCTCGGGAGTGGGCTCTTTCGGGGCATCTTTGTCTCGTGCTTCGGGAGATCCGAAGTCGAGTCTTCTGCCGCGGCGCGCCTTGGTGGATCCGCGCGGCAACTTGCTCCTCGCAGTTAAGGTATCGACCTGTTTTGCGAGCGAGGTTATAAGCTTGTCCTGTTGTTCCGCCCGCGCCTGGGCGGAGGTAAACAGTTCCTTAATCTGCCTGAGCGCCTCAGTGTTTGCATCAGCAGTGACTGCTGACGTGTTTCCAGCTGGAGTCTTCTCAGCGTCGGCATCGACGGGTGTGCCGTCTAGCGCTGGCTGATCCTTGGTGGCGTCGGCTGACATGATTGAGCGTGTGCAGTTGCGAGATAGATAGATCCGTAACCCCCCCTCCTTCTAGCGCCAAACTGTGGGAACCGAAATTCGCACCGTCAAATTAAGTTGATTTGGAGGAAAGCCAAGTGAACCAAGCCTTCCCTGAAGGTCCCGGATATCTGCTGGGCCGCACACGACACAATCAGTTCGACAAAGAAAATATGAAAACGGAATAAAAATCGTAAAAAAAAAAATAGAGCAAAAGATTTTATTTCCGAATCCGCGTTTGAGCGTGAACAACAGGTAAGAGCCTTGGCTACGAGAGCTGTCGGCAAGTTCGCTAGTCTGATCGCCTAAGTCTATCCTAGTTGAGTCGCAGCTCGCTAGTGAAAACAGAAAAGAATGCTAAGTTGCTCTAAGTGCTCTGGACGTTTTTGTGATCTGGTTTGCTTCTTGCTCAAAGCTCTCCTTATATACTCCTCCTATGACGGTCTATCTTCTCGCGGGCTGAGTCGGGCTTTTTCCATTTTCGTCCATCTTTGTGTTTATCGGGAAACTTGACATTTATCTTCGGAAATCTCGACATTTATCTTCTGGAAACTTGATATTTATCTCTTATGGAAACTTGACATTTATCTCTTATGTGAGGATAAAGATAAACCGTCATAGTTATCCTTCTTTTTCGGAAAATCGTACGTGGGCCGTTTGGCCGCGTTGGGCCGTTTAGGCGTTTTTACGGTTTTTCGAAAGGACAGTCTTTGAAGGTCCTCGTGTTTCCGAAGGAACCTTAATTCCTTGTTTAGTCGAGGAAGTGGCGTTCTAGAGTAAGCCGTGATCATACCAAACCTGCGTAGATTGATCCGAACAAGCTAAGATGGGATCGAACCGGGCACGATAGGAACGAAACCGGGACGAGGGCCGTGGACTGACGCCAGGCCGACCCCGCGCGACGGGTGCGCCGGCGCCAGGGCCGGGTGCCGCCGGCGCCAAGGCCGGCCCGCGTGACGGTGCCGACGCGCCAGGCCGGGTCCGCGCGCCATCGCCCGCGTCCCCGTGCCGCCGGCGCCAGGCCAGCACGTCCGCGTGCCGCCGCGC
Source organism: Brassica juncea (assembly GCA_018703725.1). NCBI lineage: Eukaryota > Viridiplantae > Streptophyta > Magnoliopsida > Brassicales > Brassicaceae > Brassica > Brassica juncea. The sequence continues at coordinate 20,170,145 of CM031936.1, read as the reverse complement.
CAGCGGGTGCCGCCGGAGCCAGAGCCGGGTGCGCCCGGGCCAGGCCGGGGCGAAGGCGCCGGCCCCGCGTTGCCGCCGGCGCCAGGCGGGGTGGACGCGAAGGAGCGCGAGGCCGCGTCGAGCGGAGCAGGAAGTGGGGGGGACGCCGGGAAGGACAACCGCGCCCCGCGTTGCGCGGGCCAGGCCGGGTGCCGCCGGGCCAGGCCAGCCCGCGTCCGCGTGCCGCCGGGCCCAGGCCGGGTGCGACGCGGCAGGCCACGCGGCCCGCGCGTCACGCGTGCCGCGGCGCCAGCGGGTGCCGCCGCGCCAGGCGGCCTGCGTCCCGCGTGCCGCCGGCGCAGGCAGGGGTGCCGCCGGCGCCAGGCCAGCCCGCGTCCGCGTGCCGCCGGCGCCAGGCCGGGGTGCCGCCGGCGCCAGCCCGCGTCCCGCGCGCTGCTGGTTGTCAGGCCGTCTTGCCGTCTATGGGTTTGTTCGATCTTTCCCTCGTCAGTCGTTGCGGGAAATCTTTCGAGTTCGGGAGGGTCTCTAGTCGTAGATCGAGATTAATTGTTTCCAACGAGATTCTGCGAGTATCGGGATTTTGAGATGGACTTAGATCTTCAGATTTTCCGTCGTCGAGGATGAGAGCGATGTGGCTCCGAGTTTTAGATATGTTAAAAGACGAATCTTTAAAACAATCGGGAAGGCTTTACGGAAGACTCATTGTAGATCTCGGACAATCCAGACATGGATTTCAAGGGACCAGGATGCTGTCATCACCCGAGATCGTGAGACGATCGCATTGATGGGCGCCAGGACCCTCGCCGTTGGCGCCAGATGGGAGTGGACGAGCCTTCCGTGAGTTTTATCGAGCGACGACCCGTTTCTTGGATTTGATCGTCGCTTGGCTTTTCTTTCGAGGACTTTCGGGTGACGATTTCGTCATTGACCGATTTTGACCCCAACAGCATCCTTGTAAAAAATCTGGGATCAAACACACTACTTGCAAGAAGCAGTGTAATCATTTCAAGCGGCTCACTCACAAGAGAACCGGACTCGGTTATGATCCATTTGGGTTCATAGATATCTCAGATGACTGGTGGAATGAGTTGTGTAAGGTACTTATCAGCTATTATGTTATGTCTGGTGATATTTGTGTGTGTATACAATTGTATGTTTGATATTTCTCATTGGTTTAGCTTCTTAATGTCAACTCTTGTATTGGTTTTTCAGGAATGGCCAGCAGCAAGAATGTTTAAAGAAAAGCCAGTAGCAAACATGGACTTGGTGGAGAAGGTGTTTGGAATGGTTCACATAAGTGGAGCTGAAGGATGGTCTGTTCAGCAAGGAGAAGTCCATTTGGATCAGCAAGGCGACAACAATCTGGATCAGGATGATGGTGATGGTGATGGTGATGCTGAAGACACAGATGCTACAGATAGGTGAATTCTCCCTACTCAAGAAAAAATCTTCCAGCTGAATCAAGAACTGTTGGCCCCTCATCTTCTAGTAGAACAAAAGGTAACATAAAAAGATCAAGGACTGCACAACTAGGACAGGTTGTAGCAGATTTTCTTTCTGACAAGAACAAAATGATAGGGTGCCACCCTGAGTTCAGTTGCAACCAGCTTGGAGCTATGGAAGCGTTACACTCACTGCCTGCTTTCCGGCATTGGACTCCTTTGTACAAAGCAGCTATCAACCATCTCAAGCAAGATGCTACAAATTGTCAGACCTTCTGGTTCTTTAATGACGATGAGAACAAGGTTCTCTACTTGGAGTTTGCTGTTGGGGAAAGTCGAGATGCTTGAAGACTATCATACTTGGAGTTTGCTACTATTATGTTTGTGTCTTGGAGTTCTATGTTATCCTACTTGGAGTTTGCTACTTTTATGTTTGTGTCTTTGAGTTCTATGTTATCCTACTTGGAGTTTGCTACTATTATGTTTGTGTCTTCGAGTTCTATGTTATGTTTGATATTATATTTGTGAGACTTATCATCTTTTGATTATGAGAATCATCTTTTGATTATGAGAATAAGTTTTTGTTTTGTGTAATGGTTCTGACACTTCAGGTTTGGTATTGGTTCTGATTTTTCAGGTTTGGTGAAGTAGAGGATACAGTTTGGTGAAGTAGAGGCTTGCTATGCTTGTTTGGTGTACGACGAGATGGATAGTAATGTAAGTTTGTCACTGCTATCTCTTTCATGATATCATCTCCTCTTCTCTTTGTGTTTGTGTGTTGCCTTCATCATTTTGAAACAATTACACTTGAGACTTAAAGTGTTTAGATGTGTAAGTAAATAATGTCACTGCTATCTCTTTCACGCTAGTAGATTCATCATATTGATTTAAGTTGTTGTTTGACTTTAGTGGTAGTGTTATTCATATGTTTAAATTTAAGTTGTTGTTTCAATGATCACTCTAAATGATCGTTAAAGGGTTAATGTTATTTACCCTTGTTGCTTAGACTCTTACTTGTAATTTTGCAGGATATATTAAGACCTTTAATTGAGGATGATGAGTTGGATTTGTTATTTGAAGAGAATCAGCACATGTTTGCTCTTATAGAGAAAATGTTTGGAGCAACATAAGATGATACTGATAGGCAATTAGTCAGGACAAACCGAGGTGAAGGTTGGCAATGTGTGCAACATTTTATGAACGAGTCTGAGGTACAATGCTATGACATTCTACGCATGAAGCAGCAAACATTTAGGAGTATGTTATATACTATCAGGAAAATATGAGTTAGGGGAGTCTCTTAATGTTTACCTTGAGGAGAGTGTTGCAATGTTCTAATAGACGGTTGGACAAGACTTAACTGCATGGGTTATAGCAAAGTGTTATCAGAATTCACTTGACACTGTGAAAAGAAAGCTAGAAGAGGTTTTAAGTTCTGTCTTGAAGCTTGCATCATACATTGTGAAACCGACTAGGAATGAGTTCACAAATGCTAGTCCTTTTCTAGTAGATAATTCGCAGTATTGGCCTTACTTTAAGAATTGCATAGGTGCTTTAGATGGTACACATGTTCCGTTCGTCCACCATCTGGGAATGTGGAGCCATTCAGAGGTAGAAAAGCTGAAGCAACCATGAATGTGTTGGCTATTTGTAATTCCAGAGATTCATATATGCTTATGTCGAGGTTCCTGGGAGAGCACATGACACAGAGGTGCTTACATATTGTGCTACTGAGGAAGCTTCTTTTCCTCACCCTCCACCTGGAAAATACTACTTGGTCGACTCAGGTTACCTTACTAGAGATGGTTACTTAGGTCCTCATCACAGAACTAGATACCATATAGATCAATTCAACAAAGGAGGTCCACCGTCAAACAGTAGGGAATTGTTCAACCACAAGCATTCTGGTTTAAGATCAATAATTGAAAGGACTTTTGGTGTATGGAAAGCTAAATGGAGGATTTAAGACAGAAAACAACCCAAGTATGAGCTGAAGAAATGGATAAAGATTGTGACAGCCACAATGGCCCTCCACAACTTCATTCGAGATTCACAGCATGAAGATAGCGACTTTTTACATTGGGAAGGAGTGGAATCATATGAACAACATGGTGATGATCAAGAGCAAGAGCATGTTCCATACATTCCGGCGGGTGATAGGGTGATGGAGGGTATGTAAGACCCGATCCGGCCTCTCGGGCCGCGGTCGATGCCTCACGTCGCTCGGTCCAAACACTGACCGAACCTCTAAATTTTTCGCCCTTTATGTAAAATATCGCCCATAGGCGAGGCTAACTCAGATCTTAGCTCAAGACTACCTTAGTCATTTACTAGCTTTGATCAATTCAGCACATACGCAGCGGAATAACAACTATCGTCCATTGGTCTAAACCAATCTAACACTTGTCGGATAGAACCACCTCAGCTAATGGTTAGTATACTCAACTACCAGCTAGCTCCAAGGTCGGTTCTGAACCCAAAACAAGTCATACAAATCCGAGGTTCCATTCCCCTAAACCATTCTATCTATATCTAAGCAACATTGCTAGATCATACCTTTGCCACATCCACGGAGCATGTTAGCTCTTTGTCTCAGCTGACTTAGCTTGCTTATACCTGCATAAACTCTTCCCTTGGGTACTTAGTCATTCAACCAACCATCCCCACAGACCAAGTAACCTTTGGGAAGTCTTCAATGGTAATTAATATGCATCTGGCTCATCTCAGCCCATGCATCATCCAATATCCTTACACTTTGTAGGATATAATATCAAGTCCTCTCTTGGACTAGTAATACCAAGTCCTCTCATGGACTAATCATACCAAGTCCTCAAAAGGACTAATAATGCCCATCAGATCCTAAGTCATTCAACCAACCACCCCACATGACTCAGAACTGATGAGTCTTCAAACTTATCAGACCGGCCAAGGAACCATGTCCCAATGGACCCGATCAGTCTTGCTCTTACAACCGGTGCATCCTTTGATCAATCAGAGCAGACACCTTGATCCATCATCCCAGGATCAGGTCGTCCAGCCTTGCCCAAGATCAGATCACACACGGCCTCCCTTGTACAAGTACACCCAACACAATACTAGTGGTCTACACCATCTAGTAATGACAGTACTCTTCTTCATGGCTCTCAGCCAATGCTTTGCACATAGCTTACCAACACCAAGGTTGATCAATAACCTTCCTTATGATCAATATCATAAGTGACAAACATATCTCAGCACACAAGCATATGATCAGATAACCTAACACAAGGATCTGCCCCCAATATACCCTAAAGTGCAATTTCGACCTCAAGCAAACCTGCTTCAAAAACTAAATAAAATTCATGAAAATTACTGATAATTCCCAACTAAGAAGAATCAACAATCATATCAATAAGAACCGGCCTCCTTCACCTTGAATTCGGCCAATTCCCACTAAACCGGCCATAACTGACCATCATCAAATCAATTAGATAAAACTAATTAAAAACCATGATAATTCATGATAATTCCCCACTGAGAGGAATCCATAATCAGATCTCCACAATTCCTTCAGGAACTATGAGATCTGGACATACCAGCCCAACCAAGGCCATGGAGAGTTTCCCTTATACCTGATCTTATTAGATCATGTGTTCCCCCTTATCAAGTCCGGCCATACTCCTCCAGAGCACGCCTCCATCAAGCCCTTATCACATAATTATAGTATTGATAAGATCCCATCATGGGTCGTACCCATCATCCCTTCCTTGGAACTTCCATGAAAACAGTTTCTGCACTGCATCCACCTTCAAGGCTGTTCATGCCTTTCAGAGTGGAGTCTGGCCTTCTCCCTTTTCTCTTAACCATCTGCGTGTGTTCCCAGGCTATAGAGGAATCCCAGGGAATGATCATCCATGATCAAAACCCATCCAAAAGTCGTTCATCACTTCCCCCTTTGTTTCCCATGAAACTGCCTTTCTACACACATCTGCCTTCAAGGCTGTCTCTGCCCTTGGAAGTGAAATCCGGTCTTCCAACTTCTCTCCTGGATATTTGCGTGTCTTCTATGGATGTAGAGGAAGCCCAGGGCGTGGCCAATAGTAATCAAAACTCACCAGAGGGTCATTCTCAACTTCCCTCTTGATTGTCCTCAAATCTTCCCATTTGCTGCCTTCACATCTCTCTCTCTGGTTTGTATTGTTTAATCCGACCTCCTAACCTTTTCTCTCTGTTTTTCTTTGTGTTTCATGGAGGAAGAAGGATCCCTGGCGACTTGCCTGCCTTTTTATGGAAGAAGAGGTGGTTATTTCCCAACCATTGTCCATAACTGCCCATAACTGCTTTTGGGCGGTTACTTCTTCTTTTAAAAATAACTCCTGCCTATGGTAGTTACCAGACGTCCTGGGCTTTTCAAACCACTCTTGGACATGTCCAATACAAGCCCAAACCGAATACCAAGCCACTGTCCCAATCCCAAGAGCCCACCGGCCCATCGCCACACATGGACCACGCACATGACCCGACCACTGTCCGGACCCGGTCCAACTTCCCGGACCCGAACACTCAGTCAAGCTGAGTTGAGCTGATTCCTAGCTGACCCAGATGAGTGAGCTAGTCCATACAGCTCAGGGAGCTGATAAACTCTCAGGGAGCTGACACACTCTACTTGAGCTCCAACCGAGCTCCGTTCAGCTGGTTGAGCTTCTTCCTCGCATCTCCTAGCTGTCATACATTGCGTCCGGCTAGTTTTCTTCATATTATTCAATACTTCTAAGTCTCTTGGTCGATTTCCAGACCTAGACTTATTTTTCACATGATCGATTCTGATCATTCACTTCCTTACAGCTTGTTCACGATTAATTCCCATGATATGAACCAAAGCAGTCCCGTTTCTGTTGAAACGTCTATGTCCCATGTCAAGTTCCAGGAACGGGGACATGACAGGGTATGCGTGACTCTATTACTAGAGGAACTAGACTTCCATATTAGCATCATACAGGTCTTGTTATGTTTGTAGTCTTGTTGAATTGCTGGAATAAACAAAGAACCTGACATGCAGTTTATAATAGAATATTCTGAACCTACAATTTTCTCAGTTACTTTTGATGCTTGCTCAAATTACCCTAGAGCAACCTTACTCTCATCAAAAGAGGTCAAGTTGTAGTACTTAGGGATCGAATCCACAGGAAGCTAGGGAACACACTATATATTATTGTAACTAAGCTAGGTTGGATATTTCAAAGCAGTAAATTGCAAGTAAACTTAAAATTGGTGAGCAAGACAATTACATAAGTGATTGATTAGGGGTGTTTAACAGATATGATTAAGGCGTTAGACTTAGAATTTCTATTCAGGTTATCAGGATTATAATAGTATGAATGCCTATGTGAGATGCTTGCATGATATTATAGAACCCAACGGTAAAAATAACTGTACCACTGTCGTTTTCTGCATTATCTATTACTAGAACCAATGATTCACTACAAGCACAGGTCATAATCAGGAAGGCATCGATCGACCTGCTGTCGCACGTATCGATCGACATAGCCTCGCGTCAATCGATCAATGTCTCTATAGGAGAATCTATCGATGCGCCTCTAGTAAGCTTTAAGCGCGGGTTGATAACAGTTCACCAGATATTTGCTAGACCATACTGTCGGTTGCGCCTAGCAAATTCTGACTCAAAGAAGATAGATCCAAGGATAATATCCACTGTCATCATGTATAGGTTAGCTACTCCTATACAAGCATTAAGAACAATCTTCTAAGATGAATATCACATGCTCAAGTATTTATATTTGGGCTAATCCCTCAAAACCAATTTAAATCCTAAATCTAACAAAGGTGTTTACTCAGACATAGCCAAGCAAAACATCATAATAATTAAATAAAACTGCATAGATAGAATAGATAGAAAATAAAGGTGTTCAAGAAAGCTCTCAATTGTAACTCTCTCTCTCTCACAAAACAATGGTATGAAAAACCTTTAGGTAGGAACTATGTCTAAGAAAAAACTTATCTTTTGCCAAAACACTTAGGCAAGTCATAAATACTAAGTAATTAGGCGAAAACTCGTCATGGGTATCTTGGTAAATAGATGGAGTCTTGGGCTTCAAGTCGGCTGTGACCAAACTGGGCTTCTGTGTGTTTAATATCGATCGATACCACTGAAGGTGTATCGATCGACGCGTCTCTCTCCGTGTCGACCTTGAGTGGTTGATATGGTCATCTCGGGTGAAATCTCTAAAGTGCTCCAAAATGCTCCAAAAACACTATTTTTCCTCCAATAGCTCCTGAACCTGTAAATATGCTATCTAGACTCCAAAATGGATTAAATATATCCTAAAACTATCATATACCATGACTAAAATCGGGTCAAATTTATGGTATATCAACTCCCCTAGACTTATCATCTTCCTTGTCCTCAAGCAAAAACAACTAGTAGTCTCTCTGGAAAAGGTTTGAAAACAGCAGGGACTCAAAAAGTTTAAAGAACTTAGTCATATCTTTCTAGTAGTGCAAACCAAGTCATAATCATCCTAACTAAAAAAACACATTATACCATATCCTAGTATAGCAACCAAGTTCTCCTAGTTAACAACCCAACTAATCATGTCTGATAATCCCCTCTAGTAACCTCATTTCTTGCATAAAATAAAAGTGTAGGCTTTACTTTGGGAGTATCGATCAAAGGACACATGGATTCTTACTCAAACAAGTTTCTGAACACACAGGTAGTCTTCTCTGATCTCTTTCTTCCCTCTTTCTCTCTTCTCTGAATCCTTATAGTTTCAATTTCAATGAACAGTGATGCTGATGCAGTCCATCTTGTTCATCTTATTGACTTTTTTACTTTAGTAGCTCTTATTTGGACAAAGTATGGCGAATAATGGAGTCACAGGAGACACTCCTATCCCTGGTTTCCACAATGTGTGATCATTCCTTTTTAAATTAGAATACTGGGGTCATAGAAGACACTCCTACCCCTCTACATCTTCCAGCAAATCATCTCAATCTTTTATATCTAGGGTGCTTGAAGAGAGAGAGAGAGAGAGAAGGGAGCCAGAAACACACAAACTTTTACCTTCCAGACTTGCAGGAGGAACCCGATCCGAAGTATACCAAGCCCCAAGACAAGCAGGTAATGTCAGTATTAGGTTGGAGGTCAGCTTTGGTTCCTTCAAACACTCTCAGTAGGTGCAAACATAGTAGACAGGTTGATCCACTTTAGTATCTCTAGTACTTATGTAATCAGTGAATCTAAGACTGGTCTAGAAAGTGGTTAAATAACAAGCAATAAATCTAGATAAGATCATTGTCCCCTTCTTAACTCAATAAAAAAAATTTTGAAAACATTTTTAAATAAGACTCAAAATAGTAGATAATCATTAGTAATCCCCCCTGACTTAAATTACACTGTCCCCAGTGTAAAACAGTCGGAGTTTATAAAAACTATAATATAAATGCGAAATTAAACAAGTTAGAACGTTATACCTGACTGATACCATATCGATCGATGTCGATGAAAGTGTGTCGATCGTGGCAGATGTAGTGGCGTCGATCGATGTCGACTTGGTCGCGTCGGTCGATAGAGATGGCAAACGTCTATTCGGATCCTTTTTGACCTGCATAAATAAAAACGGAAATAAATACTAGTAATGAATAAAATAGATGTTATAGTCATTTAGCTTGACTTTGGAGGTTGAATGGCTTAGTTGGTGTGAAAGAAGTTGTTTGCTGGTGTACAAACATCCTCTTTTTCTGTGGACTGAGTTGCAGTGAAGCTTCTTATGGCATCATCTGATCTGGTCCATCTCTTTTGCATATCGGCTAACTCATATGTCAGCAATTGTAGCCTCCTCTCAAATTTCTCAATGTTGAACTGATGCTTTCCAAGCTTATTATAAGCATATTCTGATGGCTCTAACAGTTCCTCATGTATTGAAAGTAGCACACCCAGTCCGTTCTTGATGGTTTCCTGTCGGACTGATGGTGTATCAGTATCGATCATGCTGTTGCTTCAATGTCGATCGTTGTCGTAGTGCCCTCGCTGATCGATGCACGTGTTGGCATATCGGTCGATGTGTAGGGTGAAGGGCGAGTTCCAAGTTGTATCTGAATAGCCTTGATCTCCTTGTTTATCCTCTCTGTATGTGAATGCAGAGTTTCAATGCTACTGTCGAAGGGAAAATAGATGTCATCAAACTTCCTGTAGTATTCATCCTCTGAATATTGTAAGGCTTCATAGATCTCAGCTATCATCTTGTCAACTTCTTTCTTGGTGTATGTGTCTTTTCTTCGTTGAGTGGTTGGATCCTCTGTTGTGTCTGTCCAGCTTCTCTTCTTTCTCTTTTAAGTATCATAAGCTCTAACTCCATACTTTGGTCTGTAATGGAACTCTGTATTCCATCAATTGTGCTCGCTTGTCTCCATATCGATCGATGTGGTGTCTTCTGTGTCGATCGATGGTGCTTCTGCTTGTTGCGGAGCAAATCCAATTCGTTTTGCATTAACTCATCTCTCTTGGCTATCTAGTTGAAGTTGGTGTTGAGGCTGCAGTAGAACACATCAGGTTTCTCCTTTAAGGCTTGTTCTTCCCATTTGTTATCTGTCATGGTATTGAGTATCTTCTCTTTCATAGAATTGTATTGTGATGTAATGCTGGTGTAGATCGATGTGCAGTTGTTGCTGTCGATCGATTGTTGTTGGTTCTCTGCCGGTGCTTGCTAATGATCGATCGATGTGCGAGTTGTCATGTCGATCGATGGGGATGTCTTCAGGTGAAAATCGAGTTGGTGCAAAGCATCCATTCTTGTTTCGAGTGCATTCATATCTTAACTCATGGGGTAGTAGGAATTACCAAATCTTTCTTCAAAAGAATATAACTTCTCTTCCAGTCTTGTAAAGCGTATATCAATCGATTGCTTGATGGTTGTATCGATCGATCCTGGATAAACTGAATTGGTCGATGGTATCAAACTAGCATCGGTCGATGTGTGGTGTGGAAGCTCGTTGGATGTCGAAGGTTTCCAGGGCTTCCTTGCTGAAACTCCTTGTGGTTTCTGCCTCATTATGGTGGTAACGTCGTTTGCAAGATTCTCCATGGTCTTGGTCAACCATGTAATCTTGTCATTGAGTGGATGGTAAACACTATCAAGTTTGCACTTGAAATCATTCATTGAATCATACTGAACGGTGTAGATATCCTTGAGCCTCTCATCCATCTCTGCTCTGCTGTAAGGATTTGGATCTGAAGGTGTAGCTTGAATGAATCCTTCCCGAGGCTCTGGTAAGCATAAGAATGATGGCTTACATAACGAAGCTCTTTGCAGAATATCTCTAATGTGAATGGTGGATACTGGAATGACTTTTCCTTTGATGTTTCATGGACGTCCATACATGTCTCTGTATACTCCATACTTATCCTTTTCTTCCTGGTACTCGGGAGGTACCTTATCAATCAATGCGGAGGTGTTGCTGTCGATCGATTTTGCATCTTCTAGTTGATAGGTGTATTTGAAGTAAGGCTCTCTCCGGCAGGCTATTTCATAGTCTGCGTCGGCTATCATCTTCTGATACTCTGGATCGTCACGTTGCTTGAAGAATAGGTTGTCTGGTCCATTGGCCATAGCAAGAATGTCTTCGATGTCTTCTTTGGATACTTGTAAGATACTACCATCCATAGCTCTTGCATTGCCTTCTGGATCCCTGAAAATACCAAACTCATCAGGTGTATATCCATAATCGAGCTTATTATCATTATGTGAATCTAATGGTAAGGTTTGAGTATCGATCGATGCGGTAGAATGCTCGTCGATTGATTTCGTGTTGTGTAGCTGATGGTGAAGATTGCAACTGAGTTCTTCTCCATGTGGCTTAGGGTTGGAAGGTGGCTGATGCATCTTGTCTGCTTCTAGGTTTTGTGAAACTGCTTCTACCCCGTGGCTCCTTTTATAGTAGTAATGATCAACCAAATTTCCAATTTTGAGATTTCCATTTTTCTCAATGTCGGTTTGACTCATATCGATCAATACATCGTGATGTATGTCGATCGATTCTTCATTGTTCTGTCCGCGTCTTGGACCGGTATCGATCGATGTTGACGGTGTTGCGTCGATCGATTCTTGTAGCATGGTTCCATGTGATCTGGATCCATCTCTAGTGAGAGCTCCTTGGAGGTCTGTATCTGGTTCTTCCTTGCGGTTCTCATTGAATTCTTCCATATGTTGGGAAGGTGTAGTAGCTCCTAGGGAAAAGATGGGATAGTAGTGTGCTGGCCAATCATCTCGCGTCTGTGAAACTGTCGTATCGATCGATGTGTGGATGCTGGTGTCTATCGATTTCCTTCTGTCTGATCTTGGGATCTGATTGAGACTGGTGTCATCCTTGTAGGCTGATGAAAACGGTCTTGTTGGAATGAATGGGTTGGAAACATATCGGGTGGGAACTTCATCTCTGCGAATGAAAGAGTACTCAATCTCTCTTTCTTCCCAAAAATCTTCATCATAATCAACATCTTATGTCTCCACTAAAGGGTGATATACCTCATCTTCTATGCGGATGTATGAATATGGTATGTTCCTGTTGTAGTCCTCATCATACTCTTCATATCTTGTCTCTACTGCACATGTAGGCTGGTAGTAGTCTGATTCCCAACTTCCATCTAAGTAGTCACCTGGAAAGTGATCAACTTCGTACATAGGTGTACTATCAATTGATGTGGAGTGAAAACTATTGCTTGTATCAATCGATGCGATGACGGACTGGTCGATCGATGTAGGATCAGTAGGATCGATCGATGTGTCGGTATGTGTGTCGATTGATTCCGAGTACTCTGTCTCGTACTCTTTTTCACAATAGCATGTTGCTACGAATTTTGCTTCATCTGGAGGATTTTTGCAGGACTTCTGTGGCTTGACAACTTTGACTGGATCATAGTGAATCTTTGGGTTGATGAGTGTCAAACACATCTGGCTTGTTTGTAAGTTGCAGATGGCTCCCACAGTAGCTAGGAATGCTCTTCTAAGTAGTAGAGAAAAATTCCAATTTAACTTGATGTCTAGGACATGGAAGTCAACTGGAACTAGGGCATTACCAATCTGTACCTCAGTGTCTCTGATGATTCCTAATGAGTTCTTTCTAGAACAATCTACAAAGTTGAATGATTCCTTGGAAGGTTCTACCTTCAGACCTAGTTGGTCTGCCATAAATTTTGGTAGGATGCTGACTGATGCTCTTGTATCACATAGTGCATGTGAGAATTCAATGCCTTGTACCAGGCATGAGATAATGAACTCTCCAGGATCACTCTTCTTCTTCAATGTGATCTTCTTCTGCATATCCTCTCTGATTTGATTGAACATCTTCTCAATATCAGCCTTTGTTACTCTTGTTTCTCTGAAAAACATCCACAATCTATGTGTGAAGTATGCTTCTTCAAAGGGTCTCTCTGCTGGAATCTTTAGAACTCTCTTCTTGAAGTTTTCCAACTCCTTTGCATTAGCCTCTCTTTTATAATGCTTGGGAACCTTCTCTTTCCTTTTCCTTAGGGTTCTCTTCGCACTTTCCTTTTCTATCTCCATAGGCTCTGATGTATCTTCAGCTTCTTCTGGTGGGTTATCTATAGGTTTGGGTCAGCCTCTGAGTGCATATAATTGGATTGCATCTATCTTTGGTTGCTGCACTCGCTGTTTAATGGTTGCATGTCGATCGATGTCTGGTCGATGTTGGTGATCGATATCATCCTCGTGGTATCGATCGATGAAAGGGTGGAGTGGGTTTGGGTGTCTTGCTGCGAACTCTGCGTGTGTCATGATTCGGACTGGTCTGTTCGTGGCTGTAGACTTCATAGACTCTGTCAATCGATGTGGTAACTCGAACATTGATCGATAGTCATCTTTCCATGTCGATCGATGACTATCGTCTGGCGTCGGTCGACACTAGTGAGAACTGCCGATACTCATGGAGCTCTCTACTTTAAAGTCTCCCTCTTGAAGTTTCTCATGATCATCCACTTGCCAGAAATCATCTACTGTGATGGCATTGATGTGGTGTCTGATGAGATCTTCCTCTCTCCCTTTTATTAAAGCTTCTTGCCTCTTAATATCTTCTTTTGTTTGAATCACATGTGTCTCTAGCTTCTTCATATGAGTGCTCAAGGTGTCAAACTTTGCATTCAGGCTATTAAATGCAGCATCTATCTTTCCATTGAAATCCACAATAAGCCTCTGCTGACCCTCTAGAACTGAATCAAGCATTGCTTCAATCTTGCTTTTCTGAGTAGGTGGTGGTGGATTTTGGTAGAAAGAATTGTTGAGATTCTTGTTGTTGCTGTAGTTGTTGTTGTTGGTGGGTTTCTGATATTGTGAATTCTGATTGTAGTTGCTCCTCTGACTATTGCCATAGAAGTTCCTGTTTCCATTCTGATTTCCAAACCTTTGAAATCCTCCTATGTAATTCACTTCTTCTTCATATCTCTCCTCATTAGTCTCTATAGCTTCTACATCTTCTGCAAAGCTAACCTGCTTCCTTAGAAGCTTGTTAACACTGTCCAATTTGGCTCTTACATCGTCCAACTGCTCCTTCCCAAGAGCATTGGCCAATTTCTTTCTCCCATAATCAGTGTTCTTGGTGCTATTGCTAGTTGCCAAGTTCTCAATAAGTCTCATAGCCTCTTCTGGATTCCTGGTGTTGAAGTTTCCTTCACTAGCTGTGTCTAGTACAGTCTGATAGGTCAGATCTAAACCTCTGAAGAAAGTGCTGAGCAGCTGCACTTCATTGAATATGTGGTGTGGACAATCTCTCTGACAAGACTTGAAACAAACTCAACAATGTCTGAAAGGCTCTGTAGGCTTCTGCATGAATGTAGCAATCTTGCTTCTCAACTCTTCTGCGCATACCTCATCAAAGAAATTAATCAAGAAAACATTCTTGATATCATCCCAGGATGTAAGAGATCCTGGTGGTAGTTGCTTAAGCTATTGCAAAGCTTCTCCCGTAAGAGTACTTGAAGAGTTTGCAAAGTAGGTAATCAGCTGGGACTCCATTGGCTTTGATAGCAGATATGAGATCCTCGTACCTTTCTAGATGGTCCATAGGATGCTCATTGGATGCTCCACTGTAGGGTGTCTGTCCTACAAGCGTGTACTATTGAGGCTTCACCTCAAAATCAGCCCTCTGTATGTCTGGAGGACGGATGGCAGATATGTTGGCGTAGTATTGATCTGGACTGTTGTAGTCAGCCAGTGATCTATTTCGGTTGGCTTCTTCTGCAGCTTGAGCAGCGGCTGCAGCAGCCTCAGCTTCTAGATCAGGGATTGCAGCCCCCTGGTCATTAATTCTCTGACCTGCTGCATTACACAGATGACCTTCTTGGTCACACAGGTTACCTTCGTCGTCTTGCATGAGTATCAATGTCGCGACCATGTTTTGTGGCTCAGTATCGATCGATATTCGGATTGCGGTATCGGTCGATGTCGGATGAAAGATGTTGGTCGACGGGTATTGAAAAGTATCAGTCGATGTAAGAGTATCAGTCGATGTCATAAGAATCAGATCGGTCGATGTTGGTGAGCTGGTATCGGTTGACGGTGTCTGAGACTCGGTAGATGGTTGTTGATGAGTATCTGTCGATGCACAAGTAGGTGTATCGATCGATGTGGAACAAATCTGTTTGCGGATTGAACGTTCCAAAGCAGCTGGATCAGTAGACAAAAGTTCCTTGTTCTTTTTGCTTCTGGTTATGTTGGGCATGCACCTGAAAAAAAAGAAAAATTTTATCAGTAACAAGTAATAAAGTAAAAAAAAAAACTAGACTTAAATAAAATCTAATGGCGATCAAAGCTCCCTGGCAACGGCGCCAAATTTGATGCTTGCTCAAATTACCCTAGAGCAACCTTACTCTCATCATAAGAGGTCAAGTTGTAGTACTTAGGGATCGAATCCACAGGGAGTTAGGGAACACAGTAGATCTTATTGTAACTAAGCTAGGTTGGAGATTTCAAAGCAGTAAATTACAAGTAAACTTAAAACTGGTGAGCAAGACAATTACTCAAGTGATTGATTAGGGGTGTTTAACAGATATGATGAAGGCGTTAGACTTAAGATTTCTATTCAGGTTATCAGGATTATAATAGGATGAATGCCTATGTGAGATGCTTGCATGATATTATAGAACCCAACGGTAACAATAACCGTACCACTGTCGTTTTCTGGGTTATCTATTACTACAACCAATGATTCACTACAAGCGCAGGTCATAATCAGGAAGGCATCGATTGACCTGATGTCGCACGTATCGATCGACATAGCCTCGCGTCAATCGATCGATGTCTCCATAGGAGAACCGATCGATGCGCCTCGAGTACGCTTTAAGCGCGGGTTGATAACAGTTCACCAGAGATTTGCTAGACCATGCTGTCGCTTGCGCCTAGCAAATTCTGACTCAAAAAAGATAGATCCAAGGATAATATCCACTGTCATCATGTATAGGTTAACTACTCCTATACAAGCATTAAGAACAATCTTCGAAGATGAATATCACATGCTCAAGTATTCATATTTGGGGGCTAATCCTTTAAAACCTATTTGAATCCTAGATCTAACAAAGGTGTTTACTCAGACATAGCCAAGCAAAACATTATAACAATTAAATAAAACTGCATAGATAGAATGGATAGAAAATAAAGGTGTTCAAGAAAGCTCTCAATTGTAACTCTCTCTCTCTCACAAAACAATGGTATGAAAAACCTTTAGGTAGGAACTATGTCTAAAAAAAACTTCTCTTTTGCCAAAACACTTAGGCAAGACATAAATACTAAGTAATTAGGTTAAAACTTGTCAGGGGTATCTTGGTAAATAAATGGAGTCTTGGGCTTCAAGTCGGCTGTGACCAAACTGGGCTTCTGTGTGTTTAATATCGGTCGATACCACTGAAGGTGTATCGATCGACGCGTCTCTCTCCGTGTCGACCTTGAGTGGTCAATATGGTCATCTTGGGTGAAATCTCTATAGTGCTCCAAAATACTCCAAAAACACCATCTTTCCTCCAATTGCTCCTGAACCGGTAAATATGCTATCTAGACTCCAAAATAGATTAAATATATCCTAAAACTATCATATACCATGAGTAAAATCGGGTCAAATTCATGGTATATCAACTTTGTTTGCTATGAGTCTGCGATCATTCTGTGCTGAGTGCTTTGTTTGCTATGAGTTTAGATCTGAGTGCTTTGTTTGCTATGAGTTTGAAATCATACTATGCTGGTTACACTGTTTGCTATGAATCTGAGATCATATTGTGCTTTGTTTGCGTTGTTATGAGTCTGAGATCATACTTTTTGAATATGGAACAAAGCCCTAAAGACATTGGAGTGAAAGAGTTATATATGCTTTGAATACAAGTACGCATGATGTTTGTTTTGAGCTCTTTAGTGATGGTATCATTTGCTTTTATGTGAATTTAAAAGTTTAAAAAGTCTCTGTTTAATCATGTCTTTTGCAGTCACTGTTTTTGTCTTTATCTTGGCTTAATCATGCTCATATCTGGCATGTTTTCAGGATAGTAGATGCCATCTCAATCTTACAGTTTGAAGAGTGAAGAATGTGAAGATTCAAGATGATTATTTGTTGAAGACATCTTTTAAATTTCATTTTTATAAAATTTGAGTCTACTTTGAGTTGTTTGAAAGTTTATTAAAATTTGAGTATCTACTTTGAGTTATTTGAAAGTTTTTTAAAAGATTATTAAAAGATTATTAAAATTTGAGTCTCTACTTTAAAATTTCAGTCATATAAAATTTGAGTTTCTACTTTGAGTTTTATTAGAAGTCATAATTGTAGTTAAATTTTAATGCAAATTTAAATAAAAATAAATAAATTTATATGAAATAAATTTTTATAAATGCCAAAATGCTAATTTTAAAATAATTTCAGTGTAAATATATTTTACACTAAATAATAAAAATTAGTGTAGTTAAAATTAATATCAAACATATGATTAAATTAAAATATGAGTATATTTGTAATTTGTTTATTAAACTCATCTGAATAGAAATAAAAATAAAGAAACTAATATAAAATCTATCTAGATGTCTCATCTAGATGGCTTATCTGGATGGAAAAACGAACAGTCCCTAGAATCTGGATGGATCATCTGAATAGATCACATAGAAGGAACAGCTGGATGGAGATGACAGATGGAGAAACGAACAGCTCCGTACTTTTATAAAATGGTTTAATATGTCCTTATAATTTCTTAGCTGTTCTTCAATTTTTTTGGATCAGGTGTTTTGAAGTCTTCTCTCCAGATATACTAATAAAAAGAAATGAATATATAAAGAGATAATGGCCCAAATAGCACGAATGTAAGTTTATGTTCCCAAACTAGCACTCAAGGCCCAAAGTCTCAAAAATAGGTTTCATTAAAGGTGTCATTTACCTTTTTGCCCCCTCCTTTGAGTAATTAAAAAAAAAATGATTTGAATCTCTCGCCGTCGTCTCCTCTTCGCCGTCCGTCGTCTCCTCTCGCCTCCTCTAGATCCGTCGTCGTCGTTGTCGTCTCCGTCGTCTACTCGTTCCGTCGTCGTCTCTGCGTCATCCTTCATCTGTCGTCGTCTTCGTCATCATTCCCTTCATCCGTCGTCGTCTTCTTCTCTGCATCTCATTTTCTCGTGTCTCTGATTTGATCAAGGTATCAACATTTCATTTTCATTATACATAATCGAGGTTTCGATTTGTATGTTTTCTGGGTGTT
This sequence comes from Brassica juncea, assembly GCA_018703725.1. Lineage (NCBI taxonomy): Eukaryota > Viridiplantae > Streptophyta > Magnoliopsida > Brassicales > Brassicaceae > Brassica > Brassica juncea. Next base: position 20,151,971 of record CM031936.1, on the reverse strand, counting down.
TATTAGACATATTTTCATTATACATTCGATAGTTTTAGCTTTGTGAAAATTTGTTTGAATCTTTTGTTTTGCTTACATTTTTGAATCTGGTTGTTAAGGTTTGATTTTTTGTGAAGATCTGTTTGAAGCTTTTTGTTAGCTTACATTTTAAATCGAGCTGTTGTTAAAGGTTAGCTATGTGAGAATTCGTTTGAAGCGTTTCGTTTGAGAGGCAATATGTTGTATCTTATTTTGTTGTTCTCTCTGATTGAATTTGTTTTGTAGCACTATGGAAGTTTTTTGCGTCTGTGGAAATTGGAACTCAAATGACTGTCTCCAGTGGGAGTTTCATGTCGATTTGAAGAAGAATGCATCTTTCATATGCATAGAAGAAGATCTTCTGTTTGAAGATTTGATGAAGATTGTCTCAGAAGATTTCAGTGTTAAAGAGGAAGAGATCAGTTTGAGTTATGGTATGTCTTTGGACATGAAAAGTACCGTCGAATGTTTTCCCCCAATCTCCATAGGTAATACTCGTCATCTCAGAGGTTTCATCGGCAAGATTAGGGGATTTGATGGAACTTGTCGGTTGTGTGTTAAGGTTTGTTTGATTTTGTCAACTAAATTATTCAGGATAGCTTTCCTGATCACTTACTGAGCCTTCCAGATCGACTTGAATTTTGCAGGTTAATACTGATTCAGCTAGCTGTAACACTCAAGCTTCTGATTCATTTGCTTCTCATGTTCCATTGAATGCTACTCCAGTTTTTCGTTCCACTGTGCAGAGAGGAAAACAGGTACATTTGTTTCTATTTTGTTTTTGGTTTTTATTTTGTTTGTATGATTGTTTGAATTTTCAGGATAGCTTTCCTGATCATTGTATTAAGCATTTAAAACCCACTTGACTTTTGCAGGTTAATACTGATTCAGCTAGCTGTAACAATCAATCTTCTGATACATTTGTTTCTCATGTTCCATTGAATGCCACTCCAGTGTTTGTATGATTTTCTTCTTTCTTATGCAGATCAGGATAGGCTTCCTAACAAATTATTAATCCTTCAAGAACAACTTGATTTTTGCAGAGTCATCTTTATGAAGGTGTTTTTACAGTTCCTCTGAATGCTCTTCCTGATTTTAGTCATGTCCATATTGGACTTTCACCAACCACTAGAGGAGCTGATGATATTAAGGTTAATAGCTATTTTAAGACCAAGGGAGAGTTGATGTTGAGAATGAAGAAATGGGCTTTAGAGTGGAAGTTTGAGTACAAGACTGTCTCTTCTAACAAGTCAAGAGTGTTATTGAGTTGTATTGATGACAATTGCACGTGGAGGATGCGTGCTACCAAGCTACCTCTTTCAGACTTTTTCGTTGTTAAAAAATATGTTCATGATCATACATGCGATACAACACACAGGAAGGCCAACCACAGACAAGCATATGCAAAGTTGTTGGGTTCTTTGATTTGTAGCAATTATGGAGAAAAGAAAGAAGGTCTCAAACCGAAACAGATCATGGAACAGGTCAGGATGCTGCATGGCGTTCACATCAATTACAAACAAGCTTGGAGAGTGAGAGAAGAAGCTCAGTTTTTGGTTAGAGGGACTCCTGAAGACAGCTATTACAATTTGTCTAGGTGGTTGTACAAAGTCACAGAGACAAACCCTGGTTCGTTAACTTATCAACATGTGGATGCTAATGGGAAGTTCAAGTATGCATTTCTGGCTTTTGGTCCATCGATAAGGGGATTCTCATTGATGAGGAGAGTTATTGCAGTAGATGGTACATTTCTGAAGGGAAAATTCAATGGGACTTTATTGGCAGCTTGTGCTCAAGATGGGGATTATCATCTATATCCTCTGGCCTTTGTAGTGGTCGATGATGAAAATGGAGCTTCTTGGAAATGGTTCTTTAGAGGTTTGAAGCAGATGATCTCGGACGCTCCGGATCTTGTTTTTGTATCAGACAGGGCTAATTGCATTGCTTCAGCACTGGAGGAAGTTTATCCCTTATCTCACCATGGAATCTGCAGGATCCATCTGCTCCGTAACATCACTCCTAAATATTCAAAGACTGGTTTGCTACCTCTGGTGGAAAGCGCTGCTGATGCCTACACGTGTCACGAGTTCTGGTTAATCTTCAAGGACATAAAGGATAAATATCCTGAATTGGCTAAGTATCTTGAAGATTCTGATTTTAGGAAGTGGGCACGATGCTTTGCGCCTGCTAACAGGTACAATATCATGAGTACCAACATTTCAGAGTCTCTCAATTCTATGTTGAAAATGCCTCGTGAGTTGCCAGTGATCTCTCTTCTTGAAACGATCAGATTGACACTCACCACTTGGTTTTTTGAGCGACGCGAAGCGGCTGCAAAACATAAGCACCTGGTAACTCCAAAAGTTGTGAAGAAATTGGTATCTAGGTTAGGGGCTGCAATGGTGTTGAATGTGTATCAAGTTGATCAAAGCGAGTTTGAGGTGAAGAATGAAACAATGAAGTTTGTTGTTGACTTGGAGAAGCGGCATTGCTCATGTAATGTTTTCGACATTGACAAGATTCCCTGCATCCATGCCATCGCTGCTGCTAAACATATCAAGAGAGATGAAAACCGTTACGTCGATTCTTCTCACTTGACAGAAACGTGGGCTAAAGCTTATGCCGAAAGCATACATTCTGGTGGAGAGTTGTCAACGTCCACCTATCCAGTGAATATTGATGAACTTTCTTGCCCACCTCCAGCTACCAAAAAGAGAAGTGGACGTCCTCCTACAAAGAGAAAGAGATCTGTTGGCGAGTTTGGGGTTCCTGGATCTAAATCTCAGTCCCATAGGTGCAGCAGATGTGGCATAGGAGGGCACAACAAGAGCACATGCCAGAGGCCTATAGGATAAGTTCCTTATTCATCTTTCTTCTATTCTTTTTCATTTCAATGGTTTGTTGATGATTTACATTTTTTTTTATCATTTTCCTGGATGTTTGTTATTTGATGGTCACGTGATATGGACCAGACCAAATATACATTTGCCTTCTGGAACACTATCCTGAATAAGTATGATGTTTTCCGAATTTTTGTTTTTTTACAACCTATGTTTAAGTACATTTTTCTCTTAAATTCCAAATCAAAATTTGAAATGATCCAAATATGCAGATATCTATCTTTAGTTTTGATCTTATTTCAATTGTTAGTTTAAACTTCTTTTCTAGAAAGAGACACAAATATTCAATTATTCTGGAAACCCTTCCTGAAATACCAGAGTTCTGTCCAAACTTTATAAAATAACATTTACTGTTAAGAACATTTATGTTTTAGATTCTACCAATTGATTCACCTCAGCCTAGCGGCTAATCGCCCTCTCTCTCAAAACTTAATAGCTTGCCTTGTCCCTGGTTTGATTCCGCCTGGAACATGAATTATTTTATTTTTTTAATAAAATAAAAAGAAATCTATTATATGGGTTTTACCTTTTTCTCTGAACAATTAAGACACATTTGGCCTAGTGGTAACACATTATTCCTCCTTTCGAAAGAGTCGGGTTCGACCCCTTGTAGATGTGCATAATTGTTACTTTTTAAAAAAAATTTAAATTCACAATTTGAACTTTTCCAAACATGCAGATATCAATCCTTTGTTTTCCATCTCATTTCAATCCTTAGTTTAAGCTTCTTTGCTCAACACTAATATTCATATATTTCTGGAAACCCTTCCTGAAATACCAAAGACGTTTATACGATTAACTTTACGTTTAACAATATTTATGTTTTATCTTCTCTCAAATTATTCTCCATAGCCTAGTGGCTAAACAATCTCTGTCTCTAAAACGAAGTAGCAGCCTTATGCGGTTTCGATCCTTTGATTTCTTTTATTTTTTATTTTTTATTTTTTTACCTAAATTTCTTAATAATCGAAAGATTCTTTTCTCTTCTTTTCCAAATGGCATCATTAATATCTGTAACCGAAGAGTTTTTCTCTTCTTTTCCAAATGGCATCATTAATATGGGTAATCGAAGAGTTTTTCAAACGGCATCAATAATCGAAGCGTTCTTTTTTAAAATAAATCAATAATCCAAGGGTTGCTTTATTATCTTTAAATACAAGGGAAAATATCGATTCTTCACTTCTTCGTTTTGGATTATCCATTTTCCATATTAGATCGTTGCTGTGTTTGTTTGCTGTAAGAGTTTCATGATCTTGGGTTTCCTTTAAGTTTTGTTTTGTTCATCTGTAAAGAGTCTTAGGTGTTTTGTTCGTTAGTAATAAGAGTCATGATGTTGGATTTCCTGGCTAGTTCTGTTATGCGCTGTTCATCCGTTAAGATTCTTAGGTTTGGATTTAACATCCTGGTTTCGATTTTTGTTGCAGAATCAAATGACAATGGATGGTTTTAAGAAGATGATGAAGCGTCCCATGAAGGATGTTTACGGATCAGATGCGGCTGAAGAGTTCAACAAAGGAAAAATGGAAACAACAGAGCATTACCGGGCTCTTCTACGCTTGTCCAAGGAGCACAGGAAATCTGAAGTTGCATGCACTGAGGCATCCGGCACTGTAAATTCCCTTGCTGTCCAAATTGAATTGCTTAATGCAATTATTGAGTCTGAAGGGAAATTTGACTTTGTTGCTGAGTTGGAGAAACTCACTCTTGAGCATGCTGAAGCCGAATACATCCTTGGTGGTATGAAGGTTAAAATCCCTGATTGGGACAAACTTGGCGAGAAGTGGTTGTTGGAAGAGTAGTCTCATGTGTTTCATCAACTCTTTTTATGTTTTAAGAAACTACATCATGTTTTATTTTCTGTTTATTTTTATTTGACATTGAATCAGTACTTTGTTTGTTTTTCTTTAAGAATCCACATCATTTTTATTGCATTAGAATCCTTGGTATCAATCAGTAACAAAATTTACATGACTTATGCTCTTGTTTCTGGGTAATCTCGTTTCTTATTCGTTTCTGGAAAGCCGTCCTGATTATGACAAACTCTATCCAGATCATATATATCCATCGTTTGTGAATAGATAAGTTCAAATTTCTTTACATATCGAATATGATAGTGTTTCTCTATGGTATTGTGTTTCAGTCGAAACAATGATTTAGATGGCTAATGATCTCGTATCTTGGTAATCTTATTTTCATATTCGGTTTTGGACACCCATCCTGAATATGACAAATGGCTTACAAAATAATATATATCTAACCCATCTCGAATCTCTTTGTCAACGAAACTTTATTTTTGTTTTTGATTAAATAAATTGGTTATGTAGGTTTGCTTATAACGATTGTCAAGTATAACACCCTTTGCTCAGCGGCTGCACCCTTTGATACCCCTTCCGAGAGTTCTCGGGTTCGAATCGTATATGTTCCACAGTTTTTTTATCTTTTTAAAATGATTGTTTTGTTTCGGGATACCCATCCTGAAAATACCATATGCTATCATCCTGAAAATACCATATGCTATCCTAGATAGCATATGCGTGTGTTAAACATTTTAACACTTTATAGATATGTTATATCATTTTAATTATAACAACTGTTAAGTATAGCACCCTTGGCCAACCGGTTACACACTTTAACACACTTAAAAGAGTTCTCGGGTTCGAATCTTGTAGGTTCCACAGTTTTTTATCTTTTTAAAATCATTGTTTTTGCTTTCTGGATACCCATCCTGAATTACTATATGCTATCCTAGGTAGTATAAGTATGTGTTTCAATGATAACCCATTGTAACACAAGTGTAGAATGCTTAAGACATCATGAAATTTCTTCAATAAAAACATAGATGATACAAACGTAGTCATCATCAACATCAGAGTTGAAAGAACATAGCCCAATCCTAAGACACAAACATTAACAGAAACTGATGATCACTTCGTGGAAACTTCCTGGAAATCTTTATCCATAAACTGGTCGAATATCTCACAACATGGCTTGCTCCTTAAGTCCATCGCATTATCATCATTTATATTGGTCATGTTCTTCAATCCCAATGACTTGCATTCCAGCATCTTGACAACAAAGATTCCACAATTGAAAGGAAATCTTGTCTTCGGAAGCCCTTCTGCCTTCTTAACTTGAAATGGAACGATATAGCTTTGTAGTTAATTTCTTCACCCATAAGTTCCATCTTTATGGCAGGAATCAACACTGTCAAGTACAAGAGAAATTTATTCTACTGTTTTTTTAAACCAAATGATAAAATAAAATTAGTGAACCAATGAGTTTGTTTTTACCTGCTAGTTGTTTGATTAGAGGAGTATTTTCAACTCTGATTCCTTTTTGATGAAGGCCACAATGAAATAGGGTGATTGTGTTGTCCATCAAGTGTATCTCCACCCCAATATAGTGATCGCTTTTTCTTTCATGAACAATTCCATAGACAACGTCAACATCTTCCAACCATATTTTCCTTGGAGTTTTTAAACCTCTCACAATTTCGCCTACAGAACCCTTTAATATCTGTATTCCTTTTTTAGTTGGCTTCTTGACAGATCCATAACTGTAACCAACCGATTCTAAGAACTGGACTGGTACAAAGCAAGCTTCTGGTAGACTTTTGTTGCGGAACCAAGTAGATTGCTCAATTCGCTTACAATTTAGCATTGCAAATGCAGCATCAATGTGCTGCCAATGTAACAATATAGTTAGACGATTTCATAGGCAATTGCAATAACAAGAACATTTAGTATAGCTCAACCTAACCTATTCCTAACACATGACATAATCAAATAACCCCAAGCATTATTACCACTCAATAAGAGAGTGTCTATATAAAAATATCAATCAATTTTCAATTTTATCAAATAACAGTTTTCAGTTCATTACCTCTTCTTTGATATTATTTTCTGCATTGTCCATGTATTCAAAGAAATCTTTCTCTTTTTCTCTTCCGTTGATATAGAACGGCCTGTAGTTAATCAAAATTACAACTATCAATCAAATCTCTTTCAAAATATATTAAGAATATTTATACAAGGGCAGAAACTTGCTTACACACAATATATGCCCCGTAGTCCCATCCAATATCCAAGTCTTGAAAACCGAGGGAATTCAGGTGTCACAAATGGATCGATTGGAAGTATAACCTCAGGTGTTACAGGCATAGGAGGGTTTCTAGGTCCTATTGGCCTCTTCTCTTCTCGCTGTAGAAAAGGAAGCAAATCTACTGGTTCAAAAGTCGTTTTCCTCTTCTTACCCACAACAGCCATACCCTTTAATTAATAACACATTCAAAGTATATAATCTTGGAAAGGAAAAGATTCAAGAATGCCTTCCTAATATGAAGTACAAATTTTATACCTTTTCTTCATGATCGTCTTCACTTGGCTTCACACTTTGAGCCTGCTATTCTTCCATCTGAGAAAAAAAAAACTGATATATTAAACTATTGACTTGAACTTTCAATTCAAGTGGATCCTAGGCATTTGTTTTACCTCTTTTGCCATTTTCTCAACACCATGTTCTGGCGGACCAGTTGGTCTCCTTTTCTTACTAACGACAGGCATCCCCTTTAATTAAAACCAATACAAAGTATATAATCTTGGGAAAAAAAATTCAGGAAAGCCTTCCTGATATGATGTTCAAATATTGCATACCTTTTTTGCACAATCTTCTTGACTTTGCTTCACATTCTGAGCCTGCTGTTCTTCCATCTGAGAAAAAAAAAACCCATATATCAAACTATTGACGTTAACTTTCAATTCAAGTGGATCTTAGGCATTTGTTTTACCTCTTTTGCCATTTTCTCAACACCATCTTCTGGTGGACCAGCTGTTCTCCTTTTCTTACCAACGACAGGCTTCCCCTTTATTAAAAACAAATTCAAAGTATATAATCTTCGAAAGACAAAAATTCAGGAAAGCGTTCCTAATATTATGTTCAAATATTGCATACCTTTTTTGCACAATCTTCTTGACTTTGCTTTACATTCTGAGCCTGCTGTTCTTCCATCTGAGAAAAAAAAAACCCACATATCAAACTATTGACGTTAACTTCAATTCAAGTGATCGAAGGCATTTGCTTTACCTCTTTGTCGTCTTCCAAACACCATCGACCCATTCTTTAGGTATGCGCAGATCAGAAAGGCTGAACTTTATGGATTCATTGGATCTGTTCAAACTGACAGAATATGTGTTATCATTAAAAATCATTCAAACTTGTCCACTGCACCAGCCGTCATTGTGGTATGCCTCCACCTTATCCATCAGCTCAAAACTTAGCCTCTCTCCAAGTTTCTCAGATGGTTGTTGAGGACGGATTCTGTCACTAGATACATTTTCCTGAAGTCTCTTTGTCTTTTTCTTTTTGTCCAAAAACAGAGTTGAGTACTCAACCGTCACCATCTCAACTCCATTAAGCATATATGTCTTTAACACATTTCCAGGATACCATTTTCGACCAGATGCAATCTCCACATTTTCACCGAGCTCAAAGAGAGTTCGAACTCTGCTTTCTTCAGTCTGTTATGATTTAGATTCAATTATATCAGTTCATTTGATATTGGCTGTATATTTCAAAATTAATTTTCAAAGCTAAAATTACCTCATTGTCAAAAGTTCCAGCTGCTTGATCAAGATTTTCTTCACCACGTTTAGAAGGCGTCGCATCCATAGGCTCTGTTGTGTCCCTTGTGCAGGTTAAAAAAAATCAGGAAGGCAATCCTGAATATTCTTAAGAGATATCTAAACCCAAGAAAATAGTAAAACAAGAAGGAGCATATACTCTTTTTGTCGAATTAAAAGGAAAATCCTGAGTCCATGTATTTGGATCATCCTATAAGACAACAACAAACTGTAAGAGATTCAAATAGATGAAAAAAATTGAAGTTTCTAAATTTAAATTTACCTCATTTTCAAAAGTTCCAACTGCTTGATCAAGATTTGCTTCAACACGTTTGGAAGGCGTCCCATCCATAGGCTCTGTTGTGTCCATCTGTGCAGGTTCAAAAAAATCAGGAAGGCAATCCTGACTATTCACAAAGCTTTTTTAAATCCAAGAAAATAGTAAAACAAGGAGAAGCATACTCTTTTTGTCAAATTAAGAGGAGAAAACTTAGTCCAAGTATTTGGATCATCCTATAAGACAACAACAAACTGTAAGAGATATGAATAGATGAAAAAAATGAATTTAAATTTAAACTTAAACTTAAACTTACCTCATTTTCAAAAGTTCCAGCAGCTTGATCATGATTGGCTTCACCGAGTTTGAAAGCCGTCCCATCCATAGGCTCTGTTGTGTCCATCTGTGCAAGTTCAACAAAATCAGGAAAGCAATCCTGAATATTCATAAGAGTTTCCTAAACCTAAGAAAATAGTAAAACAAGAAGGAACATATACTCTTTTTGTCCAATTAGGAGGAGAAACCTGAGTCCAAGTATTTGGATCATCCTATAAGACAACAGAAAACTGTAAGAGATTCAAATAGATGAAAAAATTGAACTTAAACTTAAACGTAAACTAAAACTTACCTCATTTTCATTGTTTAGAGTTTCATATGAAGTAGGTCTTTTTAGTTTCTCTAGTTCTGTCACACGAACTTTAATCTCCTTGCTGTCTTTTTCAATCAAACACAAACGAGTGTTCATGATCCTGAAATTATCTTCCATCATCTGGCTGATTCTGTTGATCTTTGATTCCACAGACTCCTCAGGATACGAAGAAGAAGCTTGACCCATCTCTCCATTTCCAAACAGTAAAGATGCTCTTCTTATTTCTTCATTAGCAGCGTATAGGTCTATGGACATGTTATCCCACTCCCTAATTTTAAACTTGTAATCTCTCTTGGATAAATCAGCAATGTCTTCCAGACATTTATCAGCTATGTCTTCAATGCAAACATCAGCTTCTGGATCATTAGGAATAGGAGGTAGGATGCATGTAACCTTCAGCTGAAAGCATTAAAATAATTAGCTGTTAAAATGTAGAAGCATAAGGCAAAACAGAAATAAAACAATGTAAAAACTTACATGTTTTTTATTTTCAATCTGTAGAACATCTATCAGACTTGGAGTCGCTGACTGAAAGTACTTCTCACACAAGAAGATAGGGGTAGATGGTTGAACGGCTAAAACAGGAACCACTTGACTGAATTGATACTGTAGCAAAGAAACTGACTCAAGATTCCATAGATGAAATGCAATAGGGAATTCTTGCAGCTCATATCTGTTTTTCTCCAGGTTTTTCTTGACAGCTCTTTGAAGTGACTTCAACAGCAAGTCATATGCTACTCTTCCCCATGGGTATGTCATCAAGTCATCAATACTCTGCGCTATCTTCACATAACCCAAACCAAAAGTTGTGTCACCGTCGTCAAAGCTCTTCTGTAGTAATAAGCTTTCAATTAAAATGAGCATAGCAAGGAGGAATCGCTCATCAGAAGCATCTTGTTTTGTGTTTCTGAGCTGCTTCTCAACGTCCTTTACCGTATGACTACTCCCTTGTAGGAAGTCCCACTTATATCTCTCGGTTCCCCCTCGTGGTTCTTTTACTTCACCACTACATTTCAAACCTGTAACCATATGGAATTCTCTTATTGAGAATCTCATTGGCTGCGCACCGAAATGGAACCAAGCTTCATGTTTCTTCACTGTGTCGATGCTTTTGGTGAGAACAGCGTGCACTATCTTAGCTGATAACTTCAAAGACCTCTCTCCAATCTTGATCACCGGTCCCAAAAACGTCGCTCTTATTCTGTTGAACTCATCATCACCGAGAATATCCTTAACAGTGTTGATATTACCAACGATCGAGTGCTGGTTTATCGATATCGTCTTCTTTGGCTCTGATCCAATCTTATACCTCAGTTTAGGCAGTGCTAATCTTGATGGTAATGGATCTCCCATCTTGTTTCCTGAATCAATAAAAATCTTTTGTGAAGTGAGAAAAAAGAAACACACACATACTTACACAAGCACGAGAAATCAAAACAATCGACTCTATTTGACTTAACGGTCAAGAAGCAGTAGACAATTACTCTCAAAGAAAACACACAAAAGCTTGAATCTGAAACCTACCTCAAAGATATAGAACTCTGGAGATGGGCTTCCGTCGGAGAAGAGAGAGAGCTCTGGAGATGGATTTTCGTCGGAAATCGAGAGAGAGCTTGAGAAGGGTTTGTGTAGGAGAAGAGAAATGGGGAGAGAGCTCGAGAGAGATGGAGATCGATAGATATGTAGATGAGAGAGCGCTGTGGTGGTGTGAATCGGGAGAAGAGAGCTCAAGCAGAGATGCGGATGCGTCTAATTAGGGCTAGGTTTAGTTGTAAAGATTCGTCGGAGAAGATGACGGTGGTAGATTCCCAGTGGTAGATTCCCGGTGGTAGAAGATGCGACGAGTCATAGAGGCTTGATCTAGAAAATCGAGAGGCGGAGTGGTTGAGATTGTCGTCTTCTGTAGCATTTTTCAGAACTGAAACGAACTAACATTTTATTCTGGAAACCTATCCAGAATACTCGAAATCTAGAGGTAAATACAATTACGGGTTGACAGTTAACAATTATCACTCCTTGGCCTAGCGGCTACACTTTCATACATTTCCGAAACACATAGACTCTATCCCCCCGGGTTCGATCCATGGTGGATACAAAAAATTTTATAATTTCTTTTTCTGGAAGCCCATCCAGAATACTCGAAATATACAAGCTAAATACAGTTACGTGTTGACAATTAACAATTATCACTACTTGGCCCAGCGGCTACACTTGCATACCTTTCCGAAACACATAGACTCTATCCCCCCTGGTTCGATTCATGGTGTCTACAAAAAAAATTTTCGGGAAGCCCATCCAGAATCCTCGAAATCTAGAAGGTAAATATGATTATGTGTTGACAATTAACAATTATCACTCTTTGGCCCAGCGGCTAGACTTGCATTCCTTCCGAAACACATAGACTCTATCCCCTCGGGTTCGATCCATGGTGGATTCATAATTTTATTTTCGGGAAGCACATCCAGAATACTCGAAATGTAGAAGCTAAATACAGTTATGTGTTGACAATTAACAATTATCACTACTGGGCCCAGCGGCTACACTTTCATACATTTCTGAAACACATAGACTCTATCCCCCCGGGTTCGATCCATGGTGGATACAAAAATTTTTATAATTTCTTTTTCTGGAAGCCCATCCAGAATACTCGAAATATACAAGCTAAATACAGTTACGTGTTGACAATTAACAATTATCACTACTTGGCCCAGCGGCTATACTTGCATACCTTTCCGAAACACATAGACTCTATCCCCCCTAGTTCGATTCATGGTGTCTACAAAAAAAAATTTCGGGAAGCCCATCCAGAATCCTCGAAATCTAGAAGGTAAATATGATTATGTGTTGACAATTAACAATTATCACTCTTTGGCCAGCGGCTAGACTTACATTCCTTCCGAAACACATACACTCTATCCCCTCGGGTTTGATCCATGGTGGATTCATAATTTTTTTTCGGGAAGCACATCCAGAATACTCGAAATGTAGAAGCTAAATACAGTTATGTGTTGACAATTAACAATTATCACTACTTGGCCCATCGGCTACACTTGCATACCTTCCCGAAACCCATAGACTCTATATCCCCTCGGGTTCGATCCATGGTGGATACAAAATGTTTTTTTCGGGAAGCCCATCCAGAATACTCGAAATATAGAATGTAAATACTCAACATTTTATTCTGGAAACCCATCCAGAATCCTCAAAATGTAGGATTCACTTGCTTTTCTCTTAGAATCAGAAACATTACAATTTTAAACAAGTAAATCTCTTAATTGACTTCTTTTTAATCTTCTTATGAAACTTTAACAACATAACCAAGTCAATATTCAGACAAAAGAGTTTTCTAAAAAAATAGTTTTAACTAAATAAAAACGGTTTCACACATTTGCATCCACAAACTGGTTAAAGATCTCACAGGACAGGCTTCTTCTTAACTCCATTGCATTGTCATCGTTAATCTTTGACATGTCCTCTATTTTTAATGAGTGGCATTCGAGCATCTTGAGAACAAAGAGAGCACAGTTGAAACGAGAATGAGTTTTTGGTATACCTTCTGCTTTCTCAATTTTATATGGAACCACTTCTTTTTTGTTAACCTCTTCACCAAAAGCTTCCATCATCAGGGCAGGAATTAACACTGTGAAATACAAAAACAGAACCCCAAACATTAATCAATTGCATACATCACTCAAAGAAATTTAATCAAATACAAAGATTTTTACCTGCCAAATCTTCTATTTGAGAAATATCATTGTTTTTGTCTTCAGTTGGAAGACCACAATGAAAAAGAGTGATTGTTCTTTTTTTTCAAGTCTACGGCCATTCCAATCAAGTGTTTTCCATATCTTCCAACAATAACACCATAGAGAACATCAACATCTTCCCCCCCCCCCCATTTCTTCTTTTGATCGATTTTGCCTCTCACAAGTTCTGTTTGACCATCCGCAAATATCTTTTTACCTTCTGCTGGGCGTGTCTCGATAAGATCAATATAGTACCCCAACGTCAGGAAGAATGTGGTGGGCAGAAGTACGCTTTCGGAATCTTGTTATTGTGGAACCTAGCAGCATTCTCATTTCTTCTGCAATTTAGCATTGCAAACGCTCCATCTATGTGCTGCAAGAAAAAACGAAATACAATCAGTCAAAGAATTATTCAATATAATGAAGTTTTTATAAACACTAGACAGTTTCCCAAGCAACAAGAGACTCATAAGTAAATTCAACAGCCTATCAAAGATATCAACATGCCTAATCAAAACAAGTCACCAAGCAAACAAGTTTCGGGAAGGCTATCCTGAAAGTATATTTTCAACAAATTACCACGGCTCTGAGATCTTTTCCTTCGTTTTCAATGTATTGGAAGAAAATTTTTCTTGTGACATTCTTATTGATTAACAACGTCCTGTAGTTGATAAAAAATATTAAAGTGTCAACTAAAACTTATAAAAAAATTAAGAATATATTCACAAGGACAGAAACATGCTTACACTCCATGTACGCCTCCCGTTGATGTCAACCAATTTTGAAGTCGTTGAAACTTGTGATCCGTAGGAGTTGAAAACGGATCAACTACAGATATAATCTCACATTTTACAGTTAAAGCAGGGTTCCTCTCTGACTTGAATGGAGTTTTTGTGTCTCTTGATCGTTTAGGCACTCTCTCGCTCCGTCTTAAGAAAGGGACAACAGTATCTTTTCCTAATTCTTGTGATGAACCAGCAGCTTTCCTTTTCTTATTAAGCTTCTCCTTTAGTCAAACCAATAGAAATACAAAAAAATTAGGAGTTAGGAACCTTTTCTCTTTATTCAGGAACACATTCCAAAATTAATATGCAAGTATTATACTGTTTTTGAATTCTTACCTTTATTACATGATCTTGTTGGCTAAGATCTTGGCTCTGCGTCTCTGGTCCTTTGAAGTAACCTGTTTGCATCTGAATAAAGATAAAGAGAAAATGTATATCAAACAATTCACGTGAATTTAAATTCAAGTTTATCTAAGTCATATGCTTTATACCTCATCTGCCATCTTCCAGACTCCATCTATCCATTCTCTATGAATTCGCAAATGGGACGGTTCGAACTGAATTGTTTCCATAGAGCTATTGAGATAGACAGAATACGTGTTATCACCAAGTACCATTTTGACTTGTCCGCTGTACCAACCGTTTTTGTAAAACCCCTCTACGTTATCATTCATCTCAAAAGCCTTTTGGAAACTAGTTGGTGGCGCAGGACGAATTTTTTCGGTGGTTATAGTATTCTGAACTTTCTTTTTCTCAGCAAACACTGTACGGTAGAACTCAACTGTTACCCTATCAACTCCATTCAGATCAACCACTTTTGCTGGATACCATATTCGACAAGTAGTGTCTTCATTAGACGCAATCTCCACATCTGCCCCGATTTCAAAGAGAGTTGGAAGCCTGTTTTCTTCAGCCTGTGAAAATGTAGATTCAGTTACATCAGCTGTCTGATCTTGGTGGATCTTAATTAAAGATTACTAAACTCGAGTCATACCTTCTCTGTTTCTGAAAAATCTATAGCACTTGTCTGAAGATGCTTTGTTTGCTGATTAAGAGGCTGTGTCTCAGTTGTAGGTTCTGTATTATCCTGGAGATTTTCCTCCGCTTGATTCTGCTCTGATGGCGTCTCATCAGATGGCTCTTTCTCACTTGACGAAAAATATTGGGTCGGAGTTTTTGTCTCAGTCTATAAGACAAAAAGAAATTGTAATAGTTAGTTGAATAGAAAAATATTAGAAAAGCATTTTAAATATTTATTCTTACCAGAGCATTCTTATTTACCTTTTTATTGTTTGCTGAAATGATCTCAGTCAAAGGCTCTGTAATCTCATATGTTCCCTCTGTTTCCATCTGCAAAACAAAAAAAAAAATCAGGAAGTGTATCATCAAGGCGTCCAAATGCTTGCAAACATTACTTGAAATTTCCAAGATTTTATGAGTATGTACCTGCTGCGTCTGAATTGGAGTAAAAACTTGAGTCTCAATACTCTTTTGAGAGGCAGCTAGTGACTCACTAGGTAATGTCTCTCTCACAATCTGTAAAAAAATATCAGGAAGGCCATCATGAATACATTCAACTATAGTTTCCAGAGAAAATATTACCAAATGTAAACTCCAAATGTAAAACAATATCATTGATCATATACCTCTTGTGTCAGATTAGGAGTGAAAACTTGAGTATCAAGGGCAGATGTGTTATACGATGGCTCTTTCTTAACCTGCAAAATAATCAGGAAGGTCATCCCAATTATGTACTAAAGCTTCCAAACATTATTTCAAAAATCAAAACACATACAAAACATTATCATTGAGCTCATACATGTTGAATTTGAGTGTCAATTTGTTGAGACTTTGGAGATGCATATGATTCATTCATCTGGGTCTCAACCTATAAGACAAAAGGAAATTGCAACAGTTAGTTAAATAAAAAAATATTATACAAACATTTTCAATATATTTTCTTACCACCGCATCATTCTGATTTTCATCAAGCTTTAGTGAAGAGGTTGGAAAGGCAGGTGTGTTAGCCACAACTTGTGTATTCTCCTGTAAGAGTTATGAATGAATTTCAACAATTACAACAAATCAAAACATGCTTGGTGCAACAATCAGGAAGATGTTCCTGAATAGTCACAGTAGCTTCCTAAATAAATTGAAAATTCAAACAAATGTAAAACAAGTATACTTGTTGTGTCACATTATGTTGAAGAACTTGAGTTAAGATGCTTTCTTACATCAGAATTCATATATTGACTAGCAATTGATGAAATTAGCTCGGTTAAAGGATCAGTCAAAGGATATGTAGTAGTCTGAGCATCAGGTGTTTCATTCGATATTGGCTCTTGCTCAATCTGCAAAAAAAAAAAAAATCAGGAAGGCACGATGAATATGTACAAGTCAAACATTGCTCCAAAACAAAAATTTGTAGAACACATACGTGTTGTGTCGGATTAGGAGGAAAAACCTGAGTCTCAATCTGTTGAGACGCTGGAGATGTAGGTGATTCATCATTCAATGGCTCGTGCAAAAAAAATCAGGAAGGCATTCCAGAAGGTCAAAATTTTAATCAAGTTTTTTCTGAGCTTCTTACCAGTTGTGTCTCATTAGTGGAGAAAAATTGAGTGTGTGCAGGAAGTGTCTGATTCGATGGCTCTTTCTCAATCTGCAAAAAAAAAAAAAAAAAAACAGAAAGATTATCATGAATATGAGCTTCCAAACATTGCTTCAAAACACACAAATTGCTTCCAAACCTCATCTTCAATGTTTTCTTCTGCACGATTAGGATTGAATGGCGTCCCATCCAATGTTTCTTTCTGCAAAAATCAAAAATAGCCTTTCTATGTACAAAATCTTAGTCCAAATGTAAATCAAGATCATGTGAGCATATACCTGTTGTCTCACATTAGGGGAGAAATCTTGAGTCTCATTCTGTTGATACATTGGAGATAAAGGTGTCTCATTCGATGGCTGCGTTTCATTCTGCAAAAATCAAGAAGGCTTTCAAGAATAAGTACAAGATTTTCCAAAAATTATTTGAAAAGTGCAAATGTAAAACAAGATTTTTTGAGAATTTACCTGTTGTGTCACATTAGTGGGAAAAACGACAGTCTGAGTGTGTGGACCAACATTTTGGTTTCCTTCCAGCTCTGACACACGGGCTTTAAGCTGCATGTTTTCTTCTTCCAGTAAGGACATTCAATCCTTCACGCTTTTGACATTCTCCTCCATCACCTCAATGATTCTGTTCAATTTGGTATTTACAGACTCCTCCTCCTCAATCGAAGCAGAAGCTTGGCTAGTATCTTCATTTCCCATCATTTGAATAAGAGCATCCAAGGTGTCAAATGTGTCTACAGACCTATTTTTCCAATCATCGGCTGTAAACTTATATCCTTTCTTGGATATATCTCTCAAGGTTTCCAGCTCGTCACTATGTTTGTCTTCCATGGAGACATCATCTTCTGGATCATGAGGTATAGGAGGTAGGATTCATTTGACCTTCAGCTGAAAGCATTAAAGAAAGAAAAATCAAATGAGAATTCCCCTTTTTAAAAAGAAGAAGCCAAATAAACTGAGAATTATATACAAGACAAGGTCATTGTAAAAGCTTACCTTTGTGTGAGCTTCAATCTGTAAAACTCGTTCAAGGGATGGATTGTCTACCTCAGTGTATTTCTCACACAAGTAACTCGGTTTAGGAACTTCAGGAGTAGGTGCCCACTTACTGAAGGTATTCCGTAGCAAAGGAATCGACTCTAGTATCCAAAGATGGAATATTAGAGGATATCCTTGAACCTCAAATTTGGAAGTATTCTCCAAATGATTCGAGACAGCGTTTTGAATTGACTTGAGGAGCATGATGTAAGCCTCTTTTCCCCATGGATATGTCATATCCTGTGCTTTTTTCACATAATCCAAAGGAAAACTTCCCCCTTTGCTCTTCCGCAGCAATATGCTCTCAACCAGGAGGAGCATTGCGAGGCAGAATCTCTCCTCTGAAGCATCCTCTCTTGTGTTTCTGAGCTGGTTCACCACGTCCCTTAACTTATGAGTTCGCCCCTTTAGCAAGTCCCACTCAAATCTCTGGCTTTCACCTCGTGGTCCTTCTACTTCACCACTACATTTCAAGCCGGTTATCATGTGGAATTCTCTTATAGAGAACCTCATTGGCTGGGCACCGAAATGAAACCAGGCTTCATTCTCTTTGATAGTAATGATGCTTCTTGTGAGAATAGCGTAGACAATCTTTGCTGATAGTTTCAGTCCACTCTCACTGAGCCTCATTATAGGTCCCATATACGACCCTCGGACTCTTCTCATCTCATCTGGTGTTAGAATACTCTCAACAATCGAGATATACTCTGAGTTTGAATTTTGGTTTATTGACACCCTTTCCTTTGGCTTTGAACCAATAGGGTACTTCAGCTCAGGCAGTGCTAGTTTGAGAGGTACTGACTCTCCCATCTTGTTTCTATCCTGCGTAAACAAGGGGGAAAAAAAATTCAAACTTTTTCTGGAAGGCTTTCCTGAAACAACAAAACAAATGCTTCCTGAAATTTTTATAAACACTAGACAGTTTTCCAAGCAACAAGAGACTCATAAGTAAGTTCAACAGCCTATCAAAGATATCAACATGCCTAATCAGAACAAGACACCAAGCAAACAAGTTTCGGGAAGGCTATCCTGAAAGTACACAACAAATGTTTCCTGAAAATCTTCTAATCACATTCAATAGATGCAAACAATCAGCAAATTGTTTGCATCACAAGCACAAGCAGCAAGAGACTTACTTTTATTTTCTAAATTTGTCAAAATCAAATTTTCAGGAAGGCTTTCCTGAAATAATACAAACTCTTCCTGAAGTGAGAAAAACAAACACACACATACTTTCATCATCATATCAATTATCAATGCAATTCTATCAATACCTCAGACACAAATTCAAAAGCAACAGGAATTAAAAACACACTTGTGAACTCTCGGATTTCATCAAATTAGGTTAAAACGAGCAAGCCTATACACAAGCAAGAAGCAGGAGACAAATCACTCACAAAGAAAAGAAACAGAAGTTTGAATAATGCAACATACCTCAAAGAGATGTTTCCGTCTGTGAAAATTTGAGCTTCGACAACTTTGTGTTCTTACAATTCAGAAGTCAACTTCAAAGGATATTTGCTTCGCTGGAAAACAAATGCAAGCTTCTCTTGTTAATAGGAAAGAGTACCAAACAAATCAAAATCGAAACGCAAGCTTCTCAATTCAACTTTTCTATTAGGAAAGCTATGCGAAACAAATCAAATTCAACATTCAATAGAGTTAAACAAACGACAAATGAATACGTAAAGAAATCAAAATCAAAGGCCCTAATTTCAAAATCCCTAAATTTTAATTCAAAAACCCTAATTTTCAAAAACTTACATAGTGATTTGTTTCCAACGGGATTTGTGTCCGATTTCGAGAGTAAAGAGTGTGACAGTGGTGGTTCAGTGCGATTTTTCTCCGGCGGCGTCTCAATGGAAACCTCTGTGTCGAGAGTCTTATTAAATCATATCGAAATGGCGTCTTAGATAATCGAATCTTCGTCTGTTTTTGGTTCGAATCTTCGTCTGCTTCGTCGGAGATGAAGACAGTCCTCTTCGCCGGAGACGATGGAGAAGATGGTTCGCCGGTGAAGGTTTGAAGAATGGAAGAAATTGATCGATTTGTGATTTGTTTTATTAATTATAACATAAGGGTAGGTGGGACATTTTACCTTTTAATGAATGTCATTTTTGTGACTTTCATTTCCTGGTGTCATTTCTGTGACATAAAGTTGAAAATGTGATATTTTGGATAATTGCCCATATATAAATCTTGTGTCTTTAAAATGAATCGAACAACAACAAAATATTAAAGTTAATTAGTCACGTGGAATTTAGGTTTAGGAAGTCTTTTACAAAATATGTTTCTTAAAATTTTAGGCGAATGATTAAGAATTTCATTCAACAATATTCGGAGAAAAGTTATAAATGATAAAAGGAATAGATGAACAAAGTCCGAATCTAAGTTCTCTTGTAAAAGTTTGTATAGAGGGGGAGACCAAGTTTCTGTTGTATTAACTAAACGCAAAAGTTTGTATAGAGGGGGAGACCAAGTTTCTAATGTATTAACTAAACTAAGTACGTAAGTCATCCATCCAATCAAACAAACCCACGTCAGCTTTATCCCGTGGAAAAGATACGAGTCACACGTGATGTTTGTTGTTCCTTCTTTCTCCTTTCTTCAAAACGCGGGTTTGCTGCCGTTTGCCGCATCTATACGACCAGGTCGCTTTTCTAGGCTTCCTTTTTAAAAATTGTTTTTTTTCTTCTTGGAGAGTTTCTCTCTTTGCTGTCTTTGATACCTTTTTAATATTCTCGACGTTTCATATGCCTTATATTAGAATGCATACGCCTCTACATACACATACACAAATCTGTATATAAAACAAGAAAATATTGCCTCCTTCACACATTATCAATACCTGAAAAAAGAAAACAAAAAGAAGTTTCGATCAAAAAACAAAAAACAAAAAACAAAAAACAAAAAGGAGAACCCCAAATAAAGAGAAAACCCGCAAAGAAGAGGAACAGATTCTCAAATCATCAATGGCCAAGAAAGTGAGAAAGCTTCACGTAACGGTGAAGCCGGTGAGACTCGATGGTTTACCGGCTGTTCTCGGAGGCGAAACGGCAGTAAAGAACGTTTTCGCGATGGTGGAGTTAAAATGGAAAGGACCGGTCTCTGGTTTCGGATTGGGGCTCGTCCCTTTCTATCGGTCGAACCGACCCGTCAACCACACGATCTCTAGACCGTTTGCTTTGGGGGTAAGCCATGTGGAATGGGAGGAGGAATTCGAACGCGTTTGTTGCATTGTTGGCCCGTGGAACCTTTCCTTCAATATCTTCTACGTGAGTTTTCTTAATTATCTTTGAGCATAATCAATCAATGTTTACATTCAATTCGTTATTTCATGACAATAATATGTTCCTGGTCGAAACATGTCTAATCTTGGTTATTAGGGGGAGACGATAGACGCAAAAAACAGAAAGGCTATCGTTGGAAAGGCGTCGTTGGATTTGGCGGAGTTAGCTACGAACCTTGAATCAACGGTGGAGAGAAAGCTTTCGATTAGGTCAAAGGGTTTACTTTGGAAGGAAGCAACCCTTGTGGTAAGCTCTGGTCAATTAAAACTTTAAATCACATTTTTAAAATTAAAAAAAAAAAACCATTACCAGTTTGAATTGTCTTTATTCTCATTGGATATAATATTTTACTCTCGGAAACATCAGGGAAAGCGTACATTTAATTAATCAATTCATTTTTATTCGAGAAGAAATAAATTAATCCTACTCCTTAATTAATTAAGACACGCGGTTTTTTATTTAAATCAGGTCAACGTGACTTTTTCTGAAGTAAGAAACGAACCAGACGACTTTACACAACTCGGTCCGGTAACGGTTGACTCGGCGATTACGACAAAGATGGCAAGCCGTCGCGGCGGCATTGATTTCGATTCTTCTTCCTCACCGGCCACCGCTTCAAGTTCCGGAGGACTCAGCCCAGTTCTAGGAACGGGGTCAAATTCAAGCCCAGAGAACCAGTCTGAACCGGGACATAAAGCCGGGTTTAACTGGTGGAAGAGACGCCGGTTAAGCTTTTCCATGACCTGGAGAAGAGAACCGGTAACCATTCGGTTTAATCAAAACCAAATTTGATTTTTTTTATCCTAACCGGAACCGGTTTATATTTACAGAGAGAGGAGGAAAGTACAACAAAGATACCGTCGGTGACGGAATCAAAAAAGCCGGCGCCGGAGTTATCGATCGAGCCAAACAAATGGGTGGTGAAGGATCTAGCGAGCCGTGACGGAAAATCGAAGCTGAGATCGGAAGTTTACACGGCGTCGATTGATCAGAGAAGCGAACAAGCAGGCGGAGAAGCAGCTTGCGCGGCGGTTGCGGTGGTGGTGGCTCATTGGTTCCAAGCGAATCCTCGGCTAATCAGTCCTTCAGGAACCGAATTCGATTCGCTAATCACGCAAGGATCTTCCTTATGGCAATCCCTCTCCGACAAAGAATCTTATCTGACATTGTTCCCGGACAGACATTTCGATCTGGAGACGATCGTATCCGCCAAATCACGACCCGTTACGGTTTGTACTGATAAATCGTTTACTGGGTTTTTCAGCCCGGAGAGATTCGCTTCGTTGGAGGGTTTAATGTCGTTTGATCAGATTTGGGACGAAGTGGAGAAAGAGGTAACGATTGCGTCAGAGATTGGGGAATCTAGGGTTTATATTGTGAGCTGGAACGATCATTTCTTCGTGGTGAAAGCAGGTTTCGATGGGTATTGTGTGATTGATTCGTTAGGGGAGAGATTGTTCGAAGGTTGCAAGCAAGCTTACATTCTCAAGTTTGATGATTCGAGTTTGATGTATGAGAAAGAGGCATCCTCGGAGAAACTGGTTTGTA
The DNA here is from genome assembly GCA_018703725.1 of Brassica juncea. NCBI lineage: Eukaryota > Viridiplantae > Streptophyta > Magnoliopsida > Brassicales > Brassicaceae > Brassica > Brassica juncea. The sequence goes on along the minus strand of CM031936.1, from coordinate 20,129,486 downwards.
AAGGTAAAGAGTGTTGCAGAGAGTATATAAAGAGGTTTCTTGCTGCCATTCCGGTGGCGGAGTTGGCAGAAAAAAAGGAGAAAGGGAATGTCGTTGATGTATCTCTTCTTCATGAGAAACTTCAGATTGATTTGCATCATATTATGTTGATTGGTGACTAGAGATTTGTTGTTCTCTTTGGTTAGTGTAGACTTGTTAGGATTGTGAGTTTTTTTTTTTTTTGTAACACAATTAGGATTGTGAGATTAGAGAGACTATTTTGTGCATATGGTTCGTTATGATTCTAAGCTTAAGCCAATGTGGTTGGGAAAAAACAATAAGAAGTTTCCGTTTGTCTTCGGTGTTGGTACTAGAATCCAAACATGGTTTCTAGTTTTTGTCTTGTTTTGAGTGATGAAAGGTAGAACAGAACAAGAATTTTGGGACGAGAAGCAAAACAAAGTGTAGCTTCGGTTTTGTGTTTATATTCAGATGGAAAGAGAAACTACCTGGTATGAGAGGCAAAAAAGAAAGGTGTAATTTAACCGGTCTCGTCAGGGGCTTTCCTACTTGACTAAGAGTCATTAGCAGGAAGGGTTGGAGCTACTGTACACGCTTCCTTCACCTAACTCCAGGTTAGGTTGCTTTTTGTTCATTACATTGAGACCCAATTGAGAGTATGTATGGATATTAGATGTTAGTGTTGTATGGCCTCCAGTATAGGGTAGAAGAAAGGGTCTTAGATGGGATACTAGTCTTTTCTGCTGAAGATGCAGCGGATCTCACGTACGAGGGATGCTGCAAATGATTGTCTATTCTACCTTGCGGTTTGCCAAATGAGGATCCACGTAATGATGCCGCCTTGTGGAAGCATGGATCGGATGACTATAATGACTTCTCATCAAAAATACATAAGAGCAAATTTATGTACCATAGGATTAGGCTGGTGTGGTTTGGACAATGAGTTCCACGCTAGGCCTTCATATTCTGGTTAGTGTGATCCTGTCAGGCTCTCCATGAGGATATAACTCGTTTTTGGCAATTCTTACTTCAAACTGCCTTATTTCATATACACCCACGTGCGAGAGACATAAACTGGTGTGGTTCTCTCGAGTGAAAAACCTTTACGCACATATGTAAACTAATTATATATGAAAAACTTTATCTGACAAACTCAATGTAGCAAATATATCGATCTGAGACCCTCCATTACCAAAAATATGTATTAATTATGGCAAAGCTAAGCTGGAGTCTCTTCATGCCCAACTCACATCAAGGTATCTCATTCTATATAACCAAGTCACTTTTCTGGATAAATGAAAACAATACTTAATATAGCACCGCCCGAAATTCATGTGATATATACTGATACTATATGATAGTGCTTGACTAATTTTGGGAAGGATTGGGCGCTTTCAGTTGTCCATCGATATCTCGTTTTTGAACATCAGAATTTGATTGCAATAATATTTTATTTTACAAAACAGTAATGTTTTTCTCATTTTGTCAAGGTATGTTATAGTCTTATAGAGAATATCCAATATATAAAAGGGATTGAGGCTCAATTTCTAAGGTGTCCACGTGAGCATAAAAAATTCGCCAATGCTACTATTTTGTCGTGTCATCACTCATCTCTTGATACTAAATAGCAATTGGATCGAAATTTATGGATTCTTCATTTTTGGTTAGGGCCCATGTCAAGCCCACGTCGCTCCTTCGTCAGTAGAAGCGGCTCCGACTCTTCTCACCCATCACCATCATTTCCACTTTCCTCATATCACCGTTTCTTTGCAATAACAAACACCCATTCTGAATAATTGATTTCTGTTCTCAATTCCTTCATTCATATCGGATGTATCCGTATCCTTTCGCCTCACATTTGTTTTACCCCTATATAAACTGAATCATCTTCCTCATTGCCCACTAATATAGAAGAAAACTGAAACATGTAGTTGCTCATAAACTTAAGAAACAATTGTCACTATTGTTGGTTGTGATGGCGAGGTACAAAGTTCTAGCAAATTTGTTTATATGGTTCCAGAAGAAGCCATGATCTCTAATCCAGACGGATCAATTGGAGCTCAGATCTGTCACCTCTGAAATTGAGACAATGATTTGATGTCGTCACTGGGGAAATCTCCGGCAGATAGTTGCTGAAATGGTGGCTGGACCGAATTGTTCAGCTGGCGATGGAAATATCGGGATAGCGGGAATGAAATCAGAGGAGACGGCGCGATCATGGAGATTCTTCTTTCATTTCTATATCAGACAAATATAAGATATTAACAGCAAGTCTTCTGAAACATTTTCAAAGAAGAAGACTAGACCACTCCTGAAGGTAAAAGCTTGGTTTTTGGAATTCCTAATCCTCAAGGTAATTGATTTGTCATCCAAATGGATTTCATAGCTTCCAGTTAATAGTTATTCTGAACAGTCAATTGTGAAGAGGCTCTGTTTGTTCTGTTTGCTTACTTCTCTAACAGGTTGAGCAAGGTTCAGTGGCACCACTGCTCAGTTGAATTCATAGTTTGCTCCTTAACACTTCTCCCCTTTTATTTTACTGGCTGCTATCATCACAGGTTCATTGATTCTTTCCATATTATCCATGGTCAGTCTCTATTGATTTTCCAATTACATAGTCTCATATTGAATATTACACTTGCTGTTCTAATCGTGTACTTCAGATATTAGCTGATATATCCATCTTAGCATGCTAATACCTACTAAGAGTTGTGAAGCTTCTTCTACATCTACACAAATTCATTTGATTTTTTGTTTGTAGGTTATGGTTCTTTCAAGTGGTTTTGCCGGAGTTTATACAGAGGTAGGATTATTAGGACTTCAAACTTAAAACACTCAAATCTATCCCTGATTTTTGTTTTTTTTCGAAGTACTGATTTAATTTGTTATTCATAAAAATAGAATATTGATCACTCCATCATATAACCTGGATTCATAGAGATCATAAGGGGTTTGCTTTTCAATTTTGCAGGCTATTATAAAAATAGGCATTCAAGGAGTATAAGAGTTCAGAACTTATGGATGTATGTCTTTGGGATGGCTTTTAGTGGTGTTGCTATAGGGATCCAAGATTTCGATGCCATCGCAAATAAGTAAAGACAAAACTCATCGTCTTCCATACTGAGTAACCAATTCCCTCAAGCTGCATGTACATTAATTCAAGAAATTGCCACTTATTTATAGTGGTGGTATCAGAGAGCTCATTATTATTGGCTTGCTGAATTATTACGCCGTTATGTTGCATCTCTCCGGTAATGGAGGGGAGATCCTTCCATGGTTACTCATTTATCATAGTACTGATGATTCTTAACCACACTTTCAGGTAAATCTGCTTTCAAGGACCAATTTTCTCTCAACTTTTACTCTCAGTTTATGAGTTGTTAACACATTTGAACATTACTCTCATGTTTATTTCGCAGTGGTATTGTTGTGTCGATGGTGATGGAATATGCATACAATATTGTAAAGGTAATAAACGGGTAAATGCATAATCAATTCGCCAGCAGATTCCCCTACGTAGTGGATGATATTCATTATGAAGGAAGGGAAGCTATGGAGAAGGAGGAAGAGCTTCCGAAGATGAATTCTTTAATGCGGACACCATTGTCACTGGGCTCAGAAATGTCCATCAACTGGTGGTCATCGAGGAAGGTCCAGAGATCCGCATGCAATGCGCTCTAGAATTGGAGAATTTGATTGACACCGAGCTCGCTTTGGAGGTTGTGACCTGGAGCGTGATCTTTTGGTGTATTATCGTTGCAGGTATGGTCCACTTGGAGACCGTCTGGTGAGTGAGTGATAGGTATGGTATGCCTGGACACATCATCATCTTGAGGTTTATTATGGCTGGAGGGAGAGAGAGAAAAAGACAGAGGCTATGGCTGTGGCAAATACGCAAGAGCAAGTGATAGGTATGGAGCTATGGGGCTTAAGTGATAAGTATTAAGTTAATGTTCTTCGACACCATGTAATTCATTTAATCATTGATGCAAGCTAAGGTTTTGTCTCAAAATCAAGTTGGCGTTGAGAGTATTGTTGCGCTACATTGATTTGTAGTTAGTAGCAATATTTAACTGCTTTGTTATCTCTATTTTAGATGTGTATAAAGCATAAATAATTGATGCTAGCCAAGGTTTTGTGCCGCGCTGGAGTTAGTCTTCGCTGAGTGTTACATTGCTTAGTAAAAACGTTTAATTCTTTTTACATGTTTAAGACTTATTAAGATTTATTAATAGATAGTCAAAAGCTTAATTTATTTTCATAACTTTGCTAGATTGATAATTGACAACTTACTATCATGGAGGGATCTACTCATGCATTTTCTAGGAAAGTTGTGTGTAATGTGTTGTGATGTGTCTCAAGTCTCCTATCTGTTGTATCCTTATTCCTTAGTCTCATATGCATATTATATAGTTTGTTATGGAGTAGTGGTGAGGCATCTTAATGGAGCGATATAAATTGAACTATTCAGAACTTTCATCTAATTAGTGTTGATTAATCCAGCAATGAAATTAATGATCTTAAAAGTAATCTATTTAAAATAAAAATAAATAAAATGTCAAAAAGTCAGTCTTTACTAAGAAAAAAAGTACACTTTTAAATTTTTAGTTTTATCATCAATTTTTCTGTCCAATTTTATATATAATAATAAGTCATTATTGAAGAAAAACTTTCAAATATATACTGATAACCTCTTTTCATAAGAGCTAACAACCAATACAAAAAATACAAAAAAAACTAAGCAATCAATTATTTAACATTAAACTATTCGCTTAATATCTATATCAACTATTTCCTCAAAACTGGTCACAAAATTTAATTACTATTTAATATATTTTTTTTTTAAATTACAAACTCAAACATAAACATATTACAAAGTAATTGAATAAAATTTTATTTTAAACATCTAATCCGCGCTTAGCGCGGAAATAGACCTAGTAATAACATAATAACATCATTCTGTGGTCAATTCAAACATTTTACGTTAGCTAACGAGCTATATAATATATGGATTCATCCAACAGCACTTAGAATAAAAGGGCAAAGAAACCACATAAACAAAAATTAGTCACAGACGTAACAAGCTGTTTTGGCCGAAACTCTAGTTACGCTACTGGAGCCAGAGTTCCGCTGCCGACATATCTGATCGGAGATCTCTGTAGTTTTCCTTTTTTTTTATCTTACAGCATCGAACCAAGAGAAGCCATCTCCATGCACACTGACTTGAGCCAATGTTCTATTTAGATCCAAGTTCTTAACTAGAGCCAAAATTTAGGATGCAGCTCGAATTGGAGCCTGAGCTTGAGCCATACTAGGAGCTTGTGCCACATACACATCTTAAGTCTTAGCTGTGCCTTGAGCTGGAACTGTTATGGGCTAGGATAAATGGACAAACTGAAGATGGATATCCTGTATCAATTTGTTAAATATTATAGGAGGTAGTATATGGGTGTGTTACGAAGATAGACTGGGTTAGAGTTCGTATTTTGTGATGTTCATGAACTTGTTAAGTTTGGAAAATGAGTAATATATTTATTGGGAACAGTGGGAAGTTTACATTAAGTGTAAATAAAAAATACTTAAAGAGGAAAAGAAAATGAGTTTTTCCTTAAAGAAAGTTGATTAGGTTGGATTAAGAAAAACTTGAAGAGCAAGTTTTGGTTATGTATACAAGGTAAACATTCTTCTTTGAAGAAATGTGTCTCTGCAAAATAAGAAAATAGATAGATCTTCGTTTGGTGCTTTTGTGATCAAGCTTTTGGATATCAGAGCAGATCGCTAAGTTACTGGTTAGATAAAAATAGGTGAGGATATAAACTGGTTCAGAAAAAGGACAAGATACAAGACTACCATGTCTTGATTAATCCAATTATGGATATTGTAAGTTACGTATGAAAGCTTTTATCAATGAAGTTGATGAGGATTGTTGGAGTCCTATTGAGGCTGGTTGGAGTCATCTGGTGATGAGAAGGTTGAAGTTTTTAAACCAAGAGATCAGTTGACTGCTGCAGAGAAGAAGGTTTCAAGTGCAACTTTAAGAGCAAGACTGCGATTTTAATACTATTGATGCAAGCTATTTTAAGTTGATTTCTCAATTTGCTTCAGCTCATAAGGCATAGAAGACATTGGAGAAGATGTTTCAAGTTACTACAGATGGCGCCAATTGTTTAATCTGAATTTGACAATACAAGATAAAAGCATGAATTTAATGGTGATTTTATTTAAAAGACGTTTATTGATTGATCAAAGACTATTACAAGGAAAAAGATTGAATTCGTTAACAAGATGATGAGCTCGTCAAGAACAATAAGTTGTGTAAAGTTTAGTTTTTGTGTCGACTTCTGTGTGTTTGTGAATGTCCCTTTAACTAAGGTGTCTTCTTTTTATAGCCAAACTCTTTCCCTTTTTCATTCAAGTCGGACTATCTCTTTGACTGCATTTTAGTCTATTAGGCCGATTTTGTGTACTCGATGGGTTTTGTTCGAATGATATGATCCATCTCCACCAATTTGAAGTATAGAATGTGGATCTCAAAGGTGAAAATGATGCCAATCTAAATGTTAAAAAAAATTTGAGATTAAATTGTACATTTTTATAAAAAAAGTAATTTAATTGTGATTTCTATTGATCAATATAAAAAAAAAAATTGAGGTGGTGGGAGAGGATGAGAGGAAGAATTTCATAAATATAGAATTTATATATTTTTAAAAAAATATTTCCTCACTCTGTTATTCATTTTTTTTTTCTTAAATCATAGATTTAACCATATTATGTCAATTCCAGTGGTTTTTATCGATAAAGCATCCCATTATGGTTTATAAATTTGATTCAGTTAACATATGTGAAGGACCTTAAAACTTAATTCAGATGTGAATGTGAGATTGTGAATACAATGTATGAATGGTGACCAAGGAATGAAGAAAAATGATGAATTTCTTAATATTCCTAACAAATTTTACTATTTATAAAGAATAATTTTTTGTTTCTATTCTTTCTCATTTATTTTACTGTAGATAAATATAAAATAAAATTGTTTCTCACTAAATTGATATAGAATAATCATTCCTCATCATTTTCATAATTTTATTCTCATCCGTTATTTATCTATCTGATAATAGTGTTCCTGTGATGGTTACCAGTTAGAGTATTTGGTCTCATGTGGATTAGACATCCTGATGCACACTAATCTCGTTTTATCGATATTAGACTGGTAAAGCCACTGAAATCTGAATACAAAGAAAAAAAAATATTTTATAGAAAATTAAAGATCAAAATCTCGCTTTTATACCCTAAAGTTCTAAATCCAGTTTGATGGGAAAAGGGGAAATTAAGCAAATTTCATTAAGGCCACATATCAGGTTTCTTAAATTTGGTGGGAAAGAGGAAAACTGAACGAATAAAATTTCATTAAGCACTACTACATGTCAAAATTATAAATAATACTAGTATAGATAAATCTAACATTCAGTGAAAGATGAAAAGAAAAAACAACCAAAAAGCGTAAAGTTCTCTCTTTTTTTTTTTCAGAATGTTACTTAAATACTATCTTAAATTATCAAGTTAAATTTTCATCTATACTATTAAAACAAGATACACCTCGGGTTTTTTACTCTTTTTCCCCTACCGGTTAAGTGCTTCCTTCCCTTTCATTAAGGATGTTTCGGACCTTTCGCGTCCTTAACCGTCTTAACCGTTATTCGGTTACGCATCGTACCCGAATGCCCCTGCACTTGATCCTTGCCGTCTCTTTCATCGAGGATAGAAAAGACATTTGAGCCCCGTTTTCGCGTTAACCGTTTCATCGGTATGCCACGAAACCAATAAAATAACCAGATCAAATTCGGACTGCCATTGTTTTCCTGTCTGATACTGCCTCGTTTTACTCTTTCTCAACCCATTCCTGTTCGAGCCTGCGTCTTTTTCCTCAAACCGTTTAGATGTTTTCGTTTTAAACCGCTTTAACCTTTAACTCATTCGGTATACGATAATTTATTCCCTGGTACCAAACGACAATACGGTTAGGGGTCAAATCCCTAAATTCAAATGATTCGACCTCGACTCAACCACGTGACTCAAACCCTGAACCCTCTATCGTAGTTTCTTATTCCATCGAATGTGTTGACAATGAAATGTCACCAGCTGAATCATATTATGATTGCTATATACACTAACCAATTGATCTCAACCGTTGAATCCCATGATCTGAACATTTCATCATAGGAATGAAGTCTTTCTTTCGACTAATCCATTAATTTAAACATTTTCAAACATAGCATGTTAAAGTCTTTCTTTAGAATAATCCATAAATTTGAACATTTTTCAAACATAGATCATCTGTTATACAATCCATATTTTCGTATATTCCTGATTATGCTAACTGATGTCGTTTTTTGTGGATTGTTATAAAATATAAACATATTTTATATATATATAGGAATGAATTTTTTCTTTCGACTAATCCCTAAATTTGAACATTTTTTCATAGATAAGCACGCACCCCTTGATCTGTTTACATAATCTTTTATTTTATTTATTCAAACTACAAAATCTGAAATTTACAAGGTTCTAACAATATGTCGTTTTTATATCTTTTGTTTAGATTTTTGGAATTATAGATAGCTATTCTTTTACGCAAAATTTTATTTTTTGAGCATTTAGATTTTATCATGTAATACAACTACGGTGTATTATTCTAACTTTTTATATTTAACCTTCTATGTTTCGTGTATAATTATGATATGGTCAATGTATTAAGTTATTAACTAATGCATATATTCATGCTTCCAAATATGCTTAGTTCATTTATTACATACTTGGTCGATACTCTAACACTATATACTAATAATTAAATAATCAATGCACTTTCAAGGCAAATATCGCTATTTACAAAAGAAAATCTCTCTATTAATTTCAAATCGTTAGTTGATCCGCACATTTAGGTTCGTAAATATATTTCCAAATATTATCTTAACTGTATAATTGTTCTTTAGGAAATGAGCATTCAAAAAACAGATCCTCGACTACCAAAAATACGGTTAGATATTCTCTAACAATATAATTTTGGTTTTACGAGCACCCTATTTACCTCTTCTTATAAATAGAACCATTCCCATCTACTTCAACTCACAACATTTCGATGCAAAAGAAAGAAAAAAAAAAGAAAATGAGTTCTCTTATGCCTTTCACGCTATTGAGTGAAGTCAAGCCTTTCAAATGCGGCTGGAAAATTCAAGTGAAAGTGTTATATAGCTGGAAACAGTACAATTCCGTCTCTGGAGAAACACTTGAAATGATCTTATCAGATGAGCGTGTATGTTATTTAGTATTTCATCGTCATTATTAAATATTATCAAGTATAGTATATAATAACGTTTGAATCGATCTTTTAATAACTTTCACCTATCTGTATATGAACATGACACAGTGATGCAGCGGCCGATAGGTTGAACGGTCGATCAAAGAACTTTTAGGGTTCTAGAGACCTGTTCTTGGATCAATCAAGAGTTTCTTTCGATAGCGTCTTGAGACCAACTTCCTGCTTGATGAATTTAATCAAATCGAAACAAGGTATAAAGCAAAAGCTCTTTCTATTAATTATCAAAATCTCAATACAACTTTAGGCTTGAATGCCTATTTATAATAAACTCTTAAATCTAGAAAACCCTAATCTTAACTAAAATAGAAAAACCATTAAAATATCGAAAATACAAATAAAAAGTAATTATCTAATTTAATATAACTAATAAAATAAATAATAAGATATTTGGAAATATTCCAAATACTTATCTGCATCACACAGAGATGCAAAATTCATGCTTTGTGCAAGAAGGCGTACTTGGAAAGCAAAGGGAGGCTTCTACCAGTAGGAGCGTGGAGAAATATTCAGAATTTCTCATTAAGCCCTGCCACAGGGATGTACTGATCAACTGAGCATTCATATAAGATGTCTTTCGTTCATAATACCACAATCACCAGATCTAATCATGTTAACGAGGACATGTTTCTCAGTTTGGTCGATTTCCAGTTAGTTATGAGTGGATCCCTTCAACAATGTTTCCTCATTGGTATTATGAACAATGATTTCTTTACTTTCTTAAACATTTTCAGTTAAAAGTTTTTCTAACAAATTTATTTGTTTGCTATAATCTTGCAGACGTTATTGGTCAGGTTGTTGAGTTGAGAGATCTTGAAACAATTCAGGTTTCAGGCAAACCAAGGAGGAAACTAGAGTTCCATCTGCGCGACATCAAGTCTGATCCATCAAATCTATATTAAAACTTATAAATATTGTAAAAGTTCAATATATTCGTTAAGTTTTAATTATGTAATTCTTTTTACTTGTGTAATACAGTGATTCAAAGATCCCATGTTGTTTATGGGGAAAGTACGCTGAGATTCTGTAAGGTTGCACACAGAACGAAGATGGAATCACTGTTTGTCTCATCCGATTTGCTAAGATCGGGCGATTTAGAGGTTTGATTTATATTCTTAAAATGTATTGATTCTGCAACATATAATTATGGTTGTAGTTTGTTTTATTTGACATCAGCTGGTTTTATATTTCACAGGAGAAATACAATTGTGCAATGCATTTGAAGCGTCTGACATCGTGATTAATCCTCCCATACCATAAGCTGACGCATTCAAATAATTGTAAGCAGTCCGATTAATAGCGTTAGTTTACATTTTCTATGATTATCTATCTAATGAGAGGATAATTATTAAAACAATACACTATATAGGTTTAATTAAGAGGATAAACCCCTTGTCCTTTGTGAGACCAGAGATGGAAAACTTGAGCTCGAATCTGTTTATGGTGCAAGATAAGCATGACAAGTGGCTGTCGTAGCCGCGAAGAACTATAAGTGAATTAACAGGATGTCTTGAGGTTAGTGATTTTTTAACGTTCTATTATTACTATGTATTATTAATGAATTGTCAAAGTTGATTAAATTTATAATGTGCATGATTTTCAACTTGAAATGTAGGCTGAAAAAAACTTGGTCATAGCTACTGTCTATGCAATTGATTCGGAATGGGGATGGTATTACTTTGGTTGTACGACATGCAACAAAAAGGTTTTAATGTGAGAACTAATGTGAAGACTCTTAATGGTCAAGAGATAACTTCGCATATTTGGTGGTGTGAGGTGTGCAAGGAAAATGTTACTTATGTGTCTCCAAGGTAATGCCATTTTATTATGTTTCACAAATATTTAACATATATAGTATATTTTTCCTGTGCTTAGATACATTTTTTGTACTAGGTTTAAGCTTCATCTGATGGTGAAGGATGATACCGGAGAAGCAAGGCTGATGCTTCTCGACATGGTTGCAAGGGGATTGATTTCAGAATCTACTACCGAATTTTTAAATGGTTCTTTTGACTAGGTACGTATATATAGTATTGTTCAAGATCCTGACAACTTGCCGGATATTCAATATAATTTGAGTTTTTTATCAGCTTGAAGATCCTGACGACTTGTCAGAGGCAATTACTCAAATTGTTGGCAAAACCTATACTTTCGGAATCTACGTTGAGAAAGAGAATATTGTTTATGGTTCCGAAATTTACAAGGTTGGGCGGGTCTATAAAGACAGGATGGAATTCTTGAACAATGACGGTACCCAAACGGATTCTCTTTCAGACAGAGGTGTAACATTGACAAGTGGTGAAGAGGTATTCAATTATATATTGCTTATTTGAAGATTTGTTCAATTTGAGTACCGTGAATCTGAAATGAATATACATAAATGTCTTTAGAGTGTGTTACATCTCAACAATGGAGAAGATAACAATGAAAAAATGTCTACTCCATCCACAAAACGCAAAGATGATTCCGTTGGTGCCATTAGCGTCTCCTCAAAAACAAGAAATCTGTGTTCGAAAGTTGTCAAAGTGGAAAAGATGCCGGAGTTTAAGACGAGTTATGTCAAGAAGATTCGAAGAAAAGTCTACTTTATTTTTATTTTGTTTTGTTTTGATGTTTTATTGGATTTTCATTGAGAGTGTTATGTGTTGATTGGATTATTGTTTGCCAGTCTCAAAATAATTAATAATATGGTCGTTTTTTCTATTATTACTTGCTTCGAATCTTATGACAAATATTTAGTTTATTCACGGAATTTACATTTAGTTCACCGAGAACACATAGTCTAAATTTTTATCTATGAGGTGTTACCAACTGAATAGCATTTTTAATGTTAAATACGTTGATCAAGTAAATTTACTTCATCTACTCCCGTGATCTGAACATGTAGTGTATATTTTTTTTGTTTTTTTTCCAATACATACCTAAATTTGTGGGGATTGAATATAGATAATAAATCCCTCCAATCACTGAACCTTTTACATAATCTGGCTACAGTCTGGAATATTCCTCACAATACTAACTTAGATCTTTTATCTATGCTCAATCCTTATTGACCCGTGCTTATAAAAATACTAACGTTTTTGTATCACGCTTTTATATTTTATCAATCATATTTATTTATTCTTTTTTCTTGACTGAATATTTTTATGATGCAAAATTAAATTACGAGATACGTTTTCAAAGCTATATTACAAATGTATGTTCAAACTTCCATGGATGCTAAAACATTTAGGGGGGGTGTACTGAATCTGAAATTTGAAGTGATTTGATTTTTAGTGAGTTTTTAGATGATTGTAGGAGAATTTGAGATTTGGTGTGATTTTTTCTAAATAACTCTAGAATCTTATCTAAAACCATGGGATTTGTTTTTATTTTTATAACTAAGAAACTTCTTTGAAACACTCTACAAACACCTAAAGCACTCTGAAATCTTCAACTTAAATTTTGTTCAATAACAGTGGATTTTAGAGTGTTTTATGAAATGACAAGTTCAATAACACCGAATTTTAAAGTGATTTTTAAAATTCACGTTTGAATAACAGTGGATTTGTCATTTTAAGACAAATCACCTCAAACATTTGATTGAATACACCCCCCTTGTTATTACATACTTGGTTGATCGTATATGACTGGATACTATTAAGTAATTAATTAATGTACTTAAATGCAAAGATTGCTATTTACTGAAAAAAATCTATCTATTGATTTTTAAAATGTAGATTGATCCGGACATGTATGTGAAAAAATCGCCTAAATATTATCTTAACTTTATCATCGTTATTTAGGAAATGCATATTCAATCAAATATCTGCAACTTACTAAACTAAGCTTAGATACTGTCTAACAGTAAAATTTAGGTTTTATTGTGGCGTATCTCTATTCAGAGTCCTTATTATAAATAAAACCAATTCCGTAGATCTACTTGAACAACCATTCCAGCAGAGATAGAAAAAAAAAGATAAAAAACTATGAATGTTTCTTTTCCGTTTAATTATTTGAGTGATGTTAAGCCTTTCAAAAATGGCTGGAAGGTTCATGTGAAAGTGTTACATACGTGGAAACGGTACAGCAAAGTCTCTGGAGAAACACTTGAAATCATTTTAGCTGATGATCGTGTATGTAGAGCAAAAATGTTTATACTATAGATTTACTCTTATTTGTTTCATTCAGTTCTGTTTCATAACTAACTATTTGTATTTGTACATGTAAAAGGGATGCATAATTCATGATTTGTGCAAAAAGACTTACATGGAAAGTAAGGGGCGGCTTCTACCAGTTGGAGCTTAGAGGTGTATTCAACATATCACTCTCAGTCCAACAATCGAGATGTACAGATCAACTGAACATTGGTACAAAATTGGATTTGTTCATAACACAACAATCACTAGATCGAATCATGTGAACGATGACATGTTTTTATGTTTGAAAGATTTTCAGTTGGTTATGAGTGGATCGCTGCAATGACGTTTTCTCATAGGTATTAATTCTTACCTGTATGTATATACTTATATTTTAATCATATTTGGCTAACAAAGCATACACCTATGTTGCAGATGTGGTTGGTCAGGTTGTCGATTTGGGAGAGCTAGGAACATTACAATATTCAGGCAAACCAAGGATGAAACTTGAGTTTCATCTACAAGATACCAAGTCTGATCCTCCTAATATTTATTCAATAGATAAATAATTGTTGTACGATTGTTGTATTGTTTACTATCAAATATAATTATCTTGCTTATTGTTTTATCCTTTTCATATAGTGATTCAAAGATTCCGTGCTGTCTATGGGGGAATTTTGCTGAAATCGTGCATGATGCCTGCACACGAAACAAAGTGGGAATGACTATTTGTCTAATCCAATTTGCTAAAATCGGACGGTTTCGAGGTTTTATAAACTTTATTCTTTTAAACTGTCTATATCAAGTATTTGAAGATTTCTAACTTCATTAATCTGAACAATATGTATTCACAAGACAAATACAAATTTGCAATGCTTTTGAGGCATCAGACATTATAATAAATCCTCCGATTGTAGAAGCTGACGCGTTCAAAGAGTTGTAAGATACCATTTTATTTGAAATATTTTTATAGTATTGTATTAAGGTTATTTCTTTGTCATTTTCATTTGTTTAAATTAAAGTTTAAATGAAGATGAGAAGCCTGAAACCATTTGCGAGTCAAGAGAAGAAAACCTTGAGCTGGAGACTAAAAATGGAGTGCTAGATAAGCGTGACAAATAGCATCTAGCACCGCAAAGAAGCATCGTGAATTATCAGGATGCCTTGTGCTAAACCACTTTGTTAATTTATCCTTTTACAGGATTTATTATCCAAAGAATTATGAACACGTATATAGTCTATAATCTACTCACATATGTCCTTATATGTAGGCTGAGAAATGTGTGGTTATATGTTCTGTCGTTGCCATAGATTCAGATTGGGAATGGTATTACTTTGGATGTTGCACATGTGACAAAAAGGTTTTTAAGGTTGCAACAAATGTGAGAACTCTTAATGGACAAGACATTACTTCACATATTTGGTGGTGGGAGGTATGCAAGGAAAATGCTACTTCTGTGACACCAAGGTAAACTATAATGTTAACTATTTTCTACAATTTCATGGTTTTGTTTTTAGGAATATGTTTTGAAATTCTGAAAAATCTTATATTTTTAATTTTTAGGTTTAAACTTCATTTGATTGTGAAGGATTATACAGGAGAGTCAAAATTCATGCTTCTTGACTTTGTAGCTAATGGATTGATTAGTGAATCTGCTTGAGAACTTTTGAACGGATCGTTCGATGAGGTACATATGAAAACCTACCTTTGAGACTCCAAATCTCTTTGAGTGTATTTTATACCCTTTTTGTATTATTAATCATTATTTCCAATTCCAATTTTCCATCAGCTTGAAGATCCTAATGACTTGCCTCCCGCCATTAATCAAACTGTTGGAAAGACATTTTCTTTTGGTGTCTATGTCGAAAAGGAGCACATTGTTTATGGAGCTGAGATTTACAAGGTTGGTAGGGTGTTCAAAGAGAGAATGGAATGCTTAACCAATGGAGCAAGTGGTGAAGAGGTAATGTCTACACCATCCGCATATACAAATGGAATGCTAAAACAATGCTTAGTGTATTTTTATAATGTCATAGAGTGCTTTACATCTCGATGATGGTCAAGATAACACTGAGATATCCACAACCACCAAGAAAGTTAGGTCAAGGCGAGTTTTGTGTGGAGATGATGAAGAAGGTGGAGTTTAAGTCTCCCTATTTTTATTTAATTTGCTTTCATCATCTGGTTGTTATGATTTTCGAAAAATTATGTTTCGTACGAGATTTTCTGATTTTAATAATATTGATAGTTTTTTTGGTTTACATTTTATTATATATCGGTTATATTATTTAATAGTCTTTGGTAGTTTTATTTACATAATTTATTTATAAAGTTCCGTAATGCTTTCTTATTATGATAAAGCCTCATTGTTAGTATTGGGCTTCGCTTACCGTTAAAGCGAATCTATAATAACCAAATCTTCGCATGCGAATCATAACTGCGGCCATAACTCATATTTGTCCGATTTCTGATACATTTTATTATATATCGGTTATATTTTCCAAGAAAACCCAACATTATTAGTATTGGGTTTGGCTTACGCATATACCAATCTATTATGGCCCAAAAAATAAACGCGTAAGCGAAGCAACTGAAACGACTTGAGTATATAAATTGTTTTATTAACTTCACTAATAAATTTTATACCATTTCTGCAAACCCTAATATCTAGCATCTCCTTTATCTCTGTCATCCAAATCAAAAAGGTTTTGTAAGTTGATTCTTTTTATTTATCGAACAATACAAGTTTAGATTTAGAAATATATGTTAGATCTTACTTCTATTGACGTTTATTTTATATTTTATATTTTCAAGAACATTAAGTCTTATGGATTTGGGAAATTGTAGATTATCTAACTAAGGTATACTGCCGTTATTTTGTTATACAATCATTGTCTTATTTACAAAAATATAAATAGATCGTGAGGAATATGCTTAGATCCAATTTCGCTGGAAGTTTTTTTAACTGCTGATATCTTTTCTACAACACTAGGTATAATATATTTCTTATATTGTGGATCATCCAACTTTTGTAGCCTATTTTTTAATATAAAATCATTGACTTATATGAAAACAAAAATGACAGACAACATGAACTTCAGAACAACTCAGGAGGCTTACATGGTAGGGAAACGCGCTTCTGAAAATCCTTATAAGGCGATTCTGGTCATGTACAAGGATCAAACAAGGGCTATGTTTGCCAAGCATGATGAGGAGATTGAAGTATGCCGGACTGAAGCCAAGTTGGATTTGGTTGAAAAGCTCATTCATTTGGAAGCCCTGAAGGCTGAGAAGGCAAAGCTTGAAGCGGATCTCGAGGTTGCACAGGCGAAGGTGGATGATGTGAGGGTTTCTCATATAGATTGGTTCAAGCTGGGTGAGCCAAATATGTATGATTAACTCTCAGGGTTCTGAATCCCATAAACTTTGTCTATTTTATGTTTTTGTTTAATTATCATCAAGTTCTGAACTAAGATCCGGTTTTGTAAACCGGATTAACTTAACTTATGTTATGATCCAAATTTAAACTTATTTTGCTTTTCTATCAATAGTTTCTTTATATTTTTGGTTGCATTTCTCATATGATTTTTGCATAAATTGTTGTTTTCATTTTTGTTTGATGCATTATGCTTGATTGTTTGAAAGGTTTGTTTTTAGTCTACTTTCGGGTAAAATATATTGTAGGGATTAGTTTAGTTTGAAAGTGTAGTTATTATAAAGTTTTGTTCATACATCAAATTTTTTTGTATGATTGGACATTTTAGGGTTTAGATGGAATTATAATTTTTCTGAGAAAAGTTATTGAAGCTCTGATCTATAGAAGATTCGATGCTTCTTTTTGAAAACCGATTAAAAAAATATATTCATTATAATAGTATAGATATATTTTAAATATATTTTCTTCTATTTTCTTTCCTGTTATTAGGAAAATTTCAAAATATTAATTATAAATGTATTTAACAAAGTTTTTTACGTTACCGATGTATGTAATGATGATAATTTGAAAATATAATACATATTTTGTGACATGATTGAAAAAAGCGAAATGTTCTTTGGTAATATAAATTAGTTCCCATATAATTAACAATCCAATGCAATCATTATTGCGTTAATCTTCGCATGTGATTACAACAATTAATTTTAACATTGTAAATATCAATTAAATATCAAATAAAAATTGAATCTTAATAAGTTGTTTGTGGTACCGATGTTTGTAATGATGATCATTTTGAAATTATATGAATTTTTTTGCGACATGATTGCAATATATTTCATTTTCCATATTAATATATAATATTTTCTATGCTATGCACCTCCTTCCATAGATATATATTAAGTTTTATAAAATAAGACCAAGAGACGCAATCATTAAACAAAACGTCGTAACTCTAATTTGGTTTTATATATAAGCATCTTCCTTGATATATTATTATCTAAAACCCCTAATTTCTTTCTTCTTGTGCATTTTGGTCTCTCTAACTTCCGATACTGTGAGTCTCCCTTCTGTATTTTTAATATAGAAATTATCGTTTTGGATGTAGATATTATTTCGATTTAATTTGTTTTCCCATGCAAATATTAGAAATAACTTTTAACTGATCTTAGATTTGTATGATATTAGAGAGTACTGAAAGAAAAGGGTATTTTCTTTGTATAAATAATCGATTGTTATATTAGCATGGGAAAACTAAATCATGCTCTTTTCATGTATTTGATTAATCATATTTTTCATTTGTAAACTGATTTTGACCGAATATGCAGAAAGAAAAAGTTTAAATGGCAGGAAACAGAGATTTGAAACTGAAACGTCCTGTGGAAGATGTCTATGGCTCGACCCCTTAGGAGAGTTTCGAGAAGGCAAAACTTGAAACCCAATTGCATTATAGGGCTATGCTCGCTATGCAGAAGGAGCAACTGGATGCAATTGTGCTCAAGAATGAAGCCGAGGGTGAAGTCAGGGCTATCACCGCCAAACTGGAGTTACTTGACAAACTCATCCCGTCGTATGCTATGCTGTCTGACAAGGAAAAGCTTGAATCTGAGTTACGGCTTGCAGAAGTGAGGATGGCGGATGTCAAGGTTCCAGAGCTTGATTGGTTCAAGCTTGGTGAACCACAGATGTATGACTAATCTCCTTGGTTCAAAATCTCCAAACTTTGTTTAAACTTTATGTTGACCCATCCCTCCGGTTGTTTAGACCGGTTTTTTTAAATGTTTTTGGATATTATCTTAAACGTCATACCGTTTAATTTTTTGTTTTTGTGTTTGCATATTTTTAACTCATTTTAGTTGTGATTGATTAGTTTAGTGAATTCTAATTTTGAATTCAAATATTAGGAGAGTAGGAGTATAGGGATATAGTTTGAAGTTAGTTTGTTTTAGAAAGTTTGGTTCATTTTGAATAATTAGTGATTCACCATAAACTTGAATTAGGTTCTGGTGTGTAAATTTGGTTTTTATTATGATTTGACAGTCTAGGACTAAGAGTTGTTTGAATCTACGAAAACAATAATCGATGATCCTGTCTTACAATTGATGGAATGTATTCGCGGGTTTATTTTCTGTTTTCTATATATATCAATAGTAAATTAAATATTATAGAAATCTTATAGAACATGTTGTTTATAGGCTTTAAATTGTGTATGACAATATCTTATGTTCTCTACAATATTAATTTCTATAGTAGAGTTGTCTCTATCCCTCTATATGGGTTTTATTTGCGTGTATTATATTTCTATCATCAATAGAGGTCATGCTATATTGTTATTTTACCAAATTTTAGTATTATATAATTGTGATATGAAATTTCAAAGATTTTGATTGGATGAAGCTGTTTATCATTAATTATTATCTTATATATAATAGTAATGATAGTTCTATTTGGATATTAATGTTTTGGTTGCTTTATAATACAAAACGAACCTGAATTCTGCAAATGAATAGATATCTAATATAGGTTTTTAAAATCCTATACGATTTTTGCAATTATATAGGAAATGCACTGTTTTTAGGTTTCATCGACTGGTATCTGGCCCATTTGTATAAGATTTACAAATGAATACAATCCCCCGTGTTTAGGAAATGCACATTCGAAGAATATACCAATTTCTTAAGATATACTATAACAATTAAGTTTAGGTTTTACGAATATCCTATTAAGCATCTATTAAAAATATCACATGTTTCATCGACTTATACTCACAACAATTCCGACGCAGAAATAAATAACTATGGACGAATTTTGGTTACGCCAACAAACACCATCATCATCATAATAGCATTGACACATATCCTCTTCACAAGTATGTTCTGAGTCATCATCATCATCATTTTCATCATCATAATCACCATGGCCAGTAAGTAGACAACCCGAAGGGCACGAATTTTGGTTCTTTTTCCACTCTACCCCACATTTGTAGAAAAACTCATATCCACATCTACACAAAGAAATATAATTTTTATATGAAAGTAAAATCTGTTGTAGAACATTGTTAAAAAAATTAGTTGAAATTGAAACAAACAATATTTTTGGGAAACAAAATTCAAGTTAATAAAATGGCACGGTAAAATAATTCCAAGTTTTTGAAACGGCACTTCAAATGAATATATAAATATATACCTGCAAGTCATGTGGTAGCAACCATGAGAGAGTTCAATCATGTGCCTACACTTGACACATTGACGCCACCTATTATCGTTTTCCAGAGACTTTAGCTTCATGTCATCAACTAAAGGGTCAGGGTGTAGTTTCTTGTAATCATCACACAACATATCGGTATGCGATGGTACTTTGCAATCAATACAAAAGTGTCCACGGCATTTGACACATTCTTGAACTTTCGATTGGTCAGCATGGCTCGAAAGATCAGATTTGGACATCAGCATTGCACTGTTTGGATATTGGCAATAGATCCTCTCAGCAGCGGGGATCAAATCCTCTTTCATCTTTCGTTTCCACATCTCAATCATCCTAGGTGTCAAAATCTTGCTACAGCTTTCAAAAGTGAGCTCTAACTTGCATCCTACACCGAGACATGTAGGCGAGATTCCGCTAAGCAGCTTCACTTCCACATAATGTTTCACACAAGAAAAGCAATGACGGTGAGGGCATTTGTCAGTCAAGAACATCCGCTCAACATTGGTGTCTTCAAGACAAAGGGCACATGTTTCTCCCTGTGCTGCCTTGCTTTGAGAAACTGATGCCGCCTCTCTAGCCAGCTTAAAAGCGAACTTAACATCGTTCCGTGCAACCAAAACAGGTTCACAAGAGTCCATTTTTTCTTTGAGGCTACAAACTTCGTACACTAGCTGACGCATTTTGTTCTGCGTAGGCTTATCTCCGCCATTTATCTACATTAATTAAAAATCAGATTCATTCGAATCAAACGAGACCCATCACAAAAATCTTCTAATCTATTTATAATGTCTTGTAATATTCTAGAGACTAGTTGTAACATGTCGAACAAGAATAAACTAATCAAAACAATATAATAATAACACACTTACAAATTAAAAAATGGGATAATCATCGCAATGAATCCTGACATGTCTGATCCCCAAGTTGAAGGCTTCAGTTAAGCCATGAATCAACGCCCTAATCTCCACTCCTCTGCGGTTAAGCTCGCTGTCACTCAGAGATTCCTTAATCTCATACAACAAGTTATCCGCCACGTCGCAAATCGCAACTCCGAATCCAGCTGTCACGGCCCTTTCTCCAGTACTCTCCGCCACCACCTCGTCACTCACCAAACCTTTGAAGTACACTCTGTAGACGATATTGTCATCAAACTGGACGAGCTTAGAAGAACCATCGCCTTTAGGGTTTGTGATATCTCCGGCTACGTAGGAATCAAGCCGCTGTCTTTTGGAAATCAATTCTGAATCTTGTGATTCTTCCATGACTGGTTTAGGTCTGGAGTTTAGACTTGAAATAAACCTGTTTATATAGGGAGAGGAGAGCGAGTGATTAGCTTGTTTGGGAAGTTTTCAAATAAATTCTCTTTTAATGCTCGTTATAAAAGTCCATTCATTACTTTTAACCGTTCTTGGTTAGTGACTATCGATTTTCTATAAATTTTACATTCCTATTATTATGTTACTATTAATTATTATTTTTTGCATATTGGAAGTAAAATGTATAAGTTCAAATCCACAAAGGGGATATATGAGGAAAGTTGTTGTTGTTAAAATGTTTCTAAAAAAGGAAAAAAATTGTTGTGATTTGTTGTAAATAAAAAGATTCGATGAAATCTCACCTGAAACTAAAATTTTTATTTATTTATAACTAAGAAACTGTACCTAAAATATCAAAACTATTAAAATCTTAGAAAATGTGTATTTAATCTAAACTTAAATTGATTTAAAAAGACATGGATTTTAATAAAATTTTAGATGATTTTGGATGAACTAAAATTTATTAATATGTTATGTATTTTATTAAAATACTCTATTTTTAAAATTATACATTTTCTATTTTAGTTATAAAATTCCCGAGAAGAATTTAAAATTGTCGATAAAACACTCTGAAAATTACAAAAATTTAAGAAAATCATCATTGAAAATATTTGTAATAGCACTATTTTCAAACTTAGTTTAATAGTCTTTTGAATTTTTGTTTTATATTCATACAATCGAATATTTGTTATTTTCAGAAGAACAACAATAGATGATTTGTTATTTTAAGAAGAATCAATTTGATTTCAATGCACATATAAAATTGATACTACAAATATGTCAAAATGCCTGAATATGTAAACAAATTTCTTAGCAAACAATCTATGAATGTGTATAAATAACTTTTTATTGAGAACTTTCCAAAAATTATATTCCTAAGTAAAATATTATCAAAATATATTTTTATCAATAAAAATAATATCCAGTCTTAAAACATCAAAAATCATTTTAAAATAATGGAGGACGGGTTTAAATCGACAAATTATACAATATATTTTGATTATACATATAATTATACATAACTTTAGATAAATTTAGAAAAATAATAATATTAACAAATTATATATGTTAACATATGCTATATACGGATTATGTACTAATTATCGGGTCTATCTGTTCGACCATGGATCTGGGTCGGATGAAAACATTACTTGAAACTCAAACATTATAATAGAACAAATTTCAAATGATTTGTTTTCCAATAAAAATGATAGATTCATATATATTTTATAAAAATAATCAACATAAAATATCCACGCTTTGAAAGCGCGGGTCAAAATCTAGTACTTAATTTTATTTCTAAAACTATGATTTTTAAAAACCATTTGATTGGCTTTCTTAAAACGTAAAAGATCGCAGCAGGAAGTATGAAATTTTTTAAGTACACTACAAACGAATAGCCAGCTTCATGTTCATTTGAGCATCTAGTTAAATCCATGGGTTGCATAATGTTTGTCAAATCAAGTTCCAAGTATGCAATGCAAGGATACGAAAGAATATGGAGAAACAAAAAAAAGTGTTCATATTTAATTATTTTTCAATATAATTATTTTGACGTTTTTTTTTCTTCAGCTAATCAACTAATCATAAAGCTCCATTCTTCCACGTCACACATTTGTTTTGTAGACAAAAAATTTGGGCTGGACAAAAATAAAAGTGGTTTTCTATAAAACAGTCAATCTCTTTTCTAAGTAGAATGTTCGCCCCCTTGACTCTGACTCTTCCAATTCACCATCACTATTTCTAATCTCTGCAAGTCATTTTTTCTGTAATTACGATCCAGTCTTACTCATTCAATTATGAATTTTATTCATATCTTCATTAGAGATGTTATTTTTCCACCTTCCATTGTTTCTTTTAGAAAGTGGTGGATCTCTTGTTAATTTCCCTCACAACATCACATTGTATATACCTTCTTCAGCTTACATGCTCTTCACCTTATTCGCCAACTATACAGCTTCCAAGAAACCAAGCAAGATCTGGATGCTTTTAATCAACACTGTCATGTAGTTGGTCATATTGTATATCATATTAACCAATACTAACTTATACATTACTAGGTGGACCGCCTGCACTCATGTGCGAGCATAAATATTATTATAAGTTTATACTAACATGTTGTGATTTATATATCTAATTAAATTATTATGTGCGAAAGATTTGTGTAATCACACTTGCTCAATTTTTCATTCTTTGCATGTCAATCTCGAACACATTTTGTGTCTCTCATTGTATGTCTCTCTCTATCGGATTTTGTTTGTGTTTATGAGTGTTTAAAATATTATTATTAAGATTTTAACATATATTTTTTGAAATTATAAAGTATTCAAATAAAACACAAACCAAACATACAAATTTAGAGAGCAGCTAGATTTAGAAAGGCCTTTTAATGTCGTGTCTCTGAACATAAGGGTCACTGTTGAGCAAAGATTGCCTGAACTCCTCAACCTCCGGCATATCCGGATTGAACCGGAAGTCAGATAATCCACCCTCCGTCTCAAACCATAGATCATCAGCAAAATAAACTGTACAAGTGAGTTCAGGAAACTGAATTTCTCAACTTACACATTTAAAACAAAAGACATAATATAATATACTTACTTTTAATCTTCCAAATCCTCCACATATTCAGGACCACGATCACCTCTCCACGACCCCCTCTTATTTGAAAACCCATCCCGGAAGGCCCAAGCATGATCGCCAGTTGCAACACATTTTATCTGACTCTCACTATTATCAATTAAACAATGTGCGTAAATTACAATAATGCAAACATTTCGCTGTGATCATATTTTACTTTCGATTTACATGCACACATTTTATCTGACTATAATTATTATCAATTAAACAATGTGTGTGAATTACACTAATGTAAACATTTGGCCGTGATCATATTTAAGTTTGTACTTACATGTTGTCCCTAATGAAAAAAACAACCTTTGGTCTACCAGGATCATCTAAATAGAATTCAGTGTTGAAGACCACTCTCATTGTATCTACAAGATAAATTATTTGATTATATAAATTAAATCTGAAATATAGTTTAGTAGTTAGCATTTGTACCTATGGGATAGTTTCGGGGTATGATGTGAGGGATTTGATGGATGCACTTGAATT
This sequence comes from Brassica juncea, assembly GCA_018703725.1. NCBI lineage: Eukaryota > Viridiplantae > Streptophyta > Magnoliopsida > Brassicales > Brassicaceae > Brassica > Brassica juncea. The sequence continues at coordinate 20,104,924 of CM031936.1, read as the reverse complement.
CCATGTAATGACGATTGTTAAGAGGATCGATGAGGCGGACTCCTGTAAAAGTCGTAGCAGTGAGTACGAAAGGAGAATTTGTTGCTTTAAAACATGGATAGGCACGGTCAACTTCAACCCTAAATATTTCCACCCAATTTCCCTCTTGTTTCTCTAGCCCTCCGAATCTCTCTTCACTTCCTGCATAAATCTTCATCTCCATCTTGGTTCCCTGGACAAATAAAGTAAATTGTCAATTTATTAATTTTATTTAATAAATTTTATTAGATAACTAAGAGATGGTTATTATACACTTACATCTTCATCCGCTAACTCCAGTTGCGTTGATTACTATCAACACAGGAAGCAAATGATGAGTGGATCCTGAGTATTTTAACTCTGAAACGCCATGAAGTAATTCTATTGTTATATTCAACTTCAGAAAGCTTACTGTAGCGTGTCATATTCTTAGAAAAATGGAGAGATTATATGTGGGTTCTTTGTAATCTGGTTCTTTTTGTAGTTTTTTTTTCATTGAATGAGACTAGATATAGCAAACTGAATATATGTAAATGAAGAGAAGGAGATGGTTTGGAGTTTAAGTTGACAGAAGAAAGAGTCAAGTGTAATGATGATTAATGCTTGTTATCTCTACTCGTAGTGATTGTTGAGTGAAAAGTTGTGTTTCTTCGAGGCGTCCATCAGATCACTATTAAATTAAAAGGTTTATCACCTTCTCCAATACATTAACGTTATATATCTTAGACTAATAACCATTTACTTCTATTCATTCATTACAATTTAGGAGAACACATGGAGAACTTGAATTTGGCTTCTCTCCCCAATTCCATTCTTTATCAGATTCTCTCCAAGGTAGCAACAAACAGTATTCGTGACTTTGGTAATGCAAGAGTTGCTTTTCATGGGTTTAATGAAATTGGCAGAGAAGATTACTAGCTTTTCCAGATCTGCAAATCTCATTTTCATGAATGAATGGATAGAGGAGGTCAACGCTGTTAGAAAATTGAGGCTTAAGTGCTACCATTTGGGTAATCCAGAGGCCATCTACTTGCGAGGTATGTATGAGTTCTTCATGCTGCATTTAGTTCATGAAGGAAGGGAAAAAATACACCTTGCTGGTGAAAGAGGATGCTTGTTGGCCAAATATGTAGATGGTATGATGAACTTAGCATTTAGTGTGGATGATAGAGGATTGGTTCACAGGTATCCTAGTTTTACACGTGAACATATTGATCGGATGTCTCACATTATCACTTCTCCGGAAATCTCTGGCCATTAGGATTACGATAAACCTGGGATGTTTCTGTATGTATTCGAAAGAATAGATCCTAACGTCTCGTACTCTTGCTGGTGATCTGTAATTGAAGAACCATTGTTTGTAGTCTCCATAGATGGATCAAGAACAAAGTGGTTATGCGATCATTGTTTCTGGCAATCTGCAGCTTGGAGATTCTGCGGTGAAATGCATTTAACTACTCGTGAGTGGCCAGTTGGAGATTAATTGTGGGTTGTGATGTAATTTTTGTCTACTTTTATTATATTTCCTAAATCACATTGTTATTATTTATTTTAATAACGATTACTAATATTTGTAGACCATATCAGGGACACTTAGTTACCATCCAATCAAGTTAAGATTTTTTGCATATATCAAATAATATAATTAATTATTTCGACTGAAACGTTAACAAACGACATTACTTAAGAAAATTACTTTAACTTGAATTTTAAGACCCTTAAGAAAAATCAATCATTTGTATTTAGTTAATAAAAGAGAATTATAGATTACTTTGAATTACATGTACCTTATCGTCGATCAACACCATATCAAGTGTTTCACCCTGGTGAATGATGTATTCTTTACATATATTCTGAATCTTAACATGAATAATCCAATCTATTTGCGTCAGATACAAATCTTCTAAATTGTCGATAGACATATTACTAAAATATGAAAGTTGTACTCCATATGTGGTTTCCATGGTGTTTATATAGGAAAATTATGAGAGGATGTGTTTGAATAATTAGGTTAAAACTAAGTTGTTGAATATCAATGTACATATTTTAATTGATCCTATATTATCATTGACGTATATTCCTTTTTGACTTTAAGTAAACTAAAGTTCTTTTATAACAATATGTATTATTATATATTTGGTAACAAAATATTCTAATATTTTAGGAAAAACTAACATTGGAAATAGTAAAAATATGTATAGTATGAGGGTCTAATATTATTTATAGATGAGGTTCGTTTATAGATATTAAGATATCCTTTGATTTTTCTCAATCGGATCAGACGAAACTCTTAATAAAAGGGCTTGCTCTCTGACGTCTCTGATGTACCTTTCTGTATCTATTAAAAAAGGGAATATTAAAGAGTTGTACTGAAAAATCAAATCTTAACTACCACAATCTAAAATTTTAAAACAGTAGATTGCCTTAAAAAGATAAGATTTAGGTTATGCTATATTCAATGCTATAATAAAACTTGGAACGTAAAAAATATTTATAGTCTTGACTATCCTATATCCATCATGGTTTGAAAAGTTTTCCAACTTACAATTAAAGAATTTAATTAATGGAATACATCATGTTTGCTTTAAATTTTAACTTGGAAAACTGTGGAGTTTAGTTCGATGACAGTGATTGCATTTAGATAACATTTTATAATTTCGTGAAAACATTTAGATATATATTCTTCCTCCTTAGTTTCAATTTACTTGGATACCATTCATAATATTCGTAAGCAAATAATTTTTGTTAAAAAAAATAATGAAAATGATAGAAACATTTATAAGAAACTATAATGTTCAACTGAGTCAATATCGACATATTTTGTATAGTATTTATATTGTTGCTGTAATAGTGTAAAAAATTGGTGAGTTAATTTTTTCTTAGTGAATCATATGATTACACACCTAGGGACTAATAAAAAACCATCACCATTGAGTTTGAAGAAATATTAAAGGTTGTTGACGTGCCTATTTCAATCAAATGATAGCAGTTAAATCATAGATGCTCTGGGTAACGTGACCCTAGATTAGATAAACGTATTTAAACTAAAAATATAAAAATGATGATCTATTAAAAGTTTGAAAAAAAAACTCACATTAAACCTAGAAATCTTTATATTTCCCTCTATGATCAATATCATTATTAACTAACCCTAAATTCAAATTTCAAAAATACAGTCAAATAAATTTAGAACGATTTAAGGTTAAAATACTTTCTGATATACATATTTAAACTAAAAATATAAAAATGATGATCTATTAAAAGTTTTAAATAAAAAACTTACACTAAACCTAAAAATCTTTATATTTACCCTCTACGATCAATATCATTATTAATTAACCCTAAATTCAAATTTCAAAAATACAGTCAAATAAATTTAGAACATATGAATGGTTAAAATACTTTCTGATAAGATAATAAGTACTTTACCGGTAATTAACAACCGGAAAAATAACAACAATAAGAGTTTTACAGAAATTAAATAAAACACAAAACTAAACTTGAGATTAGGCGATTTAGATAGGTGAGGGTTTAGTCATACATGAAAGGCTCCCCAAGCTTGTACCAATCGATCACTAGGGCCTTCAAATCGGCTACCTTTGCTTCGGCAAGGCGTAGTTGAGATTCAAGTTTCTTCTTCTCAGACCTGAGTTCTGCTTCTTTAATAAGGTGGTCAAGCAACTCGAGTTTTGCAGCCAGGGAGTGAACTTCAAGCTCCGCTTTATGATGTACATCTATAGCGTCAATTTGTTCCCTCATCATCATGAGCTTAGCCCTGTAACTGTCTTGAGTTTCCATCCTTGCTTTCTTAAAACCTTCTTCATAGCTTGAGTCATGGTCTTCTTCCAACGGACGTTTCAATTTCAAATCACCGTTATCTACCAATTTACCTTGCTCAAAAAGGAAAATATTTCATAAATAAATTATTAATCTACCATACGTAATAAAGAAAAATTGACTACATGAAAGAGCACATAAACATACACTTTTAATAATATCTATTTATATTAAACACATCTTTGAAGTCAATACAAACTAAATTATTTGGTAAATCATCTGATATCTTAAGTTTATTCAATTAGGGTTCTCTATATATTATACAACATACATCAAAAACTCATACATGCATGTTATATTAGAAGAAGAGAAGAAAAACTCACCGAATCTAGATGATGAAGAGACGACAAAGCAAATGAAAGCAAATTAGGTTTCTCAGAGAAATTAGGTGGTTTGGGTATTCATAATTAAAATTTATTCAATAGTTATGTCGTTTTGGATATAGAGACACGATTCTTGGATTCGTAAAATTTGGGCCTTCTTTTGAAGTACAAATAACATCTTTTTGCAAATCAGTATGTTATATATGAATATCATACATATTATTTATTTGACCTACCAAAACATACAAATATTTGTAAACTTTTAATGATTTTAGTAATACAATCAAAGATCTTATCCTTTATTGAGAAAAATAACTCACTAACTAGTCAAAATATTTTAATTAGTCATTTCCTACATACAACATATGAATCATAACAACCTCTATGTGAAATATTATTTCTTCTCACTACAAAAGATTGAGTAATTAACATTAAACAGATTCATTGGCTTAAAAACAGAAATCCTTGAATAATGGAGGATTAATTTATTAAAAAGAAATCGGAATTACAAAACATAATCTGCAAGAAACATAAATTTAATGTAGATTGCATCTTCGTTTTCGTGATGATAACACTCCAAAAAAAATGATCGAGGCATTCGATACAGCAAGTTCAAAGGCACGTTGATCAGATCAAAGGCTCTATAGACTGAAGGTTGTTCTGAAACCTCTTTCAGTTGCTTGCAAGTCAACTTGACAGAGGCAAGATCCGTTATGGATCCTCTAGCCACCTTTTGTAGCACCTTCTCTTGCAGTTCATCTGGTAGCGAAAGCAAACTTGAATCTACCATTAAAAGTTCTGACTGGAAAAAGAGAATTGATATACAGATATATAGAGAAAAGGTACAATAATTAGAGATGTAAATGGTTGCTTATAAATGAAATAAAAAGGAAAATATGATAAAGCAATATATGTAATTGTACCTTTATACGTGTATAAATTTATTTCTTTTTTTTAACTTAACTATTTGTAAACCATTAGTACACGAAACCGACACAGGTTGTAAATGATGATAAGGGCCCCCTAATAGTAATACTATACATGCGTACAATTTTGGAAATTATACTAATATCGACAGATCTTTATTAACATGAAATAATTGAATTAATTATTTACATCATTCTTAAACTAATGGGATATTTTAAGGAATATTTTAAGGATTGTATTGAACATCAAATCTTAACTACCACAATCTGTATAGAAAATATATTGAAGTAACAATTCAAGCCTTAAAAACGTGAACTACAGCTTGATTTCAAAGTCTTCACAAAGCTGACCGTAGTTGTCTGAAATAAATATATATATTTAGAGAAATTTTCAGGAATTAATTCGTTTTTAAAGTTATTATAATTTATGAAATTTTAACTTCGAATACAAAATTAGATATTCTGTCTTGGAAAACTGGGTAATTTATTTCGACATCCGTGCTTTCCTTTATAAGAAGTAAATTATTTTAATTTCCTAAAATATTAACATGCATCTATTCTTCCTAAATATCTTCTAATCAAGTGAAGATATGAATCTAAAACGTAATTTGTTTTGTGTTAATATATGGCAAGAACTATAATTACGTGATAGTAAAACATAAATATTATAATTTTATTGCTCTGAAATTAAGCCAAAAAACCAAAATAAATAAATAGAGTAAACATAGCAAAACACAAATTAAATAAACAGATAGATTGTTCACAAAAAATATCAAACTGGATTCTTTTTCTTTTCTTCGATCCTGTAAAAATAATGATGCATATATTATGAAAATAATTATATATGAATGCAAATATTAACTAACATTCTTTTGAACTCAGTAATTGGCTCTATTAATGGATTGAACATAATCTCAGAGCATCCAAGGATGTTGGTAATCTCTTTATATCCCCCTTTATAATATAAAAATATGGACCATTATATCAATCAAATAAATAAGAAAAAATTATAATAAATGTATGACATATTAAGCTCTAACCGTCAAGAACGTCAATCTTCGAGAATCGTAGCACACAAATTGCTACGTCATCAGCATAAGATGACCAGAATGAATGGACATCTTCAGCCATTTTCCCATATGAAACACAAGTGACTTGCTGGAGGCTAAAGTTATAATTGAACAATATATAATTATATAGGAATCATATAATGTGATAAATATTATTATAATAATTAAAAAATTATAGAATGATGTACACTTACTTTATATTCGTCAAGGTTAAGGATATAGTACTGACAGGTTTGTGAAATTCTATTTCATCGTTCTGATTAAATACCCACTCTAGTTCTCCAACAAATATAACATCACCTAATATGTCTGATTTCTAGTTTAAGAGAAGTTAGTTAACACTGGTTATCGTACTTTTACATAATAAATTAAGTAAAGTTAATAAAAGAATACAATTCTAACGAATGAAAATCTGGGATGAATTAATCCCATCTCTAACTCATCGTATTTTACGAATGAAAATGTTTCTCTGGAAATATGAATTCAACACGTGTAGACTTTCCGAAACAAATATGATACTTGTGACGAGTTACCCTGGTAATTGCGATTGAATGAACTACCTTGAAATTTGATAACTTAGCCCAGCAATGCTTATTAAGCAAACAATTGAATCTACACATCAAAGAATTCTTAATAGTTGCTTGAATCATATGGCCCTGAAAGAACAAATTTTATGATAAAAAAATAGAATACTATATAATATTAATTTTATGACTATCTTATGCATATAACCAATACTCACATTTGCATCCATCAGTATCATATGACAATCGATACCGAACATTCCATTCCTCCCAGTCCATTTTTGGATTATTTGGACTCGTATAAAAACGTTCAAAGATCGAGTGTCCAACCTTTCGAGGGGAACGGTAGGTCCCATGATAACTGTGTGCAAAATGAATGCCATAAGATCATTATATACAGAATAATATAGGACAAATGGAAGGAAAATGTCTTAACAACTTTATTAAAAAAATGCAAATAATATCTTAACAACTTGATTTCAAATATTTTATTATAGCAATTATACTAAATTAAGGAAATATTATTTATTGTAAAATACAGATATTTAGAGTATGAAATATATCAATTCTAATTTTAAATAACAACTTAAGAAGAAAGTATTAAATACATAAACCAAAAAGGATATATTAAAAATATACACTTTACTGTGTTGAACCAACACAATATGCTGATATAGGAAATTCGAATAATTTATAAATGATCCAAATAATTATTAAACATAACTGCAATTTATACAAATAATGAGTTATACAAAATCAAAGTGACTATCACTTGTATTAAACCATATATTATTAGTCTATCATGCAGTTCAGTATCGAAGATGATATCTTAACTACTTTCACTGGTACTGGAAATTTGATCATAATCAGCACACAAACTTAAGGATTAAATGGTAAATTACAATGTGTTTTGTCAAATTTTAAACCCATCAATCTGAAATAAGTTCCAAGTAAATAGGATCTTATTTCATATCAGTATGTGATCTAAAAGAAAATTATTCCCCAATAACAAAACATAAGAATTAAAGCATCATTAATAATTGAAACCAATAATAATGGTATCAACTAACTGGAACTGCAAATGGGTTTTGAAATTCACCCAACTCGAAGAAAGCTTCTCAATGAAACAGTTTACAATAAAAGTATTGCAAAGAGAAGTACCCTCTAAATTCAAATCGACGCAGATTGAGTGAAATTTCTCGATTTGTTGAACAATAGGTTTAGAATCAACCATTTCAAAGTGTATGAATTTTGCAGTGGCAAAATATTGAGGCCTCGCAAAATCATGTAATCAAGTTGTTCATCATATTAATGCAAACATATCAATTCTAATCTTACCGATACAACTTAAGAAGAAAGTATTAAATACATAAACCAAAAAAGGAAATGTTCTATAAATATATCATTTAATGTTTTGAACGTACACAATATGATGATATAGGAAATTCTATTAATTCATAAGTGCAATGTATACGAATAATGAGTTGTACTAAAACAAACTGACTATCACTTATGTTAAATAATATATTATTAGTCTAGCATGTAGTTCAGTATCGAAGATGATATCTTAACTAATTTCATTGGTACTCGAAATTTGATTATAATGGGTCAATTACATTATGTGAATGTATTAATTTCTAATCCGGTCAATCATTTTTAAGTTCCAAGTAAATTGGTGAAAATATGAAAAAAATACAAATACATAAGAATTAAAACATCATTATTATTAATTGTCAAAAATAGTGGTCGCAACAAACTGGAACTGCATATGAGAAATTTAAGTCATAGTATTTAAAATCGAAATGCTTTCCACATTTGTGACAAATTCCTTTATAATTCATATTAGAAGCACTGATCTTTTTGAACTGTCTGACTGTGTTGCCTTTTAACTTACCTGTTCCAATAGAAGACATTTGCTTTTCTTTGAGGTTCTTGTTTTCATCTTCAAACTTTACCCGGATGAGTATATCATCCAACGAGGTCAAATTACCTCGGATACGCCTTATAAACGTCATGAAATTCACCCATCTCGGAGGAAGCTTCTCGATGAAAGAGTTTACAATAAAAGTATTGCAAAGAGAAATACCCTCTGAATTCAAATCAACGCAGATTGAGTGAAAATTCTCAATTTGTTGAACAATAGGTTTAGAATCAACCATTTCAAAGTGTATGAATTTTGCAGTGGCAAAATATTGACGCCTCACAACATCGGCTTTGTGATTCTTCTCCAATGATAACCACAACGACTTAAACTTTTTTCCTGTGAATACAATCCATAAAAAGGGTCGATTAATCGGCCTAATATCACCCTTTACACATATAATCACCATGGATCCATGCTTCTTCGGCTGCTGATTCGAAAACATCGGTATTAGCAACATGATTGACGGGTTTGTCATCAGTTAGGTATTTATCCAACTTCAAACGGGTTAAATATATCTCCATCTCTCGTTTCCAAACATAGAAATGCTTTCCGTCAAACTTATTTGGCAGCATTGGATCTGAAAGAGTAGACAATCCATAGTCCACTGCCATACAAAAAAGTATCATGAAATGTGTATTATTGGAGAAAAATAACAAAAAGTATCATCAAACAATAGAAGAAGAATAGTATACTGGTAGATGTTTGAGGGCTGTTTTTGTTTCACGAGTGAGGTTTCAATTGAATATATAGCAGAAGTAAACTTCTTGTAGAAGTTTCAACAAAATTAAAACAAAACTTTCAATAGAAGATACATACAAATCTTCTTTTGTCAAAATAATATATAAAATATCTTTTTAACAACAGAATACGTACTTGCCGCAAGACGTTTTAATTTAATATCGTCAGGATATACCGGAACTGTCATAACTGTTATTGTTATTATTGGAAACAATATCAAAACCGATTTCTAAAAACAATGAACTGTCATAATTGTTATCGTGTTCAGCAAACAACGAAAACCCTAATTATCTAAACAACGCAATATCGTCTATGATATGTTTCCATAGAAACATAAACGATAAACCCTAAAATTTAAACACTAACTATATGGTAGACGATACCCTAAACCCTTAAAGTATACAAACGTACAACATCACACATAAATCATACAACACGCAGTTATAGACATTGAATTTACTTAACATCATAACTAAACCCTAATCACTTTGTGTAAACAAACTCTAAACACAATTCATGTAGTGAAAGAGCAATTGCAATTGATTAAACAATAGAACATACATCAATTAGAGGATATACATACTGAGAGAGATTTGATTAGGTTGTATACAATATGACAATCTCATATAGTACGTTCGACCATGGAATCCTAATCAAATATGTCCAAAAATTAATGAACATGAGATTAAACAGTGCATCATATGTGGTTGAGAACTGAGAGGATATGCAAACCGAGATTAGAGGATATACAAAACGAGAGAGGTTTGATTAGAGGATATACAAACCGAGATTATAGAGGAAACGATATTGATTAAAATGGTGTGATTAAAAATGGTTTAAGGAAGGTAACCAGAAGGAAATTATAAACGTATTAGCGATGGTTTAGCAAGATGATTAGCCAATTAGATTAAGACATTTTCATTAACTCCTAATGGCGAGTAAAAAAAGACACATCCGCATTGTAAAATAGTCTAATCAGCATTGTAAAATAGTGAGCCAATCAAATTAAGATGATTTCACTTAAGCGTATTCGCAAATAATAGTATGATAGATCGGTTTATCAATCAAGTAATATAATTTATCTATAATTTTTTATTATACAAATTACGGTACAACCAAAATGTAAAATAATTTATATACAAGAACAAAAAACACACTTTTTGTATAACAAAAATCAATCTTTATGTATGCATTACAATCTATACTAATAAAGTAGGCTTTTTATCTCCTTGGAGAAAAAAATGTCATGTGGCATTTTCTTTTTAATAATTAAAATATTTTCTCAATATAAATTTAATGAATTTTGGTATTAATTGTGAAATAAATTGGGGGTTTTAAACTTTCCTTCATACAGGTTCAAACGTTTATAAGAGCGTTTTGAATCTGATCCGGAGCCGTAGTTGAACTGATAAATCCGGTGACCCAATATATATCGGTTTTGGGTTTTGTGAAAAACCCAAAAAACACACAAAAACTCACTAAAACCCGATACATGTTGCAGCATTGGTTGAGCCAATAGATAATTTTTATTTTTACTATTTTAGTTCAAGTTATGTTTTAAAAGTATTTTTTATATTCTAAATTTCTAATTAAAAATTAAAAATTTAAAATCTTCAGATTTATTGCCGTCTTCCTCTTCTTCTACACTATAATTTACGTTTGCAAGAAAGGTGAGTCATGATCGTGCTTGAGTCGCACGTCCGTAAAATAGACTAAAGCACAATGAGGCTTATTATTCCTCTACACTACAATTTACGTTTGCAAGAAAAGTGAGTAAATTATTATTTTTTTTATTTAACTTAGTTTGTAACAAATCGTTACATTTTTAATTTACAGATCAAAAAGAATAAAATCATATGATCATGTGAATTACAAAACAGAGTTTTGGATTGTTGAAGAAGAAAAACCAGGCGAGCTTGATTATAATAAATTAGAGAATGTTCTTGCTGAAGAATATCCCAAAGATGATGAAGTGACAAATTTAGAAAATTTGTTGGTAAGTTTTAAAAGTTAGAGAAAACAAAAATTAGTTGATGTGATCTGGTGTTAGTTTATTTTTGTTATTGACAATTTATTACAATGATGTTTTAATTTTTGTTTATTTTGGATTGAAAGTTTAATTTTATGTCTTGATTTTTTTAGATGTTATAACTCTTATGTTACACTTTTTTTAAATAGTCTAAACTATTTCTTAATATTTTGTATGTACACTTAAAATACTTAACTTTAGCTTTTATATATATTTTTTCTCATAGCTAATATATTATTATATAATAAAACTAATTCATTTATTAATCCGCGATTCATCCGCGGTTGATCCAATGATCCAGTGATCCGGTAAATCATCTGATTCAGTGTTCGGATCGGGTTTCAAAACACTGGTTTATAGGATTTCTTTGTATTTGATGTTGACGATGGAGAATATAGCCTCTACAATTCTCCTTCTTTAATGCAATCGACATAATCATTCATATGATCAATCTAGAAATCCTACTCATCCCACTATCTCCTATTGAATGCTTCTTTAGTTCCTGTTTTCTCAGTTTCATTGTATATGTATAGAAGGTGTGAGATCCCTTTACTTTTCCCAATTCAATCATTGTTGAATTCTCAGTTTCATTGCTCGGAGCTGAAGACAAATCGGTGTAGAGATATTCAGACTAGGCTACAACAATTTTGGTAAGCCTGAAATGTTAAGAAAGGGGTGAGATATTGGGGTTGATCTGTTGTTGATTAATGGGAAGGTACACCGGTTTCTTATTTCAGTTTACCAGTTAATGATTGCTTACTTTTAAAGTAGTAGTTTTCTTATGCATCATTTCCTTTCTCAGGTGGTGCTTTTACATGCGTTAATCAACTTTCTCAGGTTTAACACCTTCAAACATTTCTTGAAAGAAAGCTCAGTCAATGACATGAGTATTTAAGATTCCAACTAAATTAACTTTTTTAACGACTATCGATTTTTATTCTATTTTTATTAATCGATTAGTAACAACTACTTATGCTATTCTACTTTGAACTAAACAACTTCAAACAAAATAATATGCTACGGTCGCAAACCACTATCAAAAAGATAAAAAAATATCATTTTTTACATATTTTCATCTTATATATTTTAACATATTTTCTTTACTAAGACTATATAATAAATTAAAATTTTAAGTAAGAATACAACATATGAATCCGGCGCGTAGCGCCGGAATATCACTAGTGATGCATAATTTTCATCATACATTACTATACATAGTCGTCAAGACGTTTTATATTTATTTTATTTGAAGATGAAAATAACTATCAGTAAAATATCATATATATTAGGTATCAGATAATCAAATAAAGTTTAATTAATATTAAAAATGAAATATAATAAAACCATAACACAATAGTCTAATTTTTTGGTTAAACGGATCTTAACTATAAATAAATGCAAAACTATCATTTACATTAATATTAAGGATAAGCCTAAAAATTTGGTTAGAATTTTTTCATATAATTTTGGAAGCAGATGAATCCTACAAATATATTCAAAATATATATTGGTTTTAAAAGGTTACAAATTATAATGGAAAGTTAACAATTTAAAAAATTAGCATAACAAAATTTAGAAAACTCTGCATATATTGAAAGAAATATAATTCACGTAATTTTTCTCTTCTGAAACTGATGAAAAAGTTCCAAAAATCTTGGCATCATTTTTATATAGATTTATTTAATATAATAGAAAGCCACTTACAAAATTGGATTTTAACAACTACATAAAGTATATTCAAGCGAGAGTTTTAGGTGATTTGTATTAAAATGACAAATCCACTGTTATTCAAACATGAATTTCAAAAATTCATTTAAAATCATGTTATTGAATTTGACATTTTGTAAAGTACTCTGAAATCCATTGTTATTGATAATATTTTAAGTTGTGGAGTTTTAAAGTTTTCAGGTGATTTTAGGGTGTTTGGGTGGAGTTTCTTAGTTTAAAAAATTAAAACCCAAATCTCATGGTTTTAGGTGATATTTTAGAGTGGTTTACCAAAAATCACCTAAATCTCTGTAATTTATTAAAATCATCTAAAAATCCATTAAAAATCAAATCACCTCAAATGTTAGATTGAATATACCCCCGTAAGTTTAAGAAATAACCTTTGTAATTTCTAAAATGAATTTATATGTTCCCATATATCCACTTCTATTAAATCTCGTTATCTGATATGGCGTAATATGAGATGTGATAATTATTGCCCGCGATGTGGAGAACCATAAGAGTTTGTTACTCATGCCATCTTTGAGTGTCCGCCAACTTTACAAGCTTGGTCCCTATCAGCAACATCGACAAGTCCAGATATCTTTCCGGTCCCAAGTATATATGCTTATATGGACTATCTATTATGAAGAAAGAACAGAATTGTTGAGCCAGAACTAGACAATGATCCTTATTCCTGGATAATCTGGTACATTTGGAAAGCCCGAAATGACAAGCTCTTTAGAGGGATAGACATGCATCCATTGGAGCTAGTTCGTTATGCAGAGAGTGAGTGTCAAGTCTAGTTCAATGCAAACGAGTTGGTGCCACCTAGTCTACAAGATCACAGTATGGAGGAATCCCAAGTCTTAAGCTTGGGTAATATCTATATCAGGGGCGGATCCAGCAACTTAATAAGTATGGGGCACACATTATAAAGAATATATACAATAGGGGCATTTAGATAAACTATATGCTAATTACTGAAGAAAATACAAAAGTTAGTGTGGGGCAAGTGCCACACCAAAGTCCTCTCTGCGTCCGCCCCTTATATATATGATAGATGCGTCATGAACATCCACAGCACCGTTCAGCGGGTGTGGATGGGTTTGGATGGATAGCTTTGGGAAGGTTCAACTTATGGGGACACATAATTTTCAACGGCGGGAGTCTGCCTTGCATTCAGAAGTGGAAGCAATACGATGGGCGATGGAGACTATGCTCCAGCATTCGACATGTGAGAGCTTTGGGACGGATTGCAATGATTTGATCGCCATGATTAAGGAGTCATATGCTTGGCCAAGCTTTGCAACAACTATCACATCACTTGAAATCACCTATCAAGAATAGAAAAGCTCCCACAAGATATCCAAACTGAAATAATCTCACTTGCTGGTAAGCTTTCAAGGTCATTTGTCTATTATATCATGCGATCATCTACAATCTTAGCTCACGCCGCTTAAGAAAACAAGGTGTACCAATAAATGGAACTCTCAATCTTGACCGACTAACCTTTCGCCTCACTTACCCGATAACACCGGTAACACACAATCTCACTATGTCAAAGGCACACAAGAATATTTTCATCAAAAAAACACTGATGCAGGGCTTCACCCTCTTCTCTTGGCTACTAAAGGTTCATATCTAAATGTCTTCTTCCTATATGGAATACTAATGTTATGCAGAGGAGAAATGAATATAGGGAAAATATACCTAGACAAACTAGAATAGCGACAATGTAAATCTAGGGGTTGTCAGTGTTTCAAAATATCTTTCTACGGCATACGTGTCAAACACCTGCCATGTTACGTGGCAACACTGAAAACAATGAAAATGACAATTACATGTCATCATAACAAAAACATTAGAAGATGCAACATGTTATTGTTACAAACAAATCTGAAAATTTGTAGTCTTCTGTTAAATTTTATTTTTATCATAAGTTTTTTTTTCCGGAAAATGTTTGTTCTTTCCTTTTACTAAAATTTGAGCAAATGTTTGCCACACTCTTTTCTTCTTAAAATAATAAAATGAATAAAAACAATATCTAATTCTTTAACATATTGTCTACCAACATGTAAACAAAAATGAATGACAATAAACAAAAAGACATTATAGTTAACATGCAAAATATCAAACACTTTACTAAAATAAATCATCTACAATCATGAAAAAGGATCATCTGTTTTGGAGAGTGCTCTGGCAAATGGATGATCATCAATTTGCATGGATACTTGGGTACATTTGGAAAGGAAGGAACAACAAATTTTTTAGTAATTTGGACATTGATCCCAGGAAAACACTAACTTTAGCGGAAACAGAATCTACACTTTGTGCTGAGGCACAAGTTTTAAACTCACAGAGAGCTGTCCAACATGTAGAGGGTACAAACTTACCATCAATCACAGGACGATAGTGTTTTACAGATGGATCTTGGAAAGATAAGGAGGTTTTTACAGGATAAGGTTGGTATAGTACACTAGGAGGTTTCGATGGTTTGATGGGGGTAAGAAATGTCAGGGCTAGCCTCTCACCTCTTCATTCAGAGGTGAAAGCGCTAATATGGGCAATGGAATGTATGAGAAATCTGCGTCAGTATCAGGTCACATTTACAACAGATTGTTCTCAATTGGTGAAGATGGTTTCGGAACCAGAAGAATGGCCAGCTTTTGCAAGTTATTTAGAAATGCAGTGTACCGTGAATGCAAAATACAAAGGCGGATAGTCTAGCACGCAGTATCAGGAAACAAACGTCTTTTGTTGTTCACATGGATGCAGAGTTAGCAATGTGGTTCAAAAAGTCAGTATGAGTCTGTGTATGTTGATGACAAAAAAAAATTGTTACACACATAACAATCAAACAAACACAATAGTACAATAATATAAAATAAAATATATTAATTAGTCATAGTAAATTAACATAAACAAAAATACATGAAAGCCAAATCAATAGGAAAAATGATAGCAACCATCACGCGTAGCGGAGACAAACCCCTTGTAAGTAATTAAGTCGAATATGAACGGTCACTACACTAGTAACACAAGTCCAAACAACCAAAATCCAATATAACGGTTTAACGTTCACAATAATTTTATTAGCCGCTTTTCTAATTAAACAACAAAATAACTAAATATGCATTTTAACGCTGGTCAAAATCTAGTTTTTCTACAAATTTAAAGTCTTATTTTTATCTACTTATAAAAATAGTTATTTTTTGTCAACTTATTTAATTTATTAAAGCCTAAAGGCCAAACATGCAGAAGTACAAACTACAAAGGATCTAAAGGCCCATAAAATATGAAACGGTAAGAGATAAATAAAATCCAATGCTTTCCAACAGTCTTCTACCAAAAAATCTAGGCCACGTGGAGGTTACATTGAGAGCAGTGCATGCATCCTCATCAACACTTTTCCTAGATCCGGTAATTTCTCTGTTGCCCGTAACTTCATCTTCACCGTTTTCTGAAACACCATCCAAGGACTGAGATTTATACTTCTGCAACAACTCTCTATAACAATCGCCGTAGCTTGTAACTATGATCTCCAATCACCATATTCTTTAAGCACTAGATAGTTGGAAGGATAGAGAAGTAGATAATGTGTTGAGACATCCGAAGTGAACCTCAACTTTGCTTAATCTAGTCTCAATTCCACCAACAATCTCCCATCTTTTTTAATTCTCAACCAAAGAGATACTCACACAGAGCCCAATTTGTTGGCTGTATATTATGGAGATTTATACTCAATTTGGAGGAATGAACAAATATATAGACAGGAAATGCGCATCACAATCCATCAGGATATAAATAGAACAAATCATAGAGGATGATACACAACCATGTTATTTTTTTTCTACTTTACTCCCTTCTTTCACAAGAGGGGACTACCCTGTACTCCGACCGGAGAGATGATCGGAGTTTTTGATTGATACACATCAAAAGCCGCCTAGCAAAAATACAAAATCGTCAAACGAGCAAAAAAATCTGACAAGCGAAAAGGAAAATCGATCTACTAATCGAATTACCATTTACAACAAAAAGATTTAGTCATCCCATCCTCTGAAAGATGGAAGTTTGATAAGAGGATGGAGATGAGAGATTTTTTCTCAGTATAAAATACTGATAAAAATAGTTCATATAAATTATTTTATGGTACTACTAAAACTAACATACATATCTCATATATTAATCATCTCTATTATATAAAAGGAATTTAATTGAAGCATTCTTAAGTATGCCACATCAGCCAAAATATTCCTAGCCTATCAAAACTACCATGTCATCGTCATTTGCTTTCCAGAAAAAAAATTCAGCTCACGTTAAAATTTAGCTTATTTGTTATAGTTTTTTCCATATTTTTAAAGAGCCCAAGTGTGGGCCCTAATCATATTGTTAACCATATCAACCTAGGCCGACACATCAGTTTCACCTTCTTCGTTTGCATCAATGAAACAAAGATGTTTTGCACTTTCTCCGATTCTCGCTCATCAGTATCGTCGGCCTCCACTCCTCTGACTCATTAACACCCTTCTTTACTGCAAAATTATAAAGCGATGCAACCGTTGCAATTCTCTCCTCCTCACTATATATAAACCATTGTTTCTGTGCTAATCCCTTGCAAAATCTGATACTCCTTCCTTACGTAAAATTCACCAGAACCAAATAAGAACATCACGCAGTGGCTACCTATGTCCACTGGCGGCTCCAATGTCTCAATTCTTCAGCGATGTCTCCTCTGGCTTGGTGGAAACGGAGATGTGGTTCAGGTTAATCCATTTTTGAGAACCAAGGAACCCAGTTAAAAGAGGCATGCTAATTCTTCTAGAACTGGTTTTGATCGATGTGCAGGTATGAAAACAACTTTGTCAACGGATTATTTGTATTCAGTTAAAGTTACTTATATCATTAAACATCAGGGTACTGTCATACATGTGTTCATCTCACCAAACAAATGTTTAGCTGTTGATGATCAAGGCCGAGCATATGCATGGGGTACGCTTTAATGTTGTTAGTTTTTGGTTCTCTAACTTTGTTGTTTGCCGAGTCTAAGTCATATTATTATATGATTATGGAAATACATGGAGGTGGGAATGAATATGGACAGTGTGGTGAAAAGCCTCTAAAAGACGAGATGGGCAGACCAGTGCGAAGAGATTTTGTCATCCCTAAGTGTTGTGCCCCGTCCAACAGGTAACCTACCACGTGTTCTAAAACTAACACAAAAGCCTCGAATCCTAAATGTTGTGCATTTTCGTTGCCGTGTAGGTGACGGTGTAACAGGATAACTACAAAGAACCGCCCAAAAGGTTCGTTCTTTGATTTGTTTCTGAATCCGCCCAACTTTCCAAGATTATGTTGATTCAATATAACCTATGTTTGGCTCTAACGGTTTCAAGGATTGACCAAATCAGTTTCAAGTTATCCAATATTGAAAAGACATTTTTCACTGGGAAATACTTTGAAGTTGTGTTTGGTTGACGTAGGTTGTATGTATATATATGATATGGGTGTTGTTTTGAAATGAGATTTTTTGCAGGTGGCTATGTTATATATGATGGCTTTGCTAGAAACATGATTTTTGCAGGTTGCTTACTATTGTCATGATAGAATCAATTTTGTTTTGGCGGAAGAAATCCAACATGTTAAAGATGGATATGTTGTGAGAAATTGGAGATTTGGCCTATGTAAAAGCAACTGATTTCTCCAAAAAATATTGAATATTGATAATTTATGTCACATTAACGTTAATATTTTCTGTAAGTACAATGTAATTGAAAATATTTGGGTCAGTAAATATAAACCACTCTAGATTTTTGATACATTAAAAATTAATTAATTTTGGTTATAGTCTTCAAACAAAATAAGATAATTTCCTATTTAAAAAGCTATAAAACTATGATGGAAACAAAACAAGAAACTATTTAAATGGCTAGATATATAGATAATTCATATAGATGCTAAATCGTAAAATTATATATAGTACAGTAGAAATTTTAATTCTACAATCTTCTATATATAGTTACGAACTTTTCTGCAGATGTACGATTGTAAAGTGAAACAAAAGGTACAAAAGTCACTACACTTTTCGGACTATGAAAAAAATTGTTAAAATAGTTGATTCATGGGTGTAAATTCGTTCTGGTATAGGCTCTTGATGTCATAGAACCTGATCAGATAGTTCGTTTAGCGCATGAACTTGATGGGCAGGTCATGAGATGTGTTCGATACCAAAACAAAAACCATGACATCATGAAATGCATCAACAATATCTATGCATACTGTTGGATTCATGTTAGCTGTATTCCGTGGTCAAGTTTCCTCGCTTTGTATTCATACTAAGAAATCAAATAAAGGTCTGCTTTTTGTCTACCTTCTCCCTATATTGGTTTCTCTCAATATTGCACAATATTATGCATCTTTACGTTTTTTGCCGTTATGCATAGTAACTATATTTCTTGATTTAGTACTGCTAATTCAATGTTCCTGTAAATTTAGGTTTTTGCTAAGGTCATGTCCTATATGCCGTTGGTGTCAGATTGATGTTGTTAAAAAACAGAAAATTAGTTTCTAAACTTCAGATATCAATCATGTCACTTTGTTTCTGAGGAAGTGTTTGTTTAGTATCCACTTTAGTTTCGTAAGCAAAATGGGACTAATAATGAGTGGTTTAAGTTCAAGGAGTGAAACATAAAACTTTGCAAGTGGACGCTTAAGAGCACGAAAGAATACTTTGATGTTGGGACTGAAACCTCTGAACAAGAAGAATTACCTGAAAATGATTAGTTTGTTTTTCTTTAAATTTTGTGTAATTACCAATCATATATTAAGATTTTGCTGTAAATAAAGGTTTTGCTATAAATAAAGGTTTTGTTGTAATTACAGCTTAGACCATCTCCAATGGTTTTATTCTACTTTTTACTCTAAAATAGAATAATTCTATTATAGAGTTGGAGTTTGCTTCAATGGTACTTTATTTTAGAGTAAAAAATAGAGTGTGAACAAAAAAAACAAGTTACTCTATATTTGGAGTAAACCTATTTTTTACTCTATTATAGAGTGGAAAATAGAGTACTATTGGAGTACTTTTATTCTAAACTCTATTTTACAGTGAAAAATAGAGTGGGGTTGAAGATGCCCTTAGATGCAAAAGAAATCATCGACAAAAGATTAATAAAAGGACAACAAGATATCTACCTACTATCAAGACTCAAACTTTGTAGGTTTTTAGAGTAATTTATTTATACTTTTTTTTCTTTTAAAACAAATTATATGACCACATAATCCGCGCGTAGCGTGGACACGAACCTAGTAACAATAATAATAACAAAATTTATTAATTTAACCAATAATAATAATAAAATAATAACAAACCTATTAATAATATTTGATTTAACATTAGCTATTACATTCCACTAAAATGTTTACTCAATAAATTCATGTATTGTATGGGAATTAACCGATTATAACTAAAAATCACATTCATAATATAAAAAATAAGGCACATTCATTATGAAATTCATATACTGTCTGAGATGATATGAACTAGTTTTAACCAAGTGACCAAATAAGCCCATGAAATTCTAAAACTTTCATTTGTTATGTTTACATTATTTATTTGAAATTTATTATACTGACATTGTCCACTATTTTTCATATACCAAAAATTTCTTTAACATTCAGTTATATAATTACTAGAGTAGATATATACATGGTCATCCATTATAACTAAACTAAACAATATAGACATTTTGTTTTGTAATGTTAGATTTTTTTTTTTTTTTGTCAACTGTAATGTTAGATTTTTAAAATGCAAGTTTGTGTGTTTTTTTTATTAAACAAAAGGGGGGGGGCATGTTACCATTTCAATGCCGCGTATGTTACCATTTCGAGCGCACGTTACATCCTGTCTTTGCCCTTTCTCTCTAGCAACAAAAAAAAAAAAGAAGAAGAAGAAGAACAACCTAGATAAAATAAAACAGAGCTGTGAGAGAACCGCCATAGAAATGATGAAGCAGAGCTCATCGAATGCAGTCTCATCGTCTTCATCAGCCGTCGACCTATCTAATCCCCCATCCTCGTCTTCATCGGAGAAGCCTCTCTGCTCGTCCTCGATTTCCCCAGCCGAAGACCAACAGGTCGGATCGTCGCGAGACGGAAGCGGAGGCGCTCAGGAGATCGTGGCCATCGATCGCCGAGGAGAATACACAGCCTTGTGCCGATGGACGGTCGAGAACTTCACACGTGTCAAAGCGAAAGCACTGTGGAGCAAGTACTTCGATGTGGGAGGCTACGATTGCCGTCTCCTTGTTTACCCTAGAGGCGACTCTCAGGCTCTTCCTGGTTACGTCAGCATTTATCTTCAGATCATGGACCCTCGTGGTACGTCGTCGTCTCGTTGGGATTGTTTCGCTAGCTACCGTCTCTCGATCGTCAACCACGTCGATGAATCCCTCACAATCCACAAGGATTCTTGGCATAGATTCTCTAGTAAGAAGAAATCACACGGGTGGTGCGATTTCACGCTTAGCTCGAGTGTGTTAGATCCAAAGATGGGTTTTTTGTTTAACAATGATTCCTTGCTTATTACTGCTGATATCTTGATTCTCAATGAGTCCGTCAGCTTTAGCCGTGATACTAACAACAACGATTCAGGATCATTGATCAAGGAAGCTGGACCAGTGCCGGATGTGTTGAGTGGGAAGTTCACTTGGAAAGTAAATAATTTTTGCTTGTTTAAGGAAATGATCAAGACCCAGAAGATTATGAGCCCTGTCTTCCCAGCTGGGGACTGTAACTTGAGGATTAGTGTTTACCAGAGCGTGGTTAACTCGCAGGAATACATATCAATGTGTTTGGAGAGTAAAGAGACTGATAAGACCATGGTTTCTGATAGGAGCTGTTGGTGTTTGTTTAGGATGTCAGCTTTGAATCAGAAGCCTGGGTGCACTCACATGCATAGAGATTCCTATGGGAGGTTTGCTGCTGATAATAAGAACGGTGATAACACTAGCTTGGGCTGGAACGACTACATGAAGATGTCTGACTTTGTGAACCCAGAATCTGGTTTTTTGCTTGATGACACCGCTGTGTTTAGTACCTCCTTTCATGTTATCAAAGAGTTCAGTAGCTTTACTAAGAATGGAGGGGTTGCCGCGGGAAGAAATAATGGGAATGGAGCTAGGAAATCAGATGCGCATATGGGAAGATTCACTTGGAGAATTGAAAATTTCACTAGGTTAAAGGATCTTCTCAAGAAGAGGAAGATAACAGGTCTTTGCATTAAAAGTAGAAGGTTTCAAATTGGGAACCGGGATTGTCGACTTATTGTTTATCCCCGAGGTATGTAAGTGGACTAGATTCACAACATTTTTTGATATTTTGTTATATATATTAGACATGGAATCATTAACCCCGGCTAAAAAAAAAATCTCTGTTTTTTTCTTCCTTTTGAGCTGTCTGGTTGCTACATTTGCAGAGTTCAATGTCTGAACTGATTGTCTTACTCTTTTAATGGCCTCAGGGCAGTCCCAGCCACCATGTCATCTTTCAGTATTTCTTGAAGTGACGGATTCAAGAAGTTCTAGTGACTGGAGCTGTTTTGTTAGCCACAGGCTATCAGTTGTAAACCAGAGACTGGAGGAGAAGTCGGTGACAAAAGAATCTCAGAATCGCTACTCGAAAGCTGCAAAAGATTGGGGTTGGCGTGAGTTTGTGACACTTACTAGTTTGTTTGATCAAGACTCTGGATTTCTTGTTCAGGATACCGTTGTGTTCTCCGCTGAGGTTCTTATCTTGAAAGAGACATCTGTTACGAAAGACTATGTGGAGGCAGAATCAGCAAATTCAGCTTCACAGATTGATAACAGCGTGAAAAGAAGTTCGTTTACGTGGAAAGTGGAGAATTTCCTGGCATTCAAGGAAATAATGGAAACACGAAAGATTTTTAGCAAGTTCTTTCAGGCTGGTGGATGTGAACTCCGGATTGGTGAGTGGTTTATTTTTGTCCACATCATCTCCTATGTTTGATTATTGATGTTTATGAAACTTCATTGCTTCATGTGTGCCTTGCATAATGCAGGTGTATATGAGTCCTTTGACACCATATGCATATATTTAGAGAGTGATCAATCTGCGGGTACAGATGTGGACAATAACTTCTGGGTTAAGTACAAGATGGGTATTCTGAACCAAAAGCATCCGGCCAAAAGTGTATGGAAGGAGTCATCGATATGTACCAAGACATGGAATAACTCCGTCCTACAGTTTATGAAGGTGTCTGACATGTTGGAAGCTGATGCAGGGTTTCTTGTGCGTGACACTGTTGTTTTTGTGTGTGAAATATTGGATTGTTGCCCGTGGTTTGAGTTTTCAGACTTGGAGGTTAGTTTGTGCCTCATTTATTCTTTAAACAATATCATACTTGTTCTTTCTTGTATTTATCTTCTGCAGCATGTAGTTCTTCCTTCTTTAATGCAGACTTGGGGGACCTTTTAATCTTACATTATGAATTTTATGTGTTGCCCATTCTTTTGCCAGGTCTTGGCTTCAGATGATGACCAAGATGCCTTAACCACTGATCCTGATGAAATTATTGATTCTGAGGAGAGTGAGGGAATAAGTGGAGACGAGGAAGACACCTTCCAAGATTTTCTTTCCCAAGCTGGATTCCATCTCACGTTTGGTGAGAATCCTTCACAGCCCCAGGTTACTCTTCGAGAGAAGCTGCTAATGGACGCGGGTGCAATTGCTGGATTTCTTACTGGATTGCGTGTTTATCTTGACGACCCTAATAAAGTAAAGCGGTTACTTCTTCCCACGAAAATATCTTGTAATGATAGAAGCAAGCTAACAAAGAGTGATGAATCTTCACCCAGCCTGATGAATTTGCTGATGGGTGTTAAAGTTCTACAGCAAGCAATTATTGATTTACTTCTGGATATCATGGTCGAGTGTTGCCAACCTTCTGAGGAGGAAGGCTCTCATTCTGAGCCTTCTTTAATGGATGCAAAGACAGATGGCTGTGTGGCGTCAACTTCATTGGAGTCAACAAGGGAAAATGGAGCAGCAGAACCTTCACAATATCTTGTTGACGAGAGATTCAAATCTGATGCAGATGCTACTACCCTCAGTACCTCAGCTGTGCAAAGCTCTACGATGAATGGGATTGATATGCTTGAGAAAGCCCTTGCAATAGAGCCTGTTTCTCCCCCTGAAACATATGCTAGGCAGTCTTCTGATACTCCAGTCCAGACAAAGGTGGGGGTTATCACACTGTTGAAACTTATATAGTAGCTATTTTGTTTTTGCAACTTTGTTTTTTTGACCATGGGTAAAATTTTGGTCTTCAGACAAAGTGGCCAGAACAATCTGAGGAGCTATTGGGACTAATTGTTAACTCACTGAAAACCCTTGATTCGGCTGTTCCACAAGGTTGCCCTGAACCTAGACGACGACCTCACTCAGCTCAAAAGATTGCTCTTGTTTTAAACAGAGCGCCCAAACATTTGCAACCAGATTTAATTAGTTTGGTTCCTAAGCTGGTTGAGCATTCGGAGCACCCACTAGCTGCATATGCACTTATTGAACGGCTTCAAAAGCCTGAAGCTGAACCAGCATTTCGTGAACCAGTAAGTTATCTCTTAGCCTTTCCTTCCTTTGCTGTCTTCTCTTGTGAATTTGGGGCACAGAGTCCCTGAAAAAGTGTCAGTTCATTTTATAAACTAAAGATTGTCAAGGCTTTTTGAAACATCTGATGTTTTTCTGTGACACAGGTATACAATGCTCTTAGCCAGTTAGATTGTGACAGTGAAGTGTGGGAGCACATTCTACCTCAGTCATTTGAGCTTCTGAGTGACTCAAATGACGAAAGTCTTGTGGCGGCCATTCATTTCATATATAAAACTGCCTCCCAGTGCCAACACCTACCTGAAGCCGTAAGCCTTCTGTGTGTAAGTTTTTGTTCTGTTGCAATTCTATGTTTCTAAACTAAAATTTCCTTCTGCAGGTAAGGTCCGTCCGTGAGCGGCTTAAAGTTCTCGGTGCTGATGTGTCTGTTTGCGTCCTTGAATACTTGAGTAAAACTGTACACAGTTGGGCTGAAATTGCAGAAATGATACTTAAGGACATCAGCTGTGACGACAGTCTAGGTGGCAATTTTGTGACATTACCCTGCGGGCCTTTTCTGATTGGTGAAAATGAAACTACCTCCGAAATGGCGGATTTGATAGATGAGCATGAATTCTATGCAAATAGACAATTTTGTGATGTCTACATTCTGCTGGAAATGCTGTCCATATCGTGCCTAGCCGTGGAGGCATCTCAAACATTCGAAAGAGCTGTTGCTCGTGGAGCCATTGTTGCTCAGTCTGTTGCCATGGTTCTTGAAAAACGGCGTGTTCAGGGCCCAAATCTAAGTGCGACAAGTGGGGATCCTGTATTGGAGGGAGAAGCCAGTGATGAACAAGCCGCTGAAGGGATTGAGTTCAGGGCAATCCTTAATCTTGCGGAGACATTAGCTCATTCTGTAGATCCTCAAGTGAGGGGATTTGTTAAAATGCTATACACAATATTATTCAAATGGTTTCCTGATCAGCCTTTTAGAGTTCAAATGTTGACGAGACTTGTAGATAGATTCACCAGCCGTGCGAGTGGCAGCAACGAGTTAGACCTAGAGTTGGAGGTTCTTGCTATTCTGATTTTTCAGGAACAAGAGGTTGCGAGACCCGTTTTAGCCATGCTGAAAAAGGTTGTTGAACATGCAAATATTGACAGGGCGGCACTGTGGCACCAACTGCGCGCAAACAAGGAAGAGCTTGTCAGGTTGAAGGAAGAAAAGAAGACAGAGATTCAAATTCTGGCAAAAGAGAAATTTGCTATTGCGCAAAAGTTAAGTGAATCTGAGGCTGCAAACACCCGTCTTAAGGTATGTAATTTCTTCATTTTTTGTGCCAGAAGAGTGTGATTATACAGCTTATTGTCACTGTATTATATGGCAGTCTGAAATGAAAGCTGAGACAGACCGGTTTGCTCGGGAAAAGAAGGATCTGGTAGAACAGTTTCGGGATGTGGAGAGTCAACTAGAGTGGGTTCGATCAGAACGTGAAGATGAGATAGCTAAGCTCTCGTCTGAGAAGAAAAGCCTTCTGAATCGCCTTCACGAGGCAGAGACGCAACTTTCTTTGCTTAAAACCAGAAAGCATGATGAACTTAAGGTACGGACTTGTGATAAGATTGAGCCTTCTTGCTTATCTCTTTTACTCTATTCTATGTGTACAAGACTCCAGATTGTCTTGTTCACTTAACAAGACGCCATTTACTTTGTGAATAACAAACAGAAGGTAGGGAAAGAGAAAACTGCTCTAACGGAGAAGCTAAAGGTAACAGAGGCAGCCCGGAAAAGATTTGAAGAAGAGCTGAAACGGTATGCCACAGAGAATGTCACTCGTGACGAACTCCGCAAGTCACTTGAGGATGAAATCAGGAGACTGACACAGACAGTAGGGCAAACACAAGAAGAGAAACGAGAGAAAGAAGATCAGATTTCTCGGTGTGAAGCTTTCATTGATGGAATGGAATCCAAACTCCAAGCTTGCCAGGTTTGCAGTGACAAAACATATTTCTTAATCTGTGTTTCTTTGTTTTGGAGCTCATCAAACTCCTCTTACGCGATTTATTTCAACAGCAATACATCCACACACTTGAATCCTCACTTCGAGAAGAGATTTCAAAACATGCGCCTCTATACGGTGCCAATTTAGAGTTTCTATCGATGAAGGAACTTGATACAATAGCTCGGATCCATGAGGAAGGGTTAAGGCAGATTCATGCCCTTCAACAAAGTAAAGGAAATGGTTTGCCACATGGCCTCCCTCACGGGCATACACTTTACCCGACTACGCCACCTCAGCTTCCTCCTATGCCAATCGGTTTGCCACCTCAGATTCTTCCTAATGGTTCAGGGGGTCACTCAAACGGACATGTGAACGGTTCGGTCAGGCCTTGGTTTAGCCACCACACCTAAAAAGTGCATCTTTTCTTTCACAGGAAGACTACAACAAAAGAATGGCCTCTTGACTTTGTTTTTTCAGAGGTAAATCAATCAATCAATCAACATCTTCGATGTTTAGTTTTCCATATATATTTATTTTTGTCTGAGATTTTCCGAGGGGCTTTTCGGCTGCTAGAACCATTGGGGGAGATCAATGTAGAAGATGAATAAGAAAAATAGAAGAAGGATACAGATGCACAAATATGTTTGTGAAAGAAAAAATATATTATAAGCTGTTATGCCAATGGAATTAACAGTTGCGAGAGTGGCCTTATGCTTCTTCTATTTGGCTGATTCTCTCACATTTCGGGTCATGGATCTTAAACCCAAGTCGGGTATAAGGTATAGCTTTGAGAACGACTTTGTGTTTGATAATATTTTGTCGTTCTTAGGATAAGACGAGACTTGATCTTAGGACATTGTCGTGATACACCTTTAATATCATATGCTATTAAACAAAATTTCAGCAAATTTTTATTCTCCCTCACCATTGTGGTGCAAGTGCCTAATATATTTGGAGACATGACTTGTTATGGCTAATGCCTCAAGCTAAGGGCAAGCGGAAATTAGTATCTAAAGCTGTCCACTGTCACAAGCTGAGTCGAGGACAAGAGTCTTAAGCATAGGTAAAGAAACGACGTATCAAGACCACAAATGAAAAGCACATCCAACTAGCGTTTGACACATGGAGATTTCTGAAGGAAGCCAATATTTATATCCAAAATCGATGAGCAGTTCATGTCACGCATGTCCACGAACCACATGGCCTATCCACTGATCCATACGATTTGAATCAACAAGGCTTTTAGACTAGGTAGTGTGTTTCTTAATGGGAGAGTTACCAGCAAAAATAAATCTATCCACAATATCCGCTTGCCAAGCAAACTTCATTAAAATCTCACAATTAATTGCACATTAGAACAAAGAATTTGTGCTGTACTGTATATGCTTAACGATCTCATTAAGCAAATAATGTGAGCACATCAACACAATTTTCCATCGAAAATGCAAATAAAAAGAAACCATCTATTTTAATAAAACAGAATCATACAGTTTTTTTTTTTTTTTGAATCAAGAGATTTATTCTATATTTCAAATAAGATGTGCTTTAAAAATTAAGACCGGAATAGAAAAACAACAAAATAAATCTATTAAAAGCACGTGCAGTCCTGGTTAGTGACTAATGAGTCAGCTGTCCGGTTTTGCACCTGTAGATGGTGGACAATTTTGAAATTATGAAATCTTTCTTGTAGAGTAGCTAATTCTTGCAGTTCTGTCGAAAAACTAGACTATGATGTCGGGCCTTAAACCATCGAAAGTAGATATTTACAGTCTGTCCCAAAGATCTAACATATTGAGTATTGAAGCATACTTTCCATTTTCAAATAAGTGCATCTAATTCCGTGTGCAAAGGTGACAAGCACCTCTTTCTATTCCTTAAGCCCAAAGTTGCTCATTTCATGATTAATTGCTCCAAACACATTTATCCACTGTACTGAGAACCACAAGTACATGATCCATCCACTAATCAAATGTTCTGCAAGCATATGGCTTGAACTGACCTTTGTTGGTGTAATGATCGAGCATCTTACGGGTTTTTTGTATACGCTTCAAACCAAGCTTGACATTCACACTTAGTACATCTCACTTGTTCTAAAGGATCTATAGTGATACCTCTAAATAATTCACATTACGAGTTTTCAAATATACCATGTTATCCATAAATAAGGATCTTTTTCTGATTTTGAATCTTTTGTATCATTTTTTTCTCCAGAATAGACAATCCAAGTTTGAATACACATTGGTAATTGGAAAAACCGATGTGCATGAAGTTTTGATGATAAAGCCCATGTCTTTAGAACAGGTACACACTCTAAAATGGCATGATTGGCAGATTCTTCAGCTTCCCCATACCAAATACAATAATTATCACATCGCCAATACGGCATGTAAGATTTCTCGTAACGCTAAATATCATGTCACAATCTTCCATGTGAGATGATGTATCTTCTCTGGAGGACGGGTGATAAGGAAGTGAGGTATTAGATAAGATTCATAGTGATGGATGGAAGACCTTATATTTATATTAGTTATAAAATATGTTTTCACTACATATAAAGAGTGATGATTGCTTTGATTATTGACGATATGTGTAAAGAGTGTGGGACTAGACTCACTGAGTAAACTAGTTACTCATGCCTTATCTTTTATGCAGGTGACCAGTAAGCGCGAGACCCTTGCTCTAGGACAGGAAGGAACATCATTAGGCAACACTAGTTTTGTTATCCTTGCATTGTTTTTTTTTTAAAAATACCTCATGTATATTGACTAATAATGTCGAGGTTAATCTATAACATTTTTGTAAGATTCTTTTGAAAGAATAAGTATATAATATATAAAAAAAATTTTTTAAAGTACGGGTTTCATATAATATTAGTCCTTGTCCAGAAAAACTAACTAGGGATGTTAAAACAGACCTGTCCAGTCCATTTATATCCAGACCCGTTTATATCCGGCCCATTTAAGATATTCTCATTAAAAGTCTGTTTAAGTCAACCCGTTTGGAACCCGTTTATGTGAAACCCGTTTAACCCGAAACCCTTTTAAAGCCCGTTTAAGACCCGTTTACAATTAAATATTTGACCATAACATTTATGTATCATAAACATCTCTTACGTCATTTCAATCAACATATTTACTATCAAATGAACATTACAATGAAAATAGCAGAAGTCCATGGCAGCATTGAAAATAACGTTTTTGTGTCAACCAAATTACAAAGTCCACAATTTGATGAAAGTTTACAATTAAATATTTGACCATAACATTTATGTATCATAAACATCTTTTACGTCATTTCAAACAACATGTTTACTATCAAATGAACATTACAATAAAATTAACAAAAGTCCATAAACAGCATTGAAAATAACGTTTATGTGTCATCCATCTTCACTACCAAAAGTCCAAAACCTGTCCATAATAAAAACATAAATAATCATTATATATTTACATCAAACAAATTATAAAATGATGTGTTACATAAGCAAAACACTATATACAATTATAATTGTTCCATCAAACATTTCAATTTTCTGATCTTGAAGACTCCACATTGAACTACTTGCTTTTTTCTAAGATCTTCACTTTCATCAATGTTGTCTTCAATGTTACCTATATATTATAATATGAATTAGTTAAGAAATAGTCATAAATAGTTTTTGCAAGCTTTACCTTCATATTCAGCAAAACCACACAACCAATTCCTAGTGCAAAGAAGAGCTTGGACATTTTTAGGCAAGAGAGGATTTTGGTAAGGGGTTAAAACCCGAGCTTTAATGCTAAAAGCCGACTCAGAAGATACTGTAGTGATGCAGAGAGAATATTTGGAAAATATTCTTAATATTTTTATTATTTGATTTATTAATATTAGGATAGTTATCTTTAATGTTTTAGAATTTTATGGTTTTCTTATATATAACCGTCTAGGCTTAAATTTGTATTTAGTTTTTGATTAATTAATAAAAGTTGAGAGTTTTCTCTTTGTTCCTTGTTTTCGGTAGATCATTGGTGATCTCAACGAATTTAAGAAGACATTGATCTTAGGCTTTCTTAGACTAAATAAGATCTTTGTATTATTTTAGTTTTTCTGGGTATTCTCAGAATCAACGGATCTATAGTTCTATTTTATAAAGCTCCGCTACATCATTTGGTATCAGAGCCATGTTTTTGGTTTCTTAATCAAAAATGGATTCTGAAATCATGTCGAAGGAAATCATCTCTTCTATCATTGAAGAAAACTTGTTCGATGAAGGAGAAGAAACCGTTTACATAGAAGTTACTGGTTATCAAGATTATGATATCTACAAGGATGATAACTTAAACTTTATCAGCAATCACTATCAAAAGAGGTCGTCGTGAATCAAAGTCAAAGCATGATATTCATGGAAGAGATCTGCGTGTGCATCAGCTTCAACCCTAGTAACGAAAGCGTGAGTAGCATGAAGATAGTGGACGTTTTATCTCATCATTCTAAAGAGCACATGAAGACAAAAGTTGAATTCCTTGCACTAGGTTTTGTTACGGTTGATTTGAAGATCTAAGGGATGGTGAAAAAAAATTATTTTCTTATTTCAAGAATATTATCGATGGAAGAAAAGAAGAAAAAGATTAGCTGAAGATCATGGTTAAGATTCGAGAACGAATCTTTTCCAACCCGGTAAGAATGATGGAGAGAGAGTATTTGGAAAATATTCTTAATATTTTTATTATTTGATTTATTAATATTAGGATAATTATCTTTAATTTTTTAGGATTTTATGGTTTTCTTATATATAGCCGTCTAGGCTTAAGTCTGTATTCAGTTTTTGATTAATTAATAAAAATTGAGAGTTTTCTCTTTGTTCCTTGTTTTCGGTAGATCATTGGTAATCTCAACGAATTTAAGAAGACATTGATCTTAGGCATTCTTAGACTAAATAAGATCTTTGTATTATTCTAGTTTTTCGGGTATTCTCAGAATCAACGGATCTCTAGTTCTATTTTATAAAGCTTCTGCTACATCACGTAGTGATGGGAATGTTGAGGATGTCACTTGCCATTTAATTCTAAATCACCAAATCAACGTTGGTTATCTTTCCAGTAACTCAAAATCTAAGATAGACTTTCTATTTTAGTTTTGGCTCTTCCAAATATATATCCAGATGTGTCTTTGTGTCTTTGTGTTTCTAGCTCCACCTTAAGTGCTCTTTTCCAACTCAAAAAGATTTCATTATGAACATTTATATCAAATAAGCTTTTATAAGCTAATGAATATAACTAAGAGATTATATAAAATTATATTAAGTTACTTACATTATCATAATAATCTTCAAGAAGAGATTATGTGACTATCTCCTGTGGAGTTGGCGTCAGTGAAACACCTGAAGAACTTGTTTGAGACCGTTTCTGATAGTTTTAATAGAGTCCAGACAAACTTTCCTTAAGTTCTTCAATCTTTGAACTTGAATTAGAAGGATCCAATTCACTATAAGCAGCTTCAAGCATCTCAATGTTTATTCTTGGATCTAGAGCTGCTCGCATAGCTAAGATTATACTGTAACTTTCTCAGTACTTATCAAACTTAACTTGCATGTCTTTGACCATTTCTTTCACCCCATCATCATCACAAATGGCATATTACTTCAATAAAAATTGTATCCACCATATTTGGGTGAAGTAGACATTAGAAGTAAGATATTTTGAACCTGAAAAGTAAGTTGTGATCGCACTGAAAGGCTTCAGAAAGTCACAGATTTTTCCCCACATTTCCACTTATCCTCTGAAAGAAACGTCTTATACTTTGGATCATACAACTCCATGCTAACAAATTCGTCCTTAAACTTGAGAGCTCTGAAAAGCATCTCATATGTAGAGTTCAACAAGTAAGAACGTCAAGTGACAACCTAGCTCCACTTTTAATTTCTACTTTCTCTACACATGCTGCAAATGCTTTTTTCCTCTGTGACGATGATTTCACATATATAAGACTTTCTCGGATGTTATGCAAAATATTATTCGCTAATTCTAAGAAACTTTTGATTATGAGGTTCAGAATATGAGCACAACATCTCACATGTATGTGCTCACCATCACACAACAGACCTCCATCGCTTCCACTAATCATCTAAAGCTTGCCTTTCAGGATTTCTAACATACTATTGGTGTTAGTGGCATTATCCAAAGTCATCAAAAAAACTTTCTTCTCTAAACCCATTCCTTCAAGGACTCAAAGATCTCATTAGCAATTTCATCACCTGAATGTGGGGACTTCATCTCACAAAATGCTAAGATCTTAATGTTTAGTCTCCAACTATCATCAATGTAATGGAATGTTAAGAAGAAATACCCCATAACTTGAGGACGAGATACCCATAAATCAGAGGTGAAAAAAACCCTGCCACGATGCTTCACAAACATCCCTTTCAACTTCTCTTTCTCTATTTCATATCTCCTTTAGACATCAAGAGCTGCAGTTTGTCTACAAGTATGTTGACAATCAGGATTTAAATACATATATCTTGCTCTAACCTATTATACTCCACATATCGGAATGGTAGATCATGGTAAATGATAAACTTGGTAACCATCTTAATTTAGTGAATCAATATTTTCTCCACATATCCACATATTGTATGATTTTAATGGTTTTTATCATTTTAATTCAGGTGATGTTATTCATAAATATTAAACTAAATTCCAACAGATTTAAAATGTGTAATATTTTAAATGGTTCATTAATGATATGTAATTCTTTGTTATAATCAATATCAACGAATTTAAAAAGTAGCCAAGATTCAATTTCTTATTTATTATTAATCAACTAACAATATGTTAAATTTTAGAATGATTCACTATTGATTTGAATATCCAGCAATATATTTACAAAGTATATATGATTTCTATCTTTTATTAGAGTAATGTTAAATCGAACATAATGATCGGTAATCCTTTGTAAATAAAATGTAATCATTTATTATTGTCAATCAAAGCATTGAAAATGATCGAATAAAACAATACATATTGAAACTGACATATACATACCTTTTTCGTTGCAGGAAGAAACATATGGAATGAAAAATAATTATGAGAGAATGAAAAGGAACCAATAAATAACAAAGGAAATTATTGGAGATTGAGCCAATATTAGTTGGATAAATTGCATCACCATGAAAGGACTCACGCCTATTTATTAGAGAAAGAAGAAAATAATACTAATGAGAAAACTGAAAACACACATAAAAAATAGTTAGTTGATAATTCCCAGAGTTGATTTTGCAACTGAAAATATTTGGGTAGAGTATGGATTTTGATTACCAAAATTTACTCCCAAAAATAATATTAAAATCATTTAATATTTTTACAACTCCTTTCACGATGAAAATCAATACATACATAAATAACACTTGATTTTAACTCATCACTTCAAATCTTACATTGAATAACAATAGATTTAAACTCTTTAAATAACGATTTTATAAATACAAGTACCAATATTATTAGATTTCAAATCTTAAAATGAAAAAATTTTAAGTACAAGAATTAAAATCGACTAATGAATAACAGTAGATTATCCTTATATTTAAACTCTATTCAAGTCTATCGATGAATAACACCTCCTTAGTTAAATTAAGTCATTTTAGGTTATATTTAGTAATATATTGTCATTGTGTGTTCATTTGGATATACCAAGGGTTAGAGTGCATATTTTGAAGTTTATGGTCAATTAAAGAGGACAAATATGTATATTCAAGAATTTGGGGTCTAATTGAAAACTAAGCTACACATGAGGGTTTAAAGTGGAAATAAAAGAAGTTGTGGTAACGATCGATCTCAGGCTCGAGTCAGTTCGTTATGGGAGGAGCTCAATCAAAGTAGAGGATTATCGCGAGAGAAGGTTCGGTTGGTGAGAGAAGGCCCCAGTAGTAAGATAAGGTCGTAGCGACAACCTTAAATCATTAAGAAGGTATGAAATCGTTGAGAACAAAAAATTCTATGGCAGATTGGAGCTTTTATTGGCCGTGTATTATATCGGAGAGATGTTAAACCGCTGCGGATGACGACATATTAAGCCATGGATCTTTGTCTCTTCAAGCTTGCATCAATGGATTTCTGTCTCTTCGAGCTTGTTATTCACAAAATAGATGTGCTTGCTGTTGTCTTCTACGCTGATGTGGTTTACATATCTATCATTGTCGTGAACATCCTTGTCGTCTACGCCATTTTTTTCGTTTACGTCATCATTGTCACTGATCGTCTCCGTCACCTTCATCATCTCCTATCGCCGTCTTCGTCACCATAGTCTTCTTCTATGTCTTTGTGTCATTAATGATTATACAAGGAAACAAGTACTTGATGTTTTGTAAGAGATAAAATGTGGATTACAGATGTTGAATGTGGATCAATAAATCTAATGGTTAAAGTTAGATATGTGTCAAATCAGATTGGTCTAGTGAATAAAATAATATTTTTCTTTTTCCAAGTTAGTTAAATAGAAACTTAATTAGTTAGAATGAGAAAAATGAGAATAGGTTTAGTTTGAAAAAGTGTCTTAGTATTTCTAATAGAGAACTATTTTTCCTTCATATTTTACACTAAAATAGAGTAATTTTATTATAGAGTTAACACCATTTGAGAAAAATTTATTCTATAACATAGCTATTTTATTTTAGTGTAAAATATAGAGAGTAAAATAGTATTCTAATTGAGATGGTCATAGGAGTGAAATTGACCTAGCGTGGAATTAGAAACTATTAAACTTTTCATGAGGTAATATTTTTTAATTTCTTTGCATTCTTTGAATTCATGTATACACTTTTTCTCTCTATCTGTTAATAAGGATTAGAATAATTAATCTTTTATGGGAACTAGTGATCGACCCACCCAACGGGCGGGGTATGCAAATAAATGAAAAAAGAATATATTTTAAATATTTAATTTATTCTTAACTAAAAATAACATTAATTTATATATATTTATTTGTTTGTTTTTTATTTCTTTGGAAAATATTTATTTGTCCTAAAATTAGTCTATATATCTGTTTATCAGAAAAAATCAAGTATGTAAACTTTTGTTTATTCGGTCTATTTTGGACTATTTGTATTTGGTTTAGTTTGTTGTGATGTTCTAACCAATTGATCCTTGCTTGCCTACCGAACCATAATCTGATTAATGAAAACAGAGAACCGATAATTTTGGTTTGGTCTGTTCTATTTGCTTAAGTTTGTACCGCATGCCCATCGCTAAAACCCAGCATTGTTGAATAATGAGTAGTGTCTTGTTTGATACTGGCTGTTTTGGAGAAAATGTCAATGTTAAAGAGAAAGTGTGTGATCTCTTGTTTGTTTGCTAAAAATCTTTAAATCTAATTGCAGGTGAAGTAGACATACATGTTTAAATTAATCTCATTAGCCACAAGTGTAGGTTCTCCTCAGGTTCGTACAATCTCTCAAAGCACCTAATTTGATCGAATAAGTATTTTATTTCTGGAAGAAAGATGGGTGCCCGTTATGCTAATGGTCCGAGGTAATTTTTTTGAGGTTGAGTTATTAGGGATTGTTTGATCTTGGGATGACAATCTCACAAATCAATATGTTGTATGCTTCCAGCTACTTAGATTCACTCATGAAAACGTTAATATTTTGTTGAAATTTTGACCTTTTAGCTTGTCAGTTTAATACTTGTTTAAAGCCTGTTTTTGGATGGAGTTTACATTGAATTTATTAAATGTTAACTGATGTAGATTCTATGGATTGTGCTATTATCATATCTGGTTTTCCTTACTTGCGTACTCTTTCGTATTTGCCTTCATACACATATTTTTGTGTTCTTATTAGCAGATCTTGGAAGCAATGACGATTATGGCTTCATCTTATCTTTTGTACATGTCCTCCGTAAATATACACCTTAGATCTGACCTCTGTGGCTTGGCAAATACCAAAATTGTGGATGCAATAACCCATCTCGAAACTATTTTCTTCCTTCTCTTATTTACTTTGTTTCCTTCTCCCCACTGCTATGATCTGTGTTTTCTTTAAGTCATACAACCATCACAGCCAAGTCGTGACCACACCCACTCCTTGCGACTCAACTCTGCCATCACCGCCATCGCTCACCATGACCCTACCACCAACCATTCTACAACAACTTTCATTAGACTCACCCTGAAACTTTGGCATATTCACTTTTGTTGCTTTCTATAATTTCTAAAGCGCCATTTGATGCGGGACTCGTCATCTCCGGCATTAATCCTACAAATCCTTTCTTCTCTTTATGTTTCAATCTAGAGAAGATGACAAAAAAGCATTTAGGGATTCCAATTTTCATCAGACTGGGGATTGAGAAGTAGCTGCAACAATCAAGTTCTTTCATCAGTTCAAATGTATATTAGATCAGACTCAGTTTAAGGCCATACTCGAAAATGCAACAGAATCTTCAAGACAATGCAAATGTTATTGCAATTATGTCATGAATAAGACCTGATGTAACCATGAATCATTCAAGTTTTACTACTGATTATAAGAGCTCACTAAATGGAAAAATCATTCTAAATAACGTGTGCAAATATATTCATTGCTGTTATTTAGGTTGTACCTCAACTTCATCGGTCCTTAAAGCTGCACCATTGGGGGTATCTGCTGTTTCTAGCTGAGAGGGAGCATCCCCCATAGCATAGTTGAGCTGAGTGAACTGCCAAGCAAGTACGTTCCAAGTTTTCTTCATTTTCAATACAAATCATTGTTAATAAGTAAATCAACAAAAAAGGAAATGCGTAAGAGATCATAAGTACTTATTTTCAAATCACCTCTAAAGCTTTGTCCTCATTATATATGAATTTAGGAATTTCCTCCTGAGATCCGTTGGTCTGCTCCAAATATTGTCTCGCTGATCTGATTTAGTTCATAGACACAACATTACACATCGACATATGTCATCAAATGTTTTTGGGACGGCAAGGGTCCATGGTGGAGCCATCGTCTTTTTTTTTTTTTTTTTTTTGCTGGAGTCTTCGTTGGAGTCTTCTTTGATGGATGTGAGGTTGATGTTGGTGGGATAATGAGTTTTACAGCTATGTGTTTGAGAGCGATATATATTTCGAAATAATAAAAATGTAAAACTACACATTTTTCAGATAGATGTTCAATGTAATATTTCCATTTCTTATATTGTATATTTACTTATTATTTTTTTAAAAATATATATATATACACTTATTCTAATTTCATTACTTTTCAGACAGATGTAATATTTGGAAATAATTAAAAAGTAAAACTATATGTTATTTCAAATATATGTTTAATGTAATATTTACTAATATTGTAATGTTACAATTTCTTAAAAATATTTGGAAATAATTAAAATGTAAAATATACATCATTTCAGATATATATTTAATGTAATATTTCTATTTCTTTTATTATATATTTATTTATTATTTATCTTTCCTTATACTTTTTGTTGTTGTTATTAGTAACAATGCCACATGGCATCTTCCTAAAGAAGTTCTTTTCGCTGATGTGGACGCTTCATGGAGCCTCAAACATATCATTGTCTCCATCTTCTTCTTACCTGGAATAGCTGAGCAGAATCATCAGACTGAGGATGGAGAATAGAGTAGCTGCAACAATCAAATTCTTTTATCAGTTCAAATGTACATTAGATCGTACAGGCCATACTCGAAACTGAAACAGAATCTTCAAGACAATGCAAATGTCATTGCAATTGTGTTCACGTATAAGACCCGATGGAACCATAAATCATTCAAGTTTGACTACAGATTATTAGAGTTCTCTAAATGGAAAACTCATTCTAAATAACGTGTGCAAATATATTCAATGTTGTTATTCCTTATTATTTATTTTACTATACATATTTCAGATAAATGTTTAATTTAGTTTTTTTAATTTTTTAATTGTATATTTTCTTATAGTTTATGTTTCTTATATTGTATATTTATTTATTGTAATTTTTTGAGTTTATATCAAATGATTATATTGTGATAGATGTTTTATGTAATATTTATATTTCTTATATTGTATATTTACTTATTATTTATATTTTCATATATTGTATATTTACTTATCTATATTATTAAAAGAGAAGTACAAATTAAAAATGCCCCTTACTTTTACAAGTTATTTACACTCCAATGCCACTAAGTTATTTATTAAATCTCCCTATATATTAAAAGAGAAGTCACTTTAGTGATTTCTGGTGACCTGTCTCTCATATGTGAAGTTTCAAAAAAATTGTTATAATTTGATTGGTCGATTGTTCTTAATTTTTATTTATTTAATTTAGATTTAAAAATTTAAGGTAAATCTAAAATCATTTAACATCACTTGCCATATAATCTAAAGAATATTACAAATAACAATTTATGGAAACTAATTCTAGAAATTATAGAAAGATTAATAATATTTCATTTATTACTTTTAATATTTATAAAGTATAAAATATAATGAACGAAATTTTATATAAGATAATTATAATAGTTTTATACTCTACTTGATGAATTATATTCAAATATAATTATATAGTTATGATTTTAAATATTACAAAATCCAAACATGTTTAATAATATTATTTTTAAATTATTTATCGTTGTTTAAAGAATAAATTTATCAGAATTTTAAAACAACTTATAAAATATTATAAATTATTTATAAAAATATAAACCTACTATATATTGATTGCGAAGTCACATAAGTGATTTTTATTACGTGTCGATCATAAATGAACTCTTCAAATTGCTATAATTTGATTGGCCGATGATTTTTTAATTTTACTTATTATAACAAATTGTTATAATTTGATTGGCCGATGAATTTTAATTTTATTTATTATAATTATATCTACATAATTTTAGAAATAATTATTTATGGTAACTAATTGTTGAAACTATGAAAGAGTAATAATGTGATCAAAATTTTTATATATTTATAAATTACATAAAATAATAAACAAAAATGTTTATTTGAATTGATATAATGATTTTATATTCGTATAGAAAGCCTTATATTTGTATATAAAGTATCATAATAACTATTAATGTCTAATAAATTACATGCATGCTTTATAAATCATTTATAAAATTATAAATAAATTTATAAAATTATTTATATTGGCTTATCAGATGTTTTAAATTATTATAAGAGGTTCTAAGCCATTTATCGAAGCTTATACATTAATTTATAAAATGTATTTTTAAAATTTACTTTATATTAAACGAGAACTCACTTAATTAATTTTTTATTAGGTATCTTTGAGTTTTAGAAAAACTATTATAATTTGATTCGTTAATAGATTCTCTATTCTTTTATTTTGTGAGTAAGAAAATCACTTCTAAAATCAATTTTTATCAGTATCCAAACGATATAAATATATTTCATAAAATAATTTATGGTAAATAAATATGTTATTTATATAAAATATAAATCATGCTCATAAAATCATTTTATTACTCAAGTATTTATAAACTATATAATATATTTCAAAAGTAATTTATATAATTGATATAGTAATTTTATATTCCTATGTAGTTGAATATGAATATATAGAGAATGTGTAACAATCATATTGTTTTATCTTTTAATCTTAACAAAGACATATGACTTTAACTTTAAATTATTTAAAAATCAAATGTTTCAATACTACATACCTTCAAAACTCATTTTTATTAAAAACTGAATCATGAATATTATATATAACTAATTTTAGTAAACAATTTAAATTCAAAATATCAACAGATATTTAAAATAGTCATAATCATCTTTTTCAAAAATAATTATTCTTTAAAAATATTTAACAGTAAACATATATACAATTTTTGATGATGAAAAAATATCATGTGCATTCATCTGTAGGGTTTGAAGCGTTCAATTTTCTTGGGCCAATGTATCTATAGGATTTAGTATAAAATATAGATTTCATAGCTTATTTATAAAAGCCCAAACCTATTATCGATTTTGAAAAGAAGAACATATTTTTGTAATAAATAAATAAATTTATTTAAAATTACAATTGGATTTTTGTATTACTTGCGCAAGTTGCAAAGTAACTTATGAATAGTTTAAATGTAAATTACCTTATTTATTTAAAACATTTCTTGCCCAAGTTATTATCACATTTATTGAAATTTTTAACGCCAATTTACCTTAATAATTCTAAATTCGTTTTTAATGACTTACCTTATTACAATATAAAATCCCCGGTGAAATAGTTAATAGGAGGATAACTTTCTTTAATCTATTTCAATATTTATTGTGAAAACTAAATATAGAAACGTCATCTATTTTTGAAAGGTCGACAATATAAAGTTGCCTTATTGAGAATAAGCATTTCTTGCGCAAGTTAGTATCATATTAATTCGACTTTTAAATGTTTCTAAATTGTTAATTCGTTTTTAATGATTTACCTTATTTTAAATATTCATTACTTGCGCGAGTTCTTATATATTAAATGCAAACCGAATTATGACAATGTAGAATTAATATATTTCTTTAATCTATTTCAATATTAATTACGAAATAATATTCAAACGAAATTTATTATGAAAGGTCGACTATATATAAAGATACTCCCGAGGTCTTACATACAATACATTACAGTGTTGTGAAGATATTAAATTTTAAAAAACAGTATGGTAATGGTTCAAGCTCCCAAAAACCGAGTGTCTTTTATCAGGCAATTAAAACTGTGTAAAGATACATGCATATTGAGGTTAGGATTCTTCGCTTGTGGAGAAATTACAACAAAGATTCCGGAAACACCATTGAAATGGTTTTCGTTGATAAAGAAGTAAGTAGATTACTACATTTTTTACAACTCATAATCGTCTTTAGTCTTTTGTTCTCAATCCAACTCATATAACTTTATCTCATCTTCGTGTAGGGGACAAGAATTCATGCTTCAGTTAGTGAACAGTTCATCAAACAATTTGAAGGGAAACTAACCGAAGGCGATGCGAAGGTCGTCCAGTTATTCAAATTGTACGATGCTATTGTGATTATCGGACAACCACACATCCGTACAAAATTGGCTTCTTTCAAACAACTTTTGTTGGAACAGCTGATGAATTTCCAATTGAAGTTCCGGAGAAGTATTTTGCGGATTACAATGATATTGTTGGTGGAAAGCTTGATAACAGTCATTTGGTTGGTGAGTCAATTTATAAACCCATATTTTTCGGTGTACTTTATATTTTCGGATTTAACTTGTTCTTTATTTTTGTGACCTTTGTTATGTAGATGTTATTGGCCAAATAGTTAACTTCAGATCTCTTGAAAACAAAGTGATAAAAGGAAAAGACAATTTGAGTTCTTGATTGAGTTACGTGGTCAAAAGTAAGTTTAAATACTTTGTCTTTTCCTTTAATTTGCTAGCTGAACTTTTATATTCTATCTATTAACGTAAGTTTATATTATACAGTAATGTGAAGATGATATGTTCTCTTTGGGGCGGTTATGCTAAACAAGTATACGATTATAGTATTATAAACATGTCCACAATGATTATTTGTGTTATCAGGTTTTTTTTTATTAAAGAGTGGAAAGGTATATAATGACACATATATTTGTCTAAAATTATTAATCGCATAACATGTTAATAAGATCAAAATATTGTAGGTGCTTACTCCATATCTAGCGGGTATAATTCAACCCATATTTTGCTCAACCCAACACTGGATTTTATCGAGGAGTTCAAAGCAAGGTACGTCTCCAGTGTGATGGATTTTTCAGGTTTATAATGGATTTTGTTTTATTTATCGGGAATTGTACTTTATAATTTATATTATTTATAGATAATATATTGAATTTTATTATATTTTCTTTTAATATGTACATAAATTTTACAAAAAATTTAAACATAATAATATTATTCACCTAAAATAAAGAATTACAAAACATATACAATACAATTCTACTTAGTAATAATATAAAATCTGTTACTTCTAAAACTATATACTATTTATTTCATATTTTTAATGAAAGTATCTTCTTAAACACACAAATTATTTTGGGACGTAAAAATAATAAATACACACAATAACTTCCTCTTGATACTAAAGTTACTTTGTTTCCTCTCGTCTATGTCAAATATTGACTACCAGTTTTTTTCCATGGTGATGCTTTCTCCCAAAGACGATGGTATTTTGATGTAAAATTTGTTACTTCTAAAATTATACACTATTTATTTCATATTTTGAATTTTCCGGTCACCTAGTATATATTTAATTGTTCTGTCTTTTCCTCTTTTAACAATAAAAATTTCCTATATTGATTATTAATTCCAAAATAGCTGGCAATTATAACTTGATTTTATTAAATGTATATCAATGCAATCAAAGAAACATTCCTAAAATTTAGCAAACCATAGATCTTCTACATTCTCCAACTCATTTTCATCTCCACGCATATCTAAATATTATACCATAAATCTGCTACATTCTCTTTCTCATTTTCTTCCAGCTTGGTTCTTAAACCTCTACAAACAAAGCGATAAAATGTTGATCTGATGGATTTCTTTTTATTAATCGACACTTCTCTATATTAATTCATAAAGTTTAATTCATCTATGTGAACTCAACAACCTGCTCTGTCCCATTTCTTATATCTGTTTAACCATATTTAATGACATTCATTCAATATGACAAGAATCTTTTAATAAAAATGAAACCCCCCAAAGTTAAACGCACTATTTCAACTAATTAGGAGATAAAACCATATAATAACTATAATAGGATTTTACGTTCCATCAAATTTATTAAATAAATGGGTAAACTGCTTTATTTTAATAAATATAAAACTATATTTATTTTAAGAATATAAATTACTGATTATATCAAACAAATATCTTATATTATAAAGAAAAGAATTCTCTCTTTTTTTGCTGCCATGTCACTAATTCATATTTTGTGAGCTTGCCACGTGTCCAATCTCATCTTTATTTCGATGATGGCTTATCTGAGTTTGTTTAAATTGTTTCGGATTGGCTTCTAAAATATTAGATTTTGGCCCACTGATAAGACTTTTGTTTTCTTCACCTTGACGGGAAAGAACATCGGAGTTTCCGCCGCCGTCGTAACGATTATGTTACCTTCCTTCACCAACGATGAAGGTCCTTCCCAGCACCATTATCACCGGCGAATGATTGATGGAAGCCTCTGTCTGCGTTGATTCGCTTCCAACTTCTCTCATGCGTTTCGAGACCGGTAACGTTTCATAAATCCCATCCATTTAATCATTGTCACTAAAGTTTTAATTGACTTCATCTACCCACTCCTTCAACGATTTCACGTTCACTACATCTCCTTCCTTCAAGTTAGTGCATCTGCGGCTATAAATAGGTGCGTTCCATTCCTCAAAATCATCAGTTTCGTACTCACAATTTTATCAAGCAGATAAACTTTGACAGAGTAGAATGGCGAACTCTTTTCTCCTCCTTGCTAACATAAAGCTGATTTCTGTAGCACCATAGTTCGTTTGCTTATAGATGTCTAACTGTTGGCAGGCAAAATCTCTAAAACATGGGACAGAGCAGGTTCCAGAGGAACTGGAAAGTCCAAGCATCATAGGGTAGGAGTTCTTAGCGAAGAAGAAATGCCTTTACCATTGTTTGTTGCATTAAGCATGTTTTTCTTTCTCTCGCAAATTATTTTTAACTTTGAAAATTTTGCTATATCTCTCTCAGGTTGAACTTGAGAGATTACGCCTTATGTATGAGTTGATAGTCGAGATGGAGAAGTTAAAAGTAAGTTAAATAGTTACCCTTTGATCTTCTTTTCTTTAAAAAAAAAACAAATGGGATTTGACGTTTTACAGCGAGAAATGTTTATTTCCTCATATGAGATACTTGCTGCCAGAAGGGTTCACGCTGCACGTTGATTACCTGTCCGTGATCCATTTTCTCCTC
This sequence comes from Brassica juncea, assembly GCA_018703725.1. Classification (NCBI taxonomy): domain Eukaryota; kingdom Viridiplantae; phylum Streptophyta; class Magnoliopsida; order Brassicales; family Brassicaceae; genus Brassica; species Brassica juncea. The sequence continues at coordinate 20,060,330 of CM031936.1, read as the reverse complement.
CCAACGTTTCGTAAGACTCAGCTACAACGTCAATAAAAGGTTATCCAGATAGTAATGTATCTGACAGTGAACGATGATCTCTATCTGTTCGATCCTCATTGTTTAACCTAACTGGATATTTTCTTATTATGTTTCATGCCCTAATTGTAACACCCCCGGACCGTCCTAGACATAGGTCGACCCACCGGCCAACAATCAAAAAAGAACATGACCGATGAACCAACAAACGCCAAGGGTTGGAGATGAAAGGCCAACCGGCCAGCCAACAATCAAACAAGAACATGACTGACCGTCCAACCCAACACCCTGATCCGGAAGCGCTACATGACGGGTTAGGAACAATCCGGCCGATGTCGCAGAATTTACTCCGCAACTTAGACCAGTTCGTCCACTAACTCGTCCCGCTAAATCAAGGCATAAGGCTTTGCAACCTGTACCAAGACTTAACGGTTTCCGTTAGATCGAGGCCTAAGGCTTTGCAACCTGTACCAAGACCTAACATTGTGTTAGACCGGACTAGTAAGTTATCAGAGTACTCATGATGTGCATATAAAACAATTACTTTATTGATTTAATAAATATTCATACATGGAATAATTCAAGACTGGGTCCGGCCTAATGCCAAATCGAGTCAACTAAACACTTATTGAAATACCGTTTACAAAAGGCATGAAAATCTACACCGGCGGTCCTAACGTCCAGCACCAAGCTATCTGATCAACCTTACTAAAGCTACCTGCAAAAAGGACAACGAGACTTGGGTGAGTAACCTAATGTCACTCAGTGAGCTGGCACCCACTACCCCAACCTAGAACTAACCCAGACAACCCAAAATAACAAGCAATCTATCCTAAGCAATCAATCAAAGCTAAGGCTAAAACAAACCGTTACTAAGTTAGACTTGGCCTCCTGCCATGATCTAACTTCAAGTAACGGGAACCTGCATGAAAACAAGTCAGCAACCAATCCCTAGTTAACCATATATACACCTGAGTTCAATACTCATGTAGTGTTAGACACTTAGACTATACAAGGATCATTAACTGGTCGACCAACAATCAGACAAGAACATGATCGGCCAACCAATGATACCGCATAGCTTTTGTTATCCACCACCCTTCACAAGCAATCCCTCAAACAATATAACAATCAACTTTGGGTCTACACTAACCAAAGAGACACCAAGCCTAATCCGGTACCAAATCCGGAATTAGATCTCAATGTTAGAAACCTGTATGCAAATCAATCAACCACAATCACAATAATAAGATACTATTAACTACGACTCTACTCTAACTAAGCTCGACACTCTAACCCGGGGAATGGTGATTTCGTGTTCATCCTCTCTATCGGCAATATCCTATCTCCGTACCACAAAGGCCAGAAGAAGGAACTTTCAACCGACCGTTTCCCACAGTCATTCGGATCACCGGGCGACAGCCCACAGTCCTTCGGATCACTGCCACATTACACCGTCGTGTAATCACTCAGCTCTAGGCCATGATCCCGTCTCTCTGAGTCTTCCTGATCCAGCGAATAAGGGGTTTTCTTGAACCCACTGAATACGAGGGTGAGGAAACACTAATCAACCCCTAAACAAGCCTAGTATGGGCGGGTTACGCACATACTGTCGGCAACACACTCGACACACTATCCTAACAACACTAAAGAATCTACGACACTAACCACTAGTACAAGTAATCCGGCCTATATGGCCTAAGACCACTAATACTACAAAACTAAACAACAATGATAATAATAACTCAACTCAACCGGTTATTCACTCCCTTACCAAGAGCTGACTAACCTCATTCAACAAGCATTAATTAAACAAGCAAGAATTAAACAATCTACTCAATCAAACCGTTACCCAGATAGTTAAGCCTCCTGCTATGAAACTATCCTTAAAGATAACGGGAACCTGCACTCAACCATATAAACACGCAAGAATATAAAACATGATGCGTGCTAGTCCTAGTCCTAGTCTTAGTCAGGTTATTAAGTCGGTCTTAATTCCTTTCATCTCAGCTTAGCCGGTGCTAAGCTTAGTCCGGTTTAATAAATAAACCTAAGGACTCTACCATGCAATAATGTGATCTAATCTAATCTTTGTGCGACTCGATCTATCCTAAGTTCCAACTGGAACTCAATAAATAAATAAAACTACCCTAAATTCCAAGTGGAATTCAAACAAACCAACTCACAGTGTTCTATGCCGATAAGCAGCTGGTTGATCGGAGAGGACTTGGCCAAACCCAAACTAGACGTCTTGAATGGACTGGACTGGACTGACATTGACTTGGACAGAACCTCCCATTAATACTGGTCTGGACTGAACTCAACTCGAGCAGAACCATCCCTGGCTGCTGGATGATTCCTTCGGAATTCTGAGCAGAGTATCGAACCATGACCTTGACCGAACTGAACCCTTAGAACTGAACTGATCTTGGACAGCACCTCCACTTGATCATGAAAGAATAAGAATAGAGAGGACCGAATGATTTGGGCAGAGCTTCCGCATAACAATTGCAGAAATTCTTCGATTGGGCAGAAATCGCCTTCTCGGAAGATTATCGGTCTTAAGAAAAGACTACACTCTTAAAAAGAATTATTTATTTCTCTCTCTCTCTCTCTAGGCACGTCTTTGGAGTTTTTTTGGTGTGATAATGATGAATGGAACTGAAGGGAGGCATGGGGTATTTATAGATTTTATCGATCAATAAGATCGATCCACACGAGCGACTGTGTGTCGTCCCGCATGCTCCCGGTCGCATGCGTGGCGACACACGAGCGTCCAAATGCCCTGATGCATGCTTCCTTTACATGCCAGAAGACACCACCACGTCCACATGTCTCTCATCATGGATGGAGTGCATGCGTTGCGACACACCGCCCTCTGCGTGTCGGTCAGCATGCTTCGGTTGCATGCGCGGCGGCACCTCGTGCTCCACATGTCTTTCAGCATGGCCAGGACTCATGCAAAGTGACACCTCTTCTCCTGCCTGGACGACCAGATGTCCATCAGCATGTCTGGATCACATGCACGGCGACACACGGTGCCCACATGTCGATCAGTATGCTTCGGTTGCAGATATGGCGACATCTCGTGCTTCTGCATGCCAGGCTGCATGTCTTGCTTCCATGCACGGCGACAACTCAAGCTTGTGGAGACACTCAGCTGGTTAGACAGTTGCCATCACGTTCTTATCCCTTAGATCAAGCCACCTCAGAGCTTCTCGGTTGATTTACGCGATTTCGACCTTTCCGGCATATTTTTGGCCCGCGATCAATCCCGAATAATTTTCCGATCCCGTTCTAATGCGCTGAATATTTTTAATAAACTCCATAATATTTCTGAAGTTGAAGAAAAATATTTCCCGAGCCTCCGGCTTCCTCGAACAATTCACGATACCGAAATTAGAGATTTTAGCTAACTTGGGGTTTTCCCGTCGAGCTTCGATTCCCGTCGTGCTTCGATTCCCGTCGTGCTTGCTTCCCGTCCTGCTTAATTTCCCGTCCTGCTTAAATTTCCGTCCTGCTTCCGACTTCCAGAATCATATTCTAGTGATACAAAAAATTTCCGGGAAAACTTTGCGGTGAAGAAACGTCGGCTTCAAAAACGTCGTGCTTCCAAAATTTTTATTCTTCCAAAAGATCCGTCTGATCAATCTAAGACATTGTCTAACATGTTTGAGCAGCTTAAGATTCCCTCACGATCATTTCTTTGACCACCTCGTTCTTCGAAATTTCTCGATCGACCCTTCTTGCCCGCGGTTCGGCCACTATGCTGATGCTCGACCAATCTTCTGTTTTCTCTGAACCATGTAAAATATTTCGTGATGGAAACTCAACATTTCTCCTCATATTTTGATTCTCAAAAGCTCGGCTCCAAATTCCAACTTCGACGATCTCGATCATTTTACCCCTTTGGACGGGTTATTACACTAATTGTGTATAGCAATATGTGCTTTAAAAGAAGTCACTTGCAGTGGAAGTTTGATCTCACGCTGGATGCACATTTAATCAATCAAATTTTGAGATGTCAATCCAAGTCCCACATTGGGGAATTAGACAAGGAGTGTCTAATATATAAGGAGATGTCCAACTCTAATAGTATGAGGCATTTTGGGAAGGAAACCAAAAGTAAATCCATGCAGGCCAGTCTCTAAGACCCAAAGTGGACAATATCATACTAATGGAATAATATAGAGTTGGACACGGGATTTCGCAATCCCAACAATTGGTATCAGAGCGGTTCGACGAAGATCTGCAAGAAGACCAAAATACCCTTCGAGTAGGAACGGGACCCTTCAAGATGGAAGAGGAGGTCTGTGGCAGAAACTAAGTCAGAAGATCCGGGCAATTCCTATGTGGAAAGGGATCATCCTCAAAGCACCTCAAAGTAACCTTGCGATTAACGGTACAAGATGGATACTGATTCGTGGAGGAAAGGACACAAGGTGTGTGGTCCTTGAATTGAGGGGGAGAATGAGAGATGTCAATCCAAGTTCCACATTGGAGAATTAGACAAGGAGTGTCTAATATATAAAAAGATGTCCAACTCTAATAGTATGAGACCTTTTGGGAAGGAAACCAAAACTAAATCTATGCGGGCCAGTCTCTAAGGCCCAAAATGGACAATATTATAATAATGGAATAAAATAGAGTTGGACACGGGATTTCGCAATCCCAACACAAATAAGATATATATTTTTTCTCTGCAGGGAAAGAGTTTGTTTAGCTCATGGAAAAAGCAAAATGAGGGGTTCACGCTGGATGCACATTTAATCAATCAAATAAGATATATATTAATCAAAAGCATAATTAATGAGGGATTCTTAGGGTGAAGTTCGTAGCGGAATATAAGAAACAGTTTCTTATATTCCGCTACGAACCCCACCCTGATAATCCTCCATTAATCATGCTCTTATATCTCTTTGTCGGACATCTCTATAAACTGTCATTTCAAATACTAACAAAGTAAAACTTGGAAGCTAGGAGAAGATTTTATATCCTCTAATTCAATAAAGCATTAACTGTTATCCATTATTTATGTTTTTCTTATCTGTACATGCATTTCAAAATATTCCATTACCGATCTGGGTGAACGGGCATCATAAGTTGTGTTATAAACAACACTAGCGATGAACTAAAAAACACGTGGGTAAAAATTATCAAGCTATAGTAAACAATCAGCATTAACTTAAATAAAAACAATCAGGATTAAGGCCTGACTGATGTAACCGCAACAGTTGTGGAAGTTTGCGGATGTGGGTGGTTGCGGTTTTAAATGGTTTCTAGAGATTTGTACGACTCGTACAGCGGTTAAAAATTGGTACGTTTGCGGGACTTTTATGACGGGTAAACTACCACATGCAATAACTCTTAAATAATAAATTAACAATATTTACATTTTATATAATTATAAACATATTAAAAATCATAATATTATAATAAATATAAAAATTATATTTATAAAATCATAATAATAAACTTTTAAAAACTATAGGAAATATTTTTAAAAAGTTTTATAATATAAATTAAAATATAATATATATACATTTTAATTTCTATTATTTCAATTTAAAGTTTTTATTGAATATTTTTAGTTTTATTTTTTAAGAAAAAGTTTTTCCCTTCCGTAACCGCAAACGCTAGCTACAACCAGCTTTTGATTTTAAGAGGTTTGAAGCGGTTTGAAGCGATTTGGAACGTTTTCTGTGATTGTTTTAAAACGCCAACAACCGCTACGAACCACAAAAACTGCTTTTGCGGGTGATAGCGAGGAAATCAGTCAAGCCTTTAAAAAAAACAGTAGAAACGTTTATTTTAAAATATTTTGCTAAATACGAATAGAAGAATGACAATGAATAAAGAAAACTTAACAAAGATATTTGAACAACTGTATTTTTTGACATTTCCGAAATCTAAAGTAACATTTTTTTGTCACAAGTTTTTTTGCCAACTCTTAAGTCACGTTATTAATAAATTTATCAAATAATTCTATTCTTTAAATATCTCCTCCAAAAGAGTTATAAAATTTAACTTATTTGAAGTTTAAAAATAAGCCTTCAACAGTATTTGGTTAAGAAAACTTTTTAATAAAAATATTTTTAGACACACATTCATAATCACGGATCACAGAATACATTCAGCTACACCACAATCAAACATAAAACTCTAAGACAAAATTAAAAATATTAATAAAATACTACACATATAATTTCATGCAACATGACAAAAAATAAAAATATAATATCAAGGCAACTACGACACAAGAGAAGGTATTTCCATTAAAAAAATAACTGAAATGTATACTGAAAATAAGGTAGTACAATGTCATAAAATATAGTTAATAACAAATAAAAATCCAAACACGTAAACAAAGGTCAAATATTAACAAAATATATATGATCTAATTAGAAAACAACTTGTATTTGTTATATTCAGTTTAAATTAAATTTCAAATGTAAATAATTTTTTAATATAAATTAATTTTAATGTAAATTCATCCGTCCGTAGGACGGGCCAACCCCTAGTTTATATATATATAAATAAAAACAAACACCCACACGGATATGCGTAGCTCTAGTTATATATTAAGTAAGATAAATGTTTAATATAATATTTGTATATTTACTTATTATTCTTTACTATAATTTTTTAGAGAGATTAATTTAGTTTTTTATTTCTTAATTTTATGTTTACTTATTTTTATTCTTTTTATATTGTATATTTACTTATTCTAATTTTTTGCTTTTATATCAAATGATAATATTCTGATAGATGTTTAATGTAATACTTATATTTCTTATATCGTATATTTACTAATTATTTATTTTTCTTTTGTATATTTTTTTGATAATAATGTCATATTGTCATATGACATCTTTCGATAATTTTTTTTTTGCTGATGTAGATGATGTATGGAGCCTCAAAAGGTCCACAAAAAAAGTTTTTGGGAACAATCAGATTTAGACGTTTCAGAAGTGGAAATATATAAATTTTTGTTAGAAACTAGTTTTTGTGATTACAGTTTTACAAAATTCATATACTTAATAAAAAGATTTAGCATTTTTCTTTAATTGCCATTTTATTTGGTGATGACAGTTGGCGAAAAACATGTAACATCTATTATCTATCTATTATTATAAAAAAAGGTTTCTTCTCTCCTCTTTGCGCCACATGTGCGTCCACGTCAGAAATTCAGCTTTCCTCCTGGTGACATGTGTCCAGTTCTCTACACGCACCGTATCAATTATTCTATCATGGGCTTCGTCTGCGTTGTGCGATTGGGGGCTTTGTGCAGTTGTGCGTGTTATCCGGGCCGGATATATTGATGGTGCCTCTAACCCTAGAACGTCTGAAGCGTAATCCTAGAACGTCGGAAGCGAAGAAACGAGGTTCGTCACTACCCTTTGTGCGGCGGCGAGGCAGTGAAGCTGGTGTGTCTTTCTTCTCCATCTCCGGATCTGAGCTTGTGAGATGTTTGTCGGTGTTGGTGCCTCAAAGGTCCGTGATCTTTTCAAGACGGCCAAGGAGAACGCGCCTTGCATTGTCTTTGTAGATGAGATTGATGTTGTTGGTAGGCAAAAAGGAACAGGAATTGGTGGAGGTAATGATGAAAGAGAGAAGACTTTGAATCTAACTGAGATGGATGGGTTTGAAGGTAACACTGGCATTATCGTTGTTGCTGCAACCAATAGAGCAGACATTCTTGACTCTGCTTTGCTGAGGCCGGGACGGTTTGACCGGCAGGTACTATCTGATTCATGCAACATTGATATTATATTATCTTTTAGTAAAATCTGGTGCTAAGCTATGAGTTTGTGATGCAAGTAAGTGTTGACGTTCCAGACATCAAGGGGAGAACAGATATTCTCGAGGTTCATGCTGGTAATAAGAAGTTTGAAAATGATGTCTCACTTGAAGTGATAGCGATGAGATCACCTGGATTTAGCTGAGCAGATCTTGCTAACCTGTTGAATGAGGCTGCCATATTGGCTGGACGACGTGCCAAGACAGTGATTTCATCGAAAGAGATTGATGACTCCATTGACAGAATCGTTGTTGGCGTGGAAGGAACTGTGATGACTGATAGCAAGAGCAAAAGCTTGGTTGCTTACGATGAAGTTGGTCATGCAGTGTGTGGGTAAGTGAGAATCAGATTTATAAAAAAAAACATGTATCTTATATATCTTTTACTATAATCAGGAGCATAGTTGGTTATTTGCAGAACATTGACTGCAGGACATGATGCTGTGCAAAAGGTAACGTTGGTACCAAGAGGCTAAGCGAGAGGTCTTACTTGGTTCATTCCATCAGATGACCCTTCTCTCATCTCCAAGCAACAAACTCTTTGCAAGCATTGTTGGTGGACACGGTGGTAGAGCCGCTGAATAAATCATATTCGGTGAGCCTGAGGTTACTACTGGCGCGGTTGGTGACTTGCAACAGATCACCGGTTTGGCTAATCAGGTAGCTTTAAACATTGTCAGCTCCACATTGTTCATGCTCCTACATAATGAGACCATTGGTTATTTACTTTGCAGATGGTAACAACATTTGGAATGTCTGAAATTGGACCATGGTCGTTGATGGATTCATCGGCTCAAAGCGATGTGATCATGAGGATGATGGCAAGAAACTCCATGTCTGAGAAGCTTGCAGAAGACATTGATTCTGCGGTGAAGAAACTATCAGACAGTGCATATGAGATAGCTCTAAGCCACAACATAAGGAACAACCGTGAAGCCATGGATAAGATCGTTTAAGTGCTTCTCGAGAAAGAAACTGTTGGAGGCGATGAGTTCCAGGCTATTCTCTCAGAGTTCACTGAGATCCCGCCAGAAAACCGAGTTTCTGCCTCAACCCCAACATCGACACCAACACCAGTTTCTGTCTAGGTAATGAAAATCTGTATACTTGATTTTTCTGTACATTTGTACGGTCAAAACTCGAGCTCTAGAAATGTGGTAATGTCACAATACCGTGTAACAAGTAAATGTTAAAGTGGAATTGGTAAATTGACCAAAGATTGAACACCTTCTATAGGATTGAGTTCAACAACCTTTATTGAATGTTTGCACAATTAGTTATCCAGATTTGCAACACTCTAACTATATATTAAAAGGTGTTCTCAAGCTTTGCACAAGCATGTTCTGTAAACATATTTACATTCTCTCAGTAATCAAACCATAAAAGCATCAAACTTGAAACCAGAGTAACATCATTGTTCAGGTTTGGACACGAAGCTTGAAACTTGAGACTTGAGCGATGAAGTCTGACACGGAGGCCAAGCCGTGGACGTTAATGGCAGCGTAGAAGCTGGAAACAGCTTCAGAGTTCAGATGCAGATGTGGGAGCTGTTTTATATTTGATTAAAGTTTAGTCTTTGTTGATAAAAGTTAATAAAATCACAAATACTTTTATATTACGGTAGAATGTATAATAAAATATTATAATTAATATAATCAATAAACTATTACATTCTAATACAAAATTACACAAAAAGAAATAAGAACAATAACTAAATCTTTAATTAAAAGGACTAAAGTGATAACAATAAAAGTTAACAATATTATTTGAAAAACAGATAATTGCAAGGGTTTAAAATAAGGGGCTTCAAATAAGAAGGTTTGTACATTAGAACGTCAAATATGAAGTTTTGAAGTTGCTTTTAGAATATGTAAAATTCCATATTTGAATGTTTTGAAATTGCTTTTGGAAATGCTATTGACACACAACAATTTGGTTTTCGTACTCCATTATATGTTCGCTTCGGTTTGAAATGTATTTTCTTAACAAATTGTACAATCAATGAAGTTTTTGCTTTAGTCGATAATGTTTGGTAATATAAATATTTAACAGATAAGTGGACATTCATTATATCGACACAAAATAATGATAAAATAATTAATATATATATATATATATATATTGTAGAAAGTCTATAAATTAATATTCGGCTTATGAATAGACACAACAATTAATAAATTTTACTGGTCTTGAATTGGATATATGCAAAATATAATTTAATTCGATAAAATAATAATAACATAGCTATTATATATATATATATATATATATATATATATATATATTTATATAAACATAAACAAATCATTTTTATTAAAATTAATTCATCTTTCATTTTTATTTGTTAAATTTCAATATTCTGATGTTTTAATTGAATTACAGATAAAAGACATTTTTATCCACTATCATCAAATTCAGCACACATTATATATCAAATAATTTAATTAAGTAGATAAAATTTAACTAATATATAGTATAATAAATTTAATTATTTGGTCACTAGAAACAAATATTATAAACAACCAAAATATATCTTATCACATATAATCTCTCTTCACCTAAATTTTTTTAAAAGACAAAAATAATTATCATACACATCTCTTGCAAATGAAAATCTAAAACAATCCACAAAATCATTAAAAAATAATAATAACCTAGATAACAAGTAAAATATATATACGGGCGGGCTGACCCTAGTATAACAATAAAAACAAATTATCTCAATTTTTAGAGCATCTTCAATTCATTGTTATTTTATTTCTATAATAGTATTTAGAAGCAAATTTACTCAAACTTATTGCTATTGTGTTTTTGTTTAAATAGAGATTGTGTTATAAATCATATGGTGGACGTCCATAACCGACCCGTCCGTACCGGCCATAACCGGTCCGTCCACATAGATTATAGGAGGCCAGCTTTTTCCTTTCTGGTCGGGTCCTACTTTTCCTTTTATGTTCTGGTCTTGTTTTCCTTTTCCTAGTTGGATTATGATTTGTTATCTTTCCATTTATCTACGACGGTTTATCTATTTGTAAATCCCTATATAAGGGCTCCATTATGTTTATGAATAATATACATCTTTCCTTAAGTTTTGCAACACGTTATCAGCACGATAGTCCCTAAAACCCTAAAACCGGTGAGAAACCCTAATTCTATCTCTCTTCTGGCGTGAAACCTAATCCTGGCGTGAAACCTTCCTCCTTGTTCAAATACCGACGGTCCAACCTCAGTCCGTTCCAGCTCGCGACGATTTCAGCATTCAAACTGTCTGCGACCCGATCTTGTTCGCGACCGACTTCGTTCACGACCCGTTATTACTCGCGGTCGCCTCTTGTTCGTGAACCATCATCCACGTTCCAAGGAGTTCTAGTTCGAGACCTCCTCTTGTTGATTTTGTCCATTCAACCCAATCGAAGGATAAGATGTCGAAAATCAACAATTTGGAATATGCTGCCCTAAATCTCTCTGGAGATAATTACTTACAATGGGAACTTGATACTAAGATCATCCTGAAATCCAAGGGGCTCGGTGAAAGTATTACCGAGAACAATAATGTAACTGAGAAAGATAGATACAGAGCTATCTTAATTATTCGCCATCATCTGGCTGAGAGTCTCAAAGATCAGTATTTGACAATTGAGAATCCCTTAGACCTTTGGACAGAGCTGAAAAGCAGACATGATCACCAAAGAACGGTGATATTAGCAAAGGCTATGTACGATTGGAGGAATCTCAGAATCCAGGACTTCAAGTCCGTGGATGAGTATAACTCATCCCAATTCAAAATCGTTTCAAAGTTGAAACTGTGTGGTGAGGAGATAACATATAAGGATATGCTAGAAAATACCTTTTCCACCTTCCACACAAGTAATGTGTTGTTACAACAACAATACCGTGAGAAGGGCTTCAAGACATATGCAAATCTGATCTCATGTCTATTGCTAGCTGAGAAAAATAATGAATTCCTAATGAGAAACAGTGAATTGAGACCTCCTGGATCAACCCCATTACCTGAAGCCAATAAGGCCGCAGAGGAAAAGAAAGAATCCAAAGAAAGTAACCACGTCCATCATGATAAACCACACGGCCGTGGCCGTGGTTGATGGAGAGGATGTAGCCGTGGCCAATACAGCTCATATGGCCGCGGGAATAGCTATGGCAGAGGCCGTGGATATCAATCCCATTCAGGCCGTGGTCGAGGCAGAAGCAGTGGTATTTCTAAACCACAACACTCGACCAAATCAGTGTGCCATAGGTGTGGAATGTATAACCATTGGGCTAAGACACGTAGGACTCCCAGACATCTTTATGACCTCTATCACGAGAGTCAGAAAGGGAAGAATCCAGAAGCCCATTTGGTCCATCAAGATGGGGAAGATGATTTTGATCATGAACAAGATGACCTTATGGAATATGAAACATCTTATTGTGTAAAAGAATAGTGTTGATTTCGACTTATGTGTTTTGCTTTTCTTTATGTTTTCTTTGTTTTATCTCCTTGAATTTATTTATATTGCTATTGCTTTGTCTGATTTATATACTTAATAAAAATGCATGATTTTAAGATTTAAAGTCTACATCAATATAATTGCGGGTATAGTCAGTCCAATTAAGGGCTACAGCCAGGATAGTGTATTGTTGCCTAAAGGGCACGCATCTAGAGATATCTGATGTATTATATTCACCCAAGAAAGGCCCATTGAATTTTAAAGATATAAGAATGAATGGTTTCCATGTTGAAACAATGGGCAAAAGAAACAAAGGTTCCTTCAAATAATGATATACGCCTAAGGCCATAAGAAAGTGGTCGAGACTATACCTGCATTCTGTACTGGTCTATACTATGTAAAAATCAGTATGATAGAGGCAAATGCCACGGTAAACAAAGTGTTTACCCACGATTTCACTAAATGGCACAAACGGTTTTTGGCCATCCCGGTTCAAACATGATGCAAAAATTGATATACATAATGGGCACACATTGAAAGAAAGAATGAGTTATCCCAAAAAATATCACGTGTGTAGCATGTACACAAGGAAAACTCATTGATAGGCCATCACCAGTCAAAGTGACTAAGTAAATAATAAGCTGGTGAATTCATGTCCCAAGCGTTTAATGTTAGTTGTATGTTCATGGGGGCAAGTGTGGAACATTGGTGCATGTCCATACATAAAACGGCTTTGGCCGAATTTTTTAAAACGCATACAGCTGATTGCTAGACCATTACTTATGAGGTAAAAAAACCCCAGTCTCAGCTTGGGATCACGAAATTTCACATGCATATGAGGTAATACGCATCAGACCATCTAGTGAGCATAGATATTCCCCATCAATTAAATCACGGGTCATTAGCCAGACATATCCCATCTTAAGACATTTGGATGTCCCGTCTATGTACAAACTGCTCCACCACAGAGAACTAAGATGGGACCTCAAAGGAGGATGGGGATATATGTTGGATATGATTCTCCCACGTTTTTTTAAGTACCTTGAGCCAAATATGGGTGATTTATTTAAAGGCCAGGTACGCGGATTAGGGGGAGAAAATAATAAGCTAGTAAAAGAATGGTAAAAGAGATTACATGGAGTAACGAATGTGAATTAGATGTCTAAAAGATAATACATTTACAAAAGCTAGCTAATCAATTGCCAGACTCATTTGCTGACCCGAAAGAGAGTGACTAAGTCATATATACCAGCTTGTAATGCACCAAATTCGAATAGAGGGACATAATCAAGTTGCTAGAGTCTAGACAACGTATGAAACGTGGTAGACCAATAGGTTCCAAAGATAAGAATCCTCGGAAACAAAAGAAAGGTGCAGAGAATGAAAACAAATCTGAGGTTGAGGAAACCACATACATGGACATAAGGCCGTCCGGCTCTAAGGTACCAAACACTGAGGCTTGGGACGCCAAGCTTCAGGGTACTAATGGTCCTGATAAAAATGAGATTGTAATCGATTATATCATGTCTGGAACACATTGGAACAGAAACGATGTCGACATAGATGATTTATTTGCATACAAGGTAGCACTTGAATTTATGGATATAAACGAGGATCATGAACCCACGTCAATAAAAGAGTGCGCACTCGTAGATCAGATTGGATTAAAATAAAAAGCGTGGAGTTAAATAGTCTAAAGAAAAGATGCATATTTGGTTCCATAGTTCGGAAACCTCTAGATGTGAAACCAGTTGGACAAATGAGTCTTTGTGAAAGAAATGAAACATGGCGAGATAACAAGATATAAGGCACGCCCATATGCACAAAGATTCTCAAAAAGACCAGGAATTAATTATGAGGAGACATACTCCCTTGTGGTGGATGCAACAAACATTTAGATTCCTAATAAGTCTGGCCATAAGAGAAGAAAATAGACTTGTGGTTAAAGGATGTAGAAACCGCCTACTTGTATGGTCCACTGGATAATGAGATATATATGAAAGTCCCAGAGGGTATTGAGTTGTCAAATGTAACAGGTTCTCGAGAACTAAAGTATACAAGTGTATGTTAATGATCTAAAATATCCTAGGAACCTCTGGAGAGACTTCCCAAACGATTATCTAAAGAAAGAGATTGAAATGAAAAATTTGGGACAAACAAAGTTTTGTTTGGGATTACAAATTGAACATCTTAAAAGATGGAATCCTTGTGCATCAAAGGACTTATAGAAAGGTAATCAAACGGTTTTAACATGGACCAAAGCTTGCCCATTGAGTTGTCCCATAAGGTCCCTTGGTCCGGACACAAACCCATTGTAAGTCCCAAGAAGGACATGATCGTGAGCACCTTTTACTTGGACACGGATCCTTTGGCCCCAAGAAGGACAAGGAATATGTCCTTGGTCTGGAAAAGTCCCTTACCCAAGTGCCATTGGCGCCTTGATGTAATAGGCAAGCCATACTAGGCCGGACATGTGTTCTTTCGTAAATCTCTTGTATATGTTTAGCTCATGTCCGACCATGAGGCACTGGAACTAAAGACATACACGTCCCTTACCTTAAGTACTATTGGCGTCTTGCTTTGATGTATTTGTCATGTAATACACATCCGGAATAAGTGTTGATGTAAACCTATTGTCTAGGTTTAGGTCATGTCCGAATATGAGGGACTGGGACTGGATAAAATACATCCTATGTTACCTACAAGGAACTAAAGATTTGATATTACATTATACTAACCAAAATCCAAAAAAAGGGTTAATATGTTTTGATTGATCCAGATTATGGGGGTGATTGGTAAAGGCTATGAGTGCTCTCTAGAGCTTCTTTTCTTTCTACAGCCACTTTATTTTACCAATCATGCTTTTCTTTCCTTAAAAAACTCACAGCAAAAATATCTCTACAAAATCAAAATATGGCTGTAGAGAGCTTTATTTCCAAAGCAAAAAAATAGTGCTTTAGAAAGCTACATCAAAAAAAGTTAAAGCAAATAATTCTACAGACTAAATTCTACAGCCAAAAACATAAAGCTACATCCCTTACCAATCATCCCCTATCTCTCGGATCCACAATGATAGATTCTAGGCAGGTTATGTCTTTGCAATGCGGTAGCACTAATTTATCTTGGTGTTGAGACCATTGGTCATTGGTTTAAGAAGAAGGCTCGTGTAGGAGTTATACCTTCCTTTGCAAGGACTAGTTCAGACTTGACGTCCATGAAGCTCAATGATATATGGTGTTTTATGCATCTTGTATATATGTTTTCTAATTGGTTTTCAAGTCTTTATCGAGTCTTCATAGTCCTTTTTGAGTCATTACATGTCTGGAGTTGCACTGGATAGGAGATGGACCTGTTGGAGCAAAAGAGGCAGAAAAGAGTGCGAATTGGTGATTTTTCACGCAGAACAGTCTGATGACTGTTCCCGATCGAGCGGAACACCCGAGTGCCTGTTCCAGCGGCAGAGATTTTTAAGGAAAATACAATATCTCGGGATTTTCCCTAATTACCTCATATTTCTCTCCCAGCCGCCTGTGGCTTTCAGATAACTTCTTTTCTGTTTTTCTATTATTATTCTACGCTATTCTAGACACAACAAACTGATTGGAGACTTTTGAATTGTTGGATTTTGCTACTTTGTAAAGAGAGAAGGCTCCATCTATCTCACCTAAAGAAGATCATCCTGAACCCTCTTTGTTTTCTAATTATTTTATGCAGTATTATTCATCTATGAACTCTGTGTTTTCTCTGTTCATGGCTGAGTAGTCGGCTAGCTTGTCTAGGGTTCTAGGGTGTTGATTTCGTGAGCTAAACATAGATAAGTGAATCATTATATTGTCTTCATTCATATCCATCCTTATTGCTTGCATTAATCTGGCCATTTAATGTATGAACTTAGGTTTAATCTGATCATCAAAAGTGCTTAGGTTGCTAGACATGTTATGAATGAGCCTAGCATCCCTAATCAGCGAAAGTAGATATTAGGGTGTTTGGTGAACTTATCAGACTTGATCTCTATTGCTTGCTGTCGCGTCCTGATCCAAACGAGAGTTTAGGTATCAAGATCGATCAGCATAGGGGGTAGTTCCACGACAGTGGGCTGTTCTACTTGAGTTATCCGAGTTATGGACCTGTTCTTATTATCGCTTGAATAATTGTTTAGCTCACAAGTATTAACTCTCGATGAAGTAACCCTAGGCTGGCTTCTTTTTTAATTGAATTCACATTTACATTATTTTACTTCCTTTGCCCGTTACCCTCAAATCAAAACCCCATTCATTGTCTTAGCTTGATATTGATCCCATAAAGATAAAGTGTAAGCTGGTCCTCTGGAATTGAATCTCAAATACTACATCTACACTGTTAGCTTGCAGTAATAAAGACACAGTTTTAGTGTATCAAGTTTTGGCGCCGTTGCGACGGGGACCAGCTTCTTACCTTTATTTTTTGGTTATTTATTTAGTCTAAGACCTCTAACTTTCTTTACCCTTTTTGTTTCAGCTAATGCTCCAGGTGCATGACCAGTAGACATACTCGGAAAAACGCACAAGGAGAACTAGTTACACTCAACAACCAGGAGCTCGTAAGGTTAGAAAGAACAAACTGTCAACAGGCAAGGCCAACCGACACACTATGGGTGATCACGGTCATCAGGATGATCTTGCTGCAGCAATGCAACTGATGCAACAGCAGATGCTTCAGATGCAGCAGACTATCCAAGCTCAACAGGATGCTGCTCAACAGGCTGCTCTCGCGCAGCAGGAACAGGCGGCGCAGACTGTTCCGATCGGGGAGAGAAACCTTCCGCGTAACATTCCTACTATGTGATCTGCATTGTTCCTCCACCCTGCACCAGGCAGAACTTCGAGATCAAGCCTGCTTTGATTGACCTGGTGCAGAGAAAAGTGTTCTCTGGTCTCTCTGCAGAAATTCCAATGGAGCATATTGAGAGTTTCGAAAAAGTATGTAGTTTAACTCGCGCGAATGGTGTTCCACCAGACTACATCAAGTGCATGCTATTCCCATTCTCTCTTGATGGAAAAGCTGCACAGTGGTTGAACTCCCTCCCTACCTACTCTCTCACTTCATGGGAACAGGTCCGATCAGCGTTCCTCAGCCATTTCTACTCTAAGGCGAGAACAGCTTCATTGAGGAACAAGATCACCTCATTCAGACAGCTCCATGATGAGCCTTTCTGCGATGCATGGAAGCGCTTCAATGACTATCGCAGAGAATGCCCTCACCATGAATTTGATTATGATTACCTCCTGGGCATTTTCTATGATGGAGTGGACTGGAAATACCAAGGCGCTCTAAATTCTTCGAGCAATGGAGATTTCATGACTCAGACCACTGCTGGAGCGTTTGAGCTGATTGAGAACATGGCTGCTAGCTCAGCCAATAAGAACCAAGAGAGCGGCCGCTCCGCGAAAGTCAACAGTATTGACACCCAGAAGATAGACGAGTTGACAGCTAAGGTTGATCAGTTGCTTAAGAACAACAACAGAAGAGTGTTCTTCATGGAGGAAGTTACGACTGAGCAGATTCAGAAAACTCAAGAGGTTGCTCCCGAAGCTGAAAAGAAAGGGAACGATCAGCAATATGTTAGCTACATCAGTGGAACAGGGTATGTGCAGAACAATCAGCAAGGTTTTCCGCATAACTTTCAAGGTAAAACCTTCGTTTTCAGCCAGGCACATAACCAGTTCGTGCCTCAGAATCAAAATCAGAACCAGCAACAGTCGCAGAGCAACCAGCAAGTTGTTCCAGCTGCGAGTGTTCCACAAGATGAACTGAAAAACCTCCACATTATGATGCAGCAGGTGCTCCAAAGTCAGCAGGTTCAGGTCAAGGTGTTGAATCAGGTTACCACAGACATCAACACCAGGATAGACAACATGTTCACCGAGCTGAATACAAAATATGATACTGTCTGGTGCGACATAAGGAGGATCGATATTCTGCTTGCTCAAACTGCTGAAACAATTAGGAGGCAGCAAGAAACTCTTCGGGGAAAAAGTGTGATCAATCCTAGGACTGAGCATTGTAATGCAACAAAGTTGAAATGTGAGAATGAGGAAGAAGAAACGGAGCAACTGTTCGCTGGGACTGCTTTAAGCGCAGAAGAGAAAACAGAGCAGTCTGCTAGCTCTGAGAAACAACTGTTCCCGACGAACCTGCTGAGATTCCACCAGTGCGAGTCTATGTTCCTAAGGTTCCCTATCCAATTCCACCCAGACATCTGTTGGATCCCATTAGTGAAGAGCAGTTGGCAGTTTTTAACAAGATGGTGAGAAGGCTTCCTAAAGAACTTGCATTCGAAGATGCTCGGCAGATTCGTCCATTGCTCATGTTCTTTAAAAACTATAGAGAGACTCACGAGGAGATTAAAGTCCTCTATACGAAAGCACTGTCTACACAGCATTGAAGGTGTTGCCTAAGGTTGCTGATCCTGAAAGTTTGTTTTTCCTTGTTCCATTGCTGGAGTGGAATTCAAGGATGCTCTTTGTGACTCCGGATCTAGTGTAAACCTTGTCCCAAAAGCGATTGTAGACAAGCTGGGCGTTGATGATGTTGAGCCTGCTCAGGTGACTCTAGCTTTTGCAAACTCTTCCACAACAGTCCCTTATGGCACCATTCGTAACCTTCCTGTCCAAGTAGGAGACTGTACTCTCCATGCTGATATTTAAATTGTTGAGATGCGTAAGGGTCATGAAATGCCTTTGATCTTTGGAAGGGAATTTATGGCTACAGTGGGAGCAATCGTTGATATGCCTAATAAGAGAGTCTCCTTCTCCAACATCAACAAGAAGGTTTTTTATAAGGTTGTTTCCACCAGATTTCACACACTACACACCTCTTGCATCTCAATGGGCATTGGAGAAGGGCTGAAATCTGTTCCAAGGAACGAGTTTGGTAAGAACAGTGAGATCAAGGAAGTCCTGAATGGAGATCCTCAAACTGATACCAACAAACTCAGTGGGAAAGCAAAGGTGAATGATAAAGTCAAGAATAAAAGGGTCAAGGGTGATCCTACAATGACTTTGATACCTTGCTTGTCTGATGAGAAATCTATTAAGTATGAGGTAAAGTGCAAGGGTACCTCAAAACCTTTCTCTAAAGTTAGAGTTATTTTCACTGATGAGCTGAAAGAGAAAGGAGAAGCTGCTGTAAAAGGGTTGTTGAGCAGAGTTTGAAGCTGAACATGTCTGATTGTGGCGCTTGTTTTGGAACAATCCCTCATGCTCAACCCGACTGATCCCTATCACCAAGTCAAGATAGTGACTTAAACCAAGCGCTTGGTGGGAGGCGACCCACTGGTGAGTGTAAATATCATTATGATTTCGTTTTTGCCTACTTTTTTGGTTTTAGTTTTTGAGTCTCGGGTCAAAAAGCAGAAAAATTAGAGATACTTCGAAAAATTTTGGGTTGCAGTAACGGAGCACCCTGTTCTCCGACAAGAGCAGCCGCTCCAAGAGAAGATCAGATGATGGAGCACCCAGAATTCTCGTGGAGCACCCGCTCCACCAGGTAAGTATCTCAACAAAAAAATGGTTATTCTTATTTTCACCTTCTCTCTGATTTATCTTCACACCGAGACGTTGTGAAGTAAGTCTGGGGAGGGTCTTCATCGTTTACTAACTCGTTTCATTCTTTTGTTTTTCTTTAGAGTCAGTTTGTGTCAGTTTTATTGAGTCAAAACTTTGTGGGAATTATGACCTTATTTTGCAATTAACCACCTCGTGCTTTAGTTGTCTTATTCAGTGACCTTAGCAGGGCCGAAAGACACACATGTGGACCTGGAACACCCTGACATATCTCACTTGATTCTCCAGAAGTTCTCGGCTGATCAGGTTACACTGGGTAGATTTAACTCCACCTAACTCGAACCTAATCTTGACTGAAATTCTTCTTGTTATGGGCACTAGATCAGGGAAACGAGACCTACACTCAGGACTTCTTATTCTTTATACCCATCTTGCTGTTCCTGAGTGGCTAGCTCATCTTTAGCTAGTTCCCACCTTGTACCTTAGCCTTTATTCCAACTTCATGCATTTGTTTTTCAGTGTTATATGTGCAGATATGTGTAAACGGTCGGAGAGGAAAGAATCGACGCAGCCTCTTACTCATTACTGCTGCAGAAATTCAATCAGAAAGGAGAACAAGCAGATTAAGGGAACAACCGCTCCATAACCAATGAACTGCGCAAGAGCAGGGGTGGAGAACCAGAATGGTGCGAATCAGATTCACCAGTGGCATCCTTAACATTACATGTTACCTCCTTCTTCGTCACCTCACCATCTCTTTTCGTACTTGTAAAAAAAAAAGAATAATACAAAAAAAAGCTCTCTGTCTTTCATTTTATTTGGCATATGGTGATGGAGAAGGAGATGAATTCAAGGGAACACGAGCCACTGGGAAGGACGAGTAAGAAGTTGGTACCAGTTTTTTTGTAAGAGCATGTAAGGGGAACGCGCTGAGCAGTCTGATGACTGTTCCCGAACAAACAATAGTCGTTCCAAAGAGAGCAAAAACGAGTACAGGCTGTGGACATCAATGGATCTGTCCTCTCTTGCTATGTTGCTTCCACTACGAAAATTGGTAGCCCCTAAACACTCTTAAACTCCACCATAAAATTAGCATGTTCCACACCTAGCCCGTCCACCCTGAATAGTGTCTGTAATGAGAAGCTCACGCTGCTCTTAAATGAATGTAGGGAGTTCTGTCTCGATAGTGTTGCTTTTTCAGGTTTAAGATGTAGAGTATGGAGCTGATCTTCGAACAGCAGCCAGTGGGGTTTCAGTAAGGGTGTGTTGTCATAGTTTTACTACTTGTATGGTTCAGAGATTCGTGGTTAAAGTATTGTTGCTGAGAATAGGAGAGTTCCCACACTTTCAAACCTTTCTCCTTGTTCTCGGTACTTGGCCTTGTTCGAGGACAAACAAGGATCTAAGTCTGGGGAATTGATATATGGTGTTTTATGCATCTTGTATATATGTTTTCTAATTGGTTTTCAAGTCTTTATCAAGTCTTCCTAGTCCTTTTCGAGTCATTACAGATTTGGAGTTGCACTGGATAGGAGATGGACCTGTTGGAGCAAAAGAGGCAGAAAAGAGTGCAAATTGGTGATTTTCACGCAGAACAGTCTGATGACTGTTCCCGATCGAGCGGAACACCCGAGTGCCTGTTCCAGCGGCATAGATTTTTAAGGAAAATACAATATCTCGGGATTTTCCCTAATTACCTCATATTTCTCTCCCAGCCGCCTGTGGCTTTCAGATAACTTCTTTTCTATTTTTCTATTATTATTCTACGCTATTCTAGACACAACAAACTGATTGGAGACTTTTGGATTGTTGGATTTTGCTACTTTGTAAAGAGAGAAGACTCCATCTATCTCACCTAGAGAAGATCATCCTGAACCCTCTTTGTTTTCTATTATTTTATGCAATATTATTCATCTGTGAACTCTGTGTTTTCTCTGTTCATGGCTGAGTAGTCGGCTAGCTTGTCTAGGGTTCTAGGGTGTTGATTTCGTGAGCTAAACATAGATAAGTGAATCATTATATTGTCTTCATTCATATCCATCCTTATTGCTTGCATTAATCTGGCTATTTAATGTATGAAATTAGGTTTAATCTGATCATCAAAAGTGCTTAGGTTGCTAGACATGTTATGAATGAGCCCAACATCCCTAATCAGCGAAAGTAGATATTAGGGTGTTTGGTGAACTTATCGGACTTGATCTCTATTGCTTGCTGTCGCGTCCTAATCCAAACGAGAGTTTAGGTATCAAGATCGATCAGCATAGGGGGCAGTTCCACGACAGTGGGCTGTTTTACTTGAGTGATCCGAGTTTTGTACCTGTTCTTATTATCGCTTGAATAATTGTTTAGCTCACAAGTATTGACTCCCGATGAAGTAACCCTAGGCTGACTTCTTTTTAAATTGAATTCACATTTACATTATTTTATTTCCTTTGCACGTTACCCTCAAATCAAAACCCCATTCATTATCTTAGCTTGATATTGATCCCATAAAGATAAAGTGTAAACTGGTCCTCTGAAATTGAATCTCAAATAGTACATCTACACTGTTAGCTTGCAGTATTAAAGACACAATTTTAGTGTATCACTCAACCATCAGGTTGGGATACGCCAACTTGAAGGACATATACGGAGGTACAAATCAGGAGGAATAATATGTGTTATATTCTTTTTCCTTCACCATGTTTTGTCCCATTGAGTTTTCTTGGTAAGATTTTATTGAGGCAGCATCCAAAGCGTATTACAATCTCTGAATGGTTATGGCGTCCAACGGGGAGTATTATAAATCATATGGTGGACGTCTATAACTGACCCGTCCGTACCAGCCCGTCCACATAGATCATAGACGGCCAACTTTTTCCTTTCTGGTCGGATCATATTTTTTCTTTTATATTCTAGTCTTGTTTTCCTTTTCTTAATTGGATTAGAATTTATTATCTTTCATTTATCTATGACGGTGTATATATTTGTAAATGCGTATATAAGGCCTCTATTATATTTATACATAATATACATTTTTCCTTAAATTTTATAACACATCGTTATTTTTTCGTTTATAATTATTAGTATAAAATACATTAGAATAAAATCTATAAGTTCATAAAAATATTAAAGTACATGGGAGATGTATTAGTTTCACCTATTCATCAACCGGAATCGATAATAGAGTCGCCCGTTTGGGAGCTTACCGTCGACGATGGCGCCGATAATCAGATCTAGCCCCGCTTTCGCTTTCCTCGTTTTTCAGATTAGCTTGATCTTCTCTGCTTTCACTCTCCCATACTCTTCTGGGTAATGGATCATTCTCGTGTTTTCCCCATCGATTTAGCCTTTTTAGAGTTTTAGTGATCGCTAGTCGTTGCAGTTGATTTCATTTTGATATACTTAACTGACTCGGACTTTGCGAATCCGAGAAATTAGCGCAAATCCGAAAAGCAAGTTTTCTAAAGTTGTGTTTATGCAGGTCTGAGGATAGTTACACAATCACTGGTAGAGTGAATATTCCACCAAGTAGGTTTCATTTTTTTCCCTCTCCTTGATCTTGCGTTCTTCTTTTTTTCTCTCTCTCTCTCTCTCTCTTCTTCTTAGTTTTCGTTACTAGTTGTGCGGTTATATTATCGACCCTTAAGTTTATTAGATTCTTCATTTATTTTTACTTGAGAAAAATATCAAATCTTTAGAGATTGAAACTTCCATGTTCATCTAAAAAGAATCAGCAGTCTTCATTGTGGACCATGTTGTGTTATGAAGCTACTTGGATTTGGTTATTCTTCTGTCAAACGATCTTGAATTCATCTAAACATGAATTGTTCAGCATAGGTTAGACGCAATAGTAGTATGTTATATGTCTAATCTTTTATAGTATGTTTTGATGTTGAATGATGATTTTGTACTACTGATGAGTGTACGATACATTAAACTCTGTGGAACTGATCTACAAGTTCTTTTCGTAGGCAACGTGATTGGTCACACAGCAAAGTTCTCAAATGTCAAAGTTATACTCAATGGTGGACAGAGTGTTACGTTTCTCAGGCCTGATGGATATTTCACTTTGTATCCTATTATTCATCCTTCAATTATAAAATTTTATATATTACATGGAAATATTACTCACTGTATTGGTTTCTTACTCGCCTTTGTAATATGCCGAGTAATTCTCTTTTTTTTTTTGCCGTCCTTGACTAACCGGTTTGTAAAGTCACAAAGTGCCAGCTGGGACTCATTTGATCGAAGTATCTGCAATGGGCTACTTCTTCTCTCCGGTAAGTTTCTTGTTCTCTGTGTGTGTGTTGTTGCTATGTTTAATAAGAACCCTGTTCTCACACGACTGATGGATAAACCATAATTAGGTACGAGTCGATGTTAGTGCACGGCACCATGGCAAAGTTCATGCAACACTGACCGAAACCAGGAGGAGTCTTACTGAGCTTGTTTTAGAGCCATTGAGGGAAGAGCAATACTACGAGGTGATTCTCTTTTCATTGTTGGATATTGCATAAATATCCTCTTTTTTATTTTCTTTCTGATTTAATCTTTGCAAAAATACTACAGATTCGAGAGCCTTTCTCCATTTTGTCCATTGTGAAAAGTCCGATGGGGCTCATGGTGGGATTCATGGTCGTGGTTGTGTTCCTAATGCCCAAACTGATGGAAAACATAGGTACGTTTCTATAACCCTCGACTTGTATGCAGACACTCTATGGTTTGATGAGCCAATACATTCAACTTTCGAGCTTTGCTTGTAGACACTGCAACTTTACAATGTATATGGTCTAGAATTGATGTTTTACCCCACAATGTGTCATAAACAGATCCAGAGGAGATGAAGCAAGCACAAGAGGAAATGAGGAGGCAAGGTGTGCCTTCGCTCTCGAGTTTGTTGCCAAGCGCTGGGGCTAGCCGTTGAGGGTTTCCCAGTTAGCTCAATGTATCACAAAATGAGCGGAGAACGGTATCACGTTCTTGTGAGAGACCCACTCATTGTAACAGATTTGTATTGTGTTATAGATTTGTATTGTGTTATAGTTTTGTATTAAGAACATAAGAAAAAAACGAGAATGTAATGCAATTTTAGAAACATTATAACAGAACGAACCAATAATTGGAGAGGCTCATGCTCATCATTAAATATCATCACCGCATCATAATCCTATATATCTGTAAGACTGTAAGATGTTGGAACTCGTTATTGACAATATGGTCTAGGACTGTATTTCGGAAAGTTTCTAGTTTCTAGGAGAAGACGTTGTTAGAATAATCAAATATTGGAGACTATGAAATAGTGTATTTACATGTCAAAATCAGAGTTGGTTTGAATGAGAAATAAAGATCTAAAGTGGTTTATGTGAAAAGCTTATAATACTTCAAATTTGGCTAAATGTAAAAGTTAGCATATAACCACTTTAGAGAGTGTGGATTTGGACTTGTGGTCTTATTTTGTTTTTTTTTGGATATTACATCAATTAAATTATTATTACACTAAACTTATAATAATCTTTTGTGTTAAATCTATTTTACACAAAAACGCGAATCCATATTGAAGTATATTAGTGTTTTTCAAATTGGTCAAACATAATATCTTCATTTTGATTACACAATAAAATCTTGGTGTAGTGGTATTTGACTCACCTTTATTGTGATTAATGTGTATTAAAAATCTCCATACACCTGTACGTTTTGGTTTCAATCTCCTTTCTATATAAGGCTAATTAGCCATTTAGAAAGTAGAAGTTCATGCGATGAACAAGACAAAATATGCACCCACTTGAATTTTTTTTTTTTTTCTAAGAGTACAACACAAAATTAGTTCTGATAGAGTGAGGCAGATCAGAAGAATTGTGCAGTTGTATCATGGAAATCTGAACGCTACGCTACGAAACCGTCGCACACTACGGGACGTTTAAAAATTTAAAGAAAAAAATTAATCATCTCGACTCTGCAATTATTCTTTATTCGTTTGTTTTGGTATTGCAATTTTAATTTTTGAATTCTTATTATTTTTATAAATATCAGTTGTCCAATTGTAGTAAAATAAGATTCTTACATCTTTAAATATTGTTTATGCTTTTGCACTAACAATACTGATATTTGTTAAAAACTAGTAGTTTGTCCGCGCTACGCGCGGGGCAGTTGTCTATTGTATTTATAGATATTTTGTTCATGTTGAACAATTTTTTATTATGGAGATTAGTATTTTGTGTTTTAATTCTTCATGAAATTAGCAGCCAACATTTTGTCATCCACGTTGATGATGAGCTCGTTGTGATTTTAGTAGTGAATATATATTGAGAACATAAATATACTATCAAGTATGATATGCATAGTACTTAATAGTTGCTGCATTTTGAATTTTATTACAGAAATTACATTGAATTAAAACGTTTCGAATGAAGTATTCGAGTATTATGTGAATTTTACACTGAATTTGTTTAGGATGATCAAACATGATGAAAGTTATTATTGAACCTTTTGTATGTAGAGAAATTTATTTAATTATTTAAGTTTATCATTTCACAAATGTTTTATATGTATGTTTTTATTTTTTTGTCAAAAATTGTTCTTAAATGATCTCTTTTTATTTATTGTCATTCATTGGCATTATGTTTATTTGATTAACGAAAACACAACTTAAGTTATATATTTATATATTTTGAATAAATAAATTGGTATTTTTAGATCATTAAATGAAATAACATTCGATTGCGCTTCACATCATTCGGCTTTTTCTATTTTTAGAGTTTCTCACTATTCATGCATCTATATTTTTATATTTTATTGTTTGTTTCTGACTTTTTGGAAATATTATTTTATTTATATATTATTTTTGTGATGGTTTTCAATAATTCCTTATCAGTTTTTCTTGGCCTTATTTTATACAAAAAAAAAGAAAAATATATGAATTACACTATTTTTAATTTTAATTTTTGTTCAACCTGGTTTGATGAAACGCAGAAAAAAAACATCGTAAATGGCTTCATTTATTTTTTGTTGTTATGAATTTCTTTAATCTCTTTTTAAAATTTATGTATTCGGTGTTATATTATTTTTTTTGGATAACTTATGTATTTTCGATATATTTATCGTTATATTTGTTATATCTTTTTATTTTTTGTCTTTCAAACTATTTTTAAATTTTTATTTTGATTATATATCAGTCATTTATTGAAATTTCGTTATTTTTTATTTATTTTCCAAAAGATGAGTTTAGTGATTAAAATGGGGAAAGTTATTTCAGCTACGCTTCTTATATATTTTAGTTCCTTGAGTTGGATGAAATGTGAAAATAACATTATAATGGATTTTCTTCTTTTTGTTTTTCTCTGTGAAATGTTTCTTTTCTTTCTATAAAAAAAAATTACGCATTGTACGTAGCTTCTTTAATAAGAGTATAATCTGTTAAGTAATTAACAAATTTATAATAACTTGCTGACCATCTTAAACTGTGGTTAGGAGTGGTAGATGTTGGAGAGGAATTTGGCGTTCCTCCACAAGGCCCATCGAACAATTAGGCCCGTCAGCATCAACAATCCAGTCATGGCTGATTTAGCTGGCGGATCGATCGGCTGGAGCAAGCGATCGATCGACTTAGCTCATTAAGCCGACCGATTCATTTAAAGTTGAGCACCGGCTCAGCAAATCTTTGTTCAGCTCGAAAGCCCATTTAACAGAGAGTTGGGCCGAGTTTCTAGGGCGAACTAGCTTTAGGGCGAACGAAGGTAGGACGAGCTAAGGCTATAAAAGGGGAACATAGTGGAAAGAGAAGGGGATCCGTAAACAGACACTAAGGCATTGACGGCAAGATCTAGGGTTTTCAACCAATCGAGTCGTTAGTGTTTTCGTTGGAGTCTTTTCAACAAAGCTCCAACCTTTCTCTCTTTCGTTAATCTCTTTGTAAACTCGTTCGTTCTCATACACCTATCAATAAACGTCTTTGTAAGACCCACAAAACCGAATTTATTTTACTATCATTCGATCAACCAAACTCGTATTCAACATTTGGCGCCCACCGTGGGGCCTTACAAAGTAACGTTGACAACGTTAGTATGACTCCCGACAACACACCCGCTGACGGCGACCGACCGTCGGCTTCTGCTACACCGGCCCCCGATGCGCCGGCTGCTTTAGCCCCATCCGTTCCTGAGATGCTGCAAGCCATCATGGCACGATTCTTTCAGCAGGAAGAAACTAACAAAGCCACGAACGAACGCCTGGCCGCACTCGCCGCCGCTCTCAGAACCCTAGACGGTGAGCACAACAGAGCCGAAACCGCAAGAAGAAGGTTGTTCGCCACCACTGGAGGCGAAGCAAACCAACCAGCAAACAAAGCACATGCGAACGATGGCTCGACCTCTTTAACCAGTCGCCAGATTGCAGATCTGCAACTTTCCTTGCAGGACATCCATTCGAAGATCCATCACGTTAAGACCTCCGCGCCGGAGATCGAGCGTGTTATTGCTTCTACTCAACAAAACCCTTTCACCGAAAAAATAACAAAAGTCAAGATTAAACAGGCAGAGAAGCTTTGTATCCCTCCATACACAGGCGTTACCGATCCGACCGATCACATGACCGCCTTCAATATCGCTATGGGTCGGAACAACTTCTCGGACAAAGAGAGAGATGCAAGTCTCTGTCAACTCTTCGTCGAGAGCCTCTCTGGACCGGCTCTAAGTTGGTTTTCCCACCTTGAAGAAGGGCCGATCGAAAGCTTCTATGACCTGTCCGCATCTTTTCTCAAAATTTCATCATGTGGTCTCGCCAAGGAACATCCATGGCCGACCTATGGAAGCTCTCCCAGTCTCTGACCAAGAGCCTCAAGGACTTTATGGAGAGATTCAAGCAAGTCATGTCCAAGGTCCCTGTTCCAGATCACACCACCGTCGACGCCCTGGTCAACGCGCTCTGGATTAACTCCAAGTTCCGCGACTACCTCTATGCGAATCCAACAATCACCATTGAGGACGCTCTTCACAACTCCAAGAACTTCATTCGCATGGACGAAGATAGAAGAGCTTTCAATGCAAAGAAACAGGCCCAAAAGTCGGCGGTGGCCAAAGCACCTGGCGTTCAAGAACCGCGACAGCATGCTCCTTACAAGAAGAAAGGACCCGTCTTCACTGTCGCCGAGGACGACCATTCGGGCATAACCGCCGCGGTACGCGACCCAAGTGGAACGTGTGGGAACGAGATACAGAAGACAGTAGTCGTGACGAAAAAGAATGGCAAGTGGAGAGTCTGCGTCGACCACAGACCTCAACAAAGCTTGCCCAAAGGATAGCTTCCCCCTTCCTCATATCGATCGGCTGGTTGAATTAACTGCCGGCAACGAGCTATTGACATTCATGGACGCTTTCTCGGTTATAACCAGATATTGATGCATCCAGATGATCATGAGAAAACGGCCTTTATCACGGACCACGGTATATATTGCTACAAGGTAATGTCCTTTGGTCTCAAAAACGCCGGCGCGACATATCAACGCCTCGTCAACAGGCAGCCGATCATATCGACCATCTCAAAGATTGTTTCTTCACCTTGAACAAGTATGGCATGAAACTTAATCCAACGAAGTGCACTTTCGGAGTCACGTCCGGTGAATTCCTTGGTTACATAGTCACTCAAAGGGGGATCGAAGCGAACCCGAAGCAGATATCCGCCATCCTCGATCTCCCTAGCCTCAAGAACAGCCGAGAGGTGCAATGGTTGACAGGCCGTATTGCCGCTCTCAATCGATTCATCTCGCGATCGACCGATAAGTGCCTACCTTTTTATGATCTATTGTGCGGCAATAAGAAATTCATTTGGGACGAACGCTGTGAAGAAGCATTCAACCAGCTCAAGCATTACCTCACAACACCACCCGTGTTGGCCAAACCGGACAAAGGCGACACACTGTATCTTTGCATTGTGGTCTCCAACCCAGCTGTGAGTAGCGCGCTCTTCAAAGAAGATCGAGGTGAGCAACGCCCGATATTCTACACCAGCCAACGCATGACCAGCGCGGAAACGCGGTACTCGACGCTCAAGAAGATGGCACTTGCCGTTGTATTTTTGGCGCAGAAACTCAGACCTTACTTCCAATCTCATTCGATCGTCATACTGACCAACCTACCGTTGCGCACCGTCTTGCAGAACACCATTAACTCAGGCAGACTTTCGAAGTGGGCTATCCAGCTCAGCGAGTACGACATCATTTTCAAAGTAAACCGGCCGCAAAGTCCCCAGTACTGACCGATTTCCTCATTGAGCTAACGCCAGACCTCGAGCAAGATCTGCAGCTGCCAAACGCAACCTGGATTCTGCACGTCGATGGATCGTCCTCTAACAAAGGCTCCGGAATCGGCGTCCACCTCCAATCTCCGACCGGTGAACTTCTCCAACAGTCTTTCCGACTCGGTTTCAAAGCATCCAACAATGAAGCCGAATATGAATCTCTCATTGCTGGTCTGCGCCTTGCGCGAGCAGTCCAAGCGAAAAGCATCCATGCATACTACGACTCTCAATTGGCTGCTAACCAATTCAGCGGAGACTACGACGCCAAGAACGACCGAATGGACGCCTACCTCCAAGTCGTCCAAGACCTTGCCAAAGAGTTCAATTCATTCCAGCTTACGAAGATTCCCCGCGGCGAAAACGTCTGTGCAGACGCTCTGGCAGCACTCGGGAGCAATCCAAGAGATCCAGTCAAACGAACCATTCCAATTCACAAGATTGAGAAACCGAGCATCACTCTATCAAATGAAGAGGGCGAACATGTGGTGGCTATCGCCACTGCAGACACGATGGATACAAGTGAATCGAACGATCGACCCGACGAGACACCACCCGACTGGCGAATCCCATTCATCGAGTACCTCTCCAACGGATCCCTTCCCACGGACAAATGGGAAGCCCGTCGCCTGAAGACCAAAAGCGCACACTACGTGCTCGTCTATGGGAGGCTACATCGCTGGACTTCTGCTAAAGTTTTGTTAACGTGCCTTGGTACGAAAGAAGCATCTTTGGCCATGGCCGAAACTCACGAAGGCGTCGCAGGGAACCATTTCGGTTGCCGAGCGTTGGCTCTCAAGGTGAAACGCCTTGGTTTCTACTGGCCAACCATGATTACGGACTGTGATACGTATGCACGCAAGTGCGACAAGTGCCAACGGCATGCACCGAACATCCACAGTCCGGCCGAACTACTACACACCATGACGGCTCCGTACCCATTCATGCGCTGGGCGAAGGATCTCATCGGACCAATGCCAAGTTCCCGCCAACGCAAATACGTTCTGATCATGACAGATTACTTCGCCAAATGGGTTGAAGCAAAAGCGCTCATACACATCACCGACAAAGAAGTCCAGAATTTCGTTTGGAAGAACATCATATGCAGGCACGGCCTTCCCTATGAAATCATCACGGACAACAGCTCCCAGTTCATTTCGAATGATTTCCGCGGTTTCTTAGAACGATGGAAAATTTGCCTTAACACTTCGACGCCTCGCTATCCACAAAGTAATGGCCAGGCCGAAGCCACCAACAAAACCACATCGATGGCATCAAGAAACGCCTCGACCTCAAGAAAGGTCATTGGGCCGACGAATTGGATGTAGTACTCTGGTCGCACCGCATAACTCTACGTAGCGCGACCGGTCAAACGCCCTTCTCTAGGGCATATGGAGTCGAAGCTATGGCACCGGCGGAAGTCAGCGTCACAAGCCTGCGCCGAGCAAGGATGCCACAGAACGAAGACCTCAACAAAGAAATGTTGCTCGATACCCTCGATGCGATCGAAGAACGGAGAGATCAGGCACTCCTCCGAATCCAGAACTACCAACACCTCGCCGAATCTTACTACAACAAGAAGGTGCGCGCTCGACCGTTGGAACTCAACGATCTAGTCCTCCGCAAAGAGTTTGAAAACACCAAGGAGTGGAGGGCCAGCAAGTTGGGAACGAACTGGGAAGGACCTTACAAGATAGTTGAAGTTGTCAAGCCCGGCGTCTATCGATTGGAAACCTCAACCGGCGAACCAGTACCACGAGCTTGGAACGCTGCCAATCTTTGCAAGTACTATGCTTAACCATCCATTTTCGGATGACCTACAAAAAAACCGAGTGAATGACCTAACCGTCACTTTCACCCACTTGCCGAACGAATGACACTACGTCACTTTCGTCCGGCCTCAGGCAGATGACCCTGCGTCACTTCTGCTCAAACACCAAATGAGCACGTTAATGTCACTTTTGTCCCACCCAAGGCAAATGACTTAACCGCCATTTGGTCAAATCGAACTACAATTCGCTTGATCCCCTTATCAGGGTACGTAGGCAGCCTGCTACCAGGTCCAGCCATAACCCAACCAAAAAATATATAAACCTACATCCCCGTCATGTGGGACGTAGTACTCACAATGGCACCGTGCGAACGCTTGTATGTCACTTTCGATAGGATAAGAATGACTATACGTCGCGCGGTCCAGGTCTGACCGACAGTCTCTACACCGAGTGTCAGCCAAACGACGAATCATGTCGCAGAAAGAATCATGTGAAAGCATGTAAATCACTTTCACTTCACCCTGAATGGTTACGCATCACGTGATTCAAGCACGAGCAAGTGCTTCACTCCCGTTCGATCGGCCAACATCAGCCGCCGAACCATCAAATGATCGATCGATAGCATGGCTTTCCTTTAACAAGTGATCGATCGACCGACGGCCACGCTTCACACGGCTCAATCGATCACCAAAACGCCTCTTCCACTGAAGAGCAGAGGACCCAAATCCAACTACAGCACTGCGACCGACCGATCGCTCTGGTCAGGCCCAGCGAATCTCGTCGCAACCAAGGTCAAGACTTGATATCGTTAACAAACGATGCAATCTCTGAAGTCTATGTGTCTCGTTCTCGGCGATTTGACGACCTCCGTTTCACGTGATTCAAGCATGAGCAAGTGCTTCACTCCCTTTCTTCATGGGAAAAACCCTCTCTAAAAAGCAAGCATTAGAGGCGATCGATTGGCTGACATCCTCCATCGAACACTCAACTGATCAATCGATAGCTCGGACTCCCTCTATCGAAGTGATCGATTGATCGACATTATTTGGCGAACAATCAACATCCAAAGAGCTAACAAGCCTACGACAAGCGACCGGACCAGCACTTCGATGGGATTAGGCCAGCAACTCTGTCCCCACTCAACCCGAAAACCTCTATCCAGATAAATGAAAAGGATCGACGGATCGGTAGTTCAATCTTGAGGCGTCCCTCGACTTGTCAAGCTACCTGATCAATATAAGTTATCTCCTAATTCAGATCTTATATAACAACGAAAAGCTTTTACGCAACAATTCAAAGAGCTCGAAGAATACAACAACAAGGTCTGAACATCCAATAAACGGCCTTAACGGCCGAGAAATCAAAGTACCAACAAAAGAGGGGTTCGGAAACAACAAAGGGTCCAAAGGCGATTTCCAGAGGAAGGTAGCAACGAAACGTAAGTAATAAAACAACAACATGTAGCTGACCAGACACCAGCGATCAATCTTCAGCGATCGGATCCGAAGAAGTAGCACCTGGCGCCCCGTCGTTTCCTACTCCCTCCAAGACCGCAACCATAAGCTCTTGGTTTCCGATCGGGGCTCCTTGGGATGCAGGAAGCTCCCCAGCCGGGGCAGACGACCGAAGAGCAAACACAGCGGTCGGGTCGGCATCTCCCAAGCTTGAGTCGGCCTGGTTCAAACTCAGGAATGCCTCGAGACCATGGAAACGAGGGATAACGAGGTCCTGCTCCGAGATAACCTCAACCGTGATTTCCTCCATTTCTCTCCTGAAATTTGCCTCATTAGCAGTCAAGGTATCAATCAGCTCCTTCGGGATAGGCATACCCAGGTCTTTCAGCACATCCATTGAACCCAGAGTCGCGGAAGCCTCACTGTGAAGAATAAGTTTCTCCTCGCGTTTATCTCCGATCGACCATGTACCTCCTGAACTTATCGAAGCGCTCAGTCGCTGCAGTCAAAATGCAACTCGTATGAGGTACAAGATCACGACGATGCGCCTGTCTCATAAAGTCCATTGTCTTCTGTGCTGTCTTGGCCTCCGCCTCCAACGGAGCGATCTTACTACGAGCAGTTTCCAGCTCCTCCTCAAGATCGTCGGCCGTCTGTTTAGCTTGCCTAAGCTCGCGAAAGTAACGAGTTTGCTCATTGACAATTTCCTTGGACATTTCGATAGCAGCTTTCTTGAGCTTCTCGATCTCCAAGTCTTTGATCTCAATCGTGGCCTCGGCTTTGGCGAAATCCGAAGCCATTCCCCGCAACGCTAGCTCGTAATCTGATATGAGTTGGTTCTTACGAAAAACGACATGCGAAACAAACACAATGATAAGAAACAAGGCACACAACAATAAACCGCGTGCATAGGAAGCATTCCATAGGAAACAAGGCAAGAGTAATAAGTCAGATATCTACCTCCACATCAGCTCGAGCAGACTCAACAAACCTATCCGGGAACGCAAGCCCAGGGATATCCGGAATCAAATGCGAGCCGCCTCGAATCAGGCGCATCAACTCGGCACATGCAGTGGAATCGCTAACAAACGGTATGTCCTTGTCATGACAAAAGGTCCAACGCTCGGACTTAGCTGACGCAAACCTCTCGGATGGAGGGTTCGATCCACCCCAAGGCAACAGGCGGGAAGCCGGCAGAGCTATCTCTCCACAAGAGCGAGAAAAGCTATCACCCGACTTCTTCAGTCTCTTCGCCGAAAGAACCCCTGCTGGGCGCTTCTTTCTTTTTCGCGATGGACGTACCAGCCTGACCCTCCTCGGCTGAGTCTTTCGGATCCTTCGCCCGGTCGATCGATTGATCGTCCACCACCAGGTCTCTCTCAGCTAAATGTCTCCCATCTCCAGAATCGGGTATCACTTCGTTAGAAAACTTGTTCTTCTTCTTCATCCTCCTCTTCTTTTTGGCTTGCTCAGATGACTCTCCCATCAAAGGGTCATTCGCCGCGACACCCGTGTTTTCAGCTAGCGGCCCCTGCACCTTGGTATCTCCATCGTCGATCGTATTCTTCACGGACGGTGACCCTTGGGTCTAAACTTCCTTACCCTCGGACGCTAACATGGAGTCATAGCTCCCGCCTCCTAGCTGGGCACGTAGAATTTCACTATAGCTCGGATATGGCTTTGGAATTACACCCATGAGTGGAAGCTTCAGCCTTTTTCCTTTCGTCTCTTCGCAAGGAACGATCGACGTCCAATCAACTGGAACAAAACAAAAACGGTCGGTTTGAAGGAAGGGACCAAGGGGGTGCGTAAAAAAAAAAAGAGGAGAGAAGGACAAGATGAGGAAAGAAGAAAACCTTTGGCAATACGCTCTCGCTGACGGTCGATCCGCTGTTGGTCGAAACTCCCCGACTGCTGCTCTGTAAGCACGGCGATCTTCGGAACGTCTATCCAGAAAGGCTCCGGAGATTTGAAAGTGGTCGGATGAGTAACTGCAAGATTCACAAGAAAAAGCAAATCAGGATCACAACTGGCAATCGATCGTTCAGCATCAGCTAACTATCGATATCACAGTTCCATTGAACACGAAAGGTTTCGTCTGGCGGGTCCTTGAATGCAGCACTGTCAGCTTTCACATAAAAGTAGGAGCGCTGCCAAGGATCTTTCTTCCCGGAATGACCGTTCAAAAGATGGAGTCCCGAACGCATCTGCACCGTAATCAAACCGTTCGGCTGCGGTTGGGTCTATGTCTACTCGTCAAACACCCGAACCGACATCGACACATCGATTTCCGCTGCCATCACCATCAGAGCCACAGCCATTCTCACCGCGCCTAGCATCAACTGAGTAATAGCCATATCCCAGTGCGCGCAATAATAGGTAATAAGACGAGGAATCAGGAACCATAACCTGCAGTCTTTCTGAAAGAAAGACTCATAAACGCACTGAAACCCAATCGGTGGAGTCCAAGGCCGCTGGTCCGGACGCGGAATAAAAAATACGACTCCGTACGCCCCGCTCTCTTTCAACAGCAAAGACACACTCCTGAAAGTCGACAAAGTTGGCCGAACATCACCCCAATCCTGTCCCTGAACTATGGACGGCCGAGCAAACTTCGAACGAAGATCTAAGAGTTGCGCAATCGCCCCAACACGGCGATAAACGAACGGTGTCATCCGTCGACCAGGAATTCCATCGGTCGCGGCAGCTCCATCTCTCCCGACCCTCTTCGCCGCGGAGTCATCCCTAACTCCTCCCTCTACCTCGAAATCATCGTTCGCCGAACGATCCCCGTCGCCAAGCGCACCCTCGGTATCACAGATCCGATCAGAGTTCAAGCAAGCAGTGCCAATCGAACGATCGGAACGCTCCCTTATCGTGAAATCTAACGGCTTAGAAGCAAGAGGAGGCTCCTCCGATGACTAGCCCAAACGGCTTTCCCTTTCCCAGACACGGCGAAATTCGGTTGATCGGACGCCATCGTTTGTTCTTCAAGCGGCAATAGCTCAGGTGCCGGAGACGAAGCGCCACCGCCGACAGACGCGAGGAAAGGCAAACAAAAAAATGAAGAAGGGAGAAGGGAGAGAGAGAAAAAGAAAACAAAAAAAAGATAGGAGTGGAGAGAATATAAATACCTTTTTGGCACAAGAAGGGAAGTGGAGAAACAAGAAAATAGGCTCCTATTTATAGCAAAGGACACGTAATCCGATAATGGGACGACCGTTGAATCCAACGGATAAAAGGAGAGACCCGGTTTAGTCAGTTTGCAGCGGTCAAATTTATAATTCGGGTCAAAATAAAAACCTGTCCTCTTCTCGATTGCGATGCGAGTCAAGTCAGATTTAAGACAACCAAGAAAACGGACCGACTCAAAAGAAAATCGGAGGTGGGGCGACCGATCGATCGATCGACCAACCAACGCCCTATAGGTATCGACCGACGATCTCTAGGGAGAAAATCTCGAGCAAGACCTTCTATGGGGGCCGCCTCCTGGCAGTCGACAATACGTTTTGGTCGATCAGTCGTCACGAGGTTGAACATATCAGTCGACCTGTCAATCGGTCGTTGCCTCGAAGCAATCGATTGATCGAAAAGCGTTATTGATAGTGATAGATAAGGCGCGCATCTTCATGACGACCGATCGATCGTCAAGCAATGAGTTACAGAGAGATCGATTGATTGATTGTTAGACGACCAATTGCAGTGGGCACAACCCCATTGTTGTCAGAACCGACTCTTGCAATCCAAGTACGAAGCACCGCGAGCCCTCGTAAGTGGACTGGGGGCGGGGGCTTACTGTTGGAGAGGAATTTGGCATTCCTCCACAAGGCCCATCGAACAACAGTATTAGGCCCGTCAGCATCAACAATCCAGTCATGGCTGATTTAGCTGGCGGATCGATCGGCTGGAGCAAGCGATCGATCGACTTAGCTCATCAAGCCGACCGATTCATTTAAAGTCGAGCACCGGCTCAGCAAATCTTCGTTCAGCTCGAAAGCCCATTTAACAGAGAGTTGGGCCGAGTTTCTAGGGCGAACTAGCTTTAGGGAGAACGAAGGTAGGACGAGCTAAGGCTATAAAAGGGGAACATAGTGGAAAGAGAAGGGGATCCGCAAACAGACACTAAGGCACTGACGGCAAGATCTAGGGTTTTCAACCAATCGAGCCGTTAGTGTTTTTGTTGGAGTCTTTTCAACAAAGCTCCAACCTTTCTCTCTTTCGTTAATCTCTTTGGAAACTCGTTCGTTCTCATACACCGATCAATAAACGTCTTTGTAAGACCCACAAAACCGAATTTATTTTACTATCATTCGATCAACCAAACTCGTATTCAACAGTAGAGAAGACTATCATAACTTTGGAATAGCTTAACTCTGAAACTGGACTAAAACGGACACATCAGGAACATCCAAACATACATGAAGACTTGGACCTCTATTGTGAGGATCGATAAGCAAATCCTAAGAGATAAATTCGTACTTAACATGAAAAGACACTAAAATGAGGAGATTAAGAAGCACTTGGCACTTTAACATGTGGAGAAAAAGAGAGCAAACAATATCGGAC
This sequence comes from Brassica juncea, assembly GCA_018703725.1. Lineage (NCBI taxonomy): Eukaryota > Viridiplantae > Streptophyta > Magnoliopsida > Brassicales > Brassicaceae > Brassica > Brassica juncea. The sequence continues at coordinate 20,022,459 of CM031936.1, read as the reverse complement.
TATAAATCTTGCTTGGTTTGAGATTATTGTGCTGCAATGCAAACGCATCCTCTTGTGAACATGAAACAATATGAATCAAGTATGCCTCAACTCTCTTCTGCTGCAAAGGAAATTACTTTAACCTTGATGCAGCCGTGATGGAGAGTGGTATTGAAAAGATTGTCGTAATTGTTTGGAGACTGCACATAGATTGAATAATTTTATGTTTGGAAGATTCAAGACTGAGAAGAAAATGAAATATAGATGCAACAGAATTACCTGACAGAGATCACAGAAGTCTTCAGTTCTGGATGGTAACAGGGATTAATATTATAAGTTCGTATGACCACCACTATAGACTGCAACACCATAAGTAGATCTTATAACAAAACAATGTGGTGGCATTAAGAATCTGAAAGGCACATTGAAAAGAGAAATACCAAACCATAGTGGTAGAAAGAAGAGCATATCTGCAGAACTCCCCAACGCCATTAAATATCTCCAAAGAAGGGCGCACGTGTCTCAAAAGTAGAGGTAATGAGGAGGGGTCTGATCATTATCTGGTTCCGGAAGTAGCGAATGAGGGGCTGCAGAACGGCGTAAGAGAAGAGTCCATGGATTAGCCATACAACATATGTGCAATAAAGTGGTCTCGGACAAGGAAAAAAAAAGCTTCTCCATGTTGAACCATAAAATAGAAAGAGGGAAACAAACTAATGTAAGACAGAACATAGATGTGTAAGTCTGACCACGTAGTTTCCCATAGAGCATAGCTCCACAAGCTTGACCGCTTAGAGTATCTAAGGCACATGACAATCATGTCTAGCATCACAAGCAAACAAAAAGTAACAATCAAGTGATTAGGAGATTTAGTTTCCAAGATTGCAATAGATATCTATATCAAAGATTTAGAGGAAAGAAGGCAAAGGAAAGCATACAATGGAGTTGAAGCCATGAAATGGTTTCGACGGTGCTGGAACAGTCGCCGCCAGCTTTCAAGTCGGTGAGCATAATCGATGAGGCAGCCTGGGTACTAATGATTGAAAAGGAGAAACTGATGAATCCAGAATCGAGAACCCTTAGTTATAGATATAGAATCGTAGTGTTTGAGAAAGGAGTGTAGAAGCTCGAAATCGGATTGATACAAACGATATAAAGTAATGAAACGTTAAGGAAAGAAACAGATTATAAACGTAAATATACATGGAGGCGAGATATGATCTGTTTCCTTAACTCTTAATATTCGCTCCGTAGTGAGACGGAACTGTACGAATATGGAGTCCCAGGATACAACCATGGCGAGACGATTCACGCTTCACTCGTGAACGCCCTATCGAACTATAAACTCTACGAAACACTCTCGTAAAAGGACTTACGCTGAGAGATTTTTGTTGGTTTGTTTGCGTTAAAAAACTTGAAGGAATGAATGAGAAGAGACGAGTATTTAAAGAAAAACGAGAGTTTAAAATTCGTAACTGACGAAGCACGTTAGCAAAAATCTCTCGGAAATCTCGGGAGTGGGGAGTTGAGAAACTTTCTCCGCAAGATTTTCTTATGTTGACTCGTTCTGATCTTTGGCGAATAGACAAACACCGCGTCGTTTTCAGATGAACTACGCGTCGTTCTATCACGAACGTCCTGCTGTTTTTTTGGAAATGAAATGGCAAAATGTTGAGCTTAACTTGGTCCAAAAATAATCTTATTGGGCCGGAGGCCCAAGCCCAAGCCCAAGCCCAAGCCCAAGCCCACGCCGAGCCGGTTGGACGGACGGCTGCGGCGGCGCGCGCGTGGGGGGGCTGAGCCGTGCCTGTCACCTTCCGTGAAGCCTTTGACAAATGATATGTCACAAGACATATTTATACAACTCAGAAACATTCAACTTGCCCGATGTGGAACAAAGTTGAGTTATAACACTTAGTCATATTTGACAGTGTTTCATATTTTCGAGTTCATCACTTCATCATATTATTTCTCATTCAATTTAGCTTTGTTTTTGACATATGAATATGCTGGATTGTAGTGCTCGTTACAAGCTTTCCAACGAGCTAATAATCTGATCAAGACGACCACCGTTTTGGCCGGAAAGGCCACCGGAAAAGTAAAAAAAATCAGCCTCCATATTCTGTTATAAAACAGAGTTCCAACAATCCCCCACGTGAATAGAAATGACTCTAAACATATGCAGACTAAATGCAGACTCGATAGACTCTAAAAAAAAAAATTTACTGACTAGACTTATACTACTGACTAGACAGACAGACTTATCGAGAGTGTTTGCGAAAAATTCGCTGTGTTTGAGTAGGTGGCACTTTTAAGCCATGAACCACTCATAGTTAATATCTGTCGGGTTTACTTTACCAGAAGGTGAAAATGATGTCTTGAACCAACCGGTGTTTTATGTAAACCGAGACAACAAGCATAACGCAGCTTCATTTTCTCGTAGAACTTAGTTCTCTATTGTGTTCATTGTGGCCCTGAACTATTCCTGGTTTTCATGAGTGAACTTAGAGAATATAGCCTTGCATTCATTCTCCTATAAACGGCCCCATTTCACACTCATTAGGTGATTGACCATGAAAAGTATTGAGTAATACTCCGCTTAAGAAAGCTATGGAATCATTAAAAGCTGATGCTTATCCTTCTCACACTTGTTAGCACTTTTATCATCTTAGGAGCTGGGATGAGACTACTCTGTCTCAAAGTGCTTTGGTTAGATTCTGTTTGATTTTGTTTTCCCTTTGAACCTACGTCTTGGGATCTCCAGTCATGATAGGTAGGATTGCAATCAAACATCCTCATTCGTTATAGGCTTTAAACCCATTTCTTTTGATGATTTAGCAACAACATCTCGTGGCAAACCTTTAGTAAATGGATCCGCTAGGTTGTCAGCCGATTTGATGTAATCTATTGTGATTACACCATTTGAGATTAGTTGTCTAATGGTTTTATGTCGTCTTCTGATGTGACGAGATTTACCATTGTAGAGATTATTCTGAGCCCGAGCTATAGCTGATTGACTGTCACAATGTATGCATATAGCTGGCACAGGTTTCTCCCACATAGGAATATCTTCCAAAAAATTTCTAAGCCATTCAGCTTCTTCTGCTGCTTTGTCTAAGGCTATGAACTCAGACTCCATAGTAGATCTGGCTAACACTGTTTGTTTGGTAGATTTCCATGATATTGCGGCTCCTCCTAATGTAAAGACATATCCACTTGTGGATTTTGAGTTTTTAGAATCTGATATCTAGTTAGCATCACTGTATCCTTCTAAAACTGCCGGTTCTTTACCATAGTGAAGCCCAAAATCTTTGGTATAGCACAAGTAATTGAGTACTCTCGTTATAGCTTTCCAGTGTGTATGACCTGGATTACTTGTATATCGACTCAGTACGTTTACTGCATGCGCTAGATCTGGTCTGGTACAATTGGTCAAGTACATAAGACTTCCAATCACACGTACATACTCGTTTTGTGGAACCGCTTCACCTGAATTCTTTGTCAAGTGCATTTGGGGATCTAACGGAGTTTTTGCCGTACCATTAGAGTAATTTTTAAATCTCTCTAATATTGTTTGAGCATAATGAGATTGGGTTAAGATAATTCCATTTGAATTTCTTGTGACTTTAACCCCGAGAATAACATTTGCTAATCCCAAGTCCTTCATCTCAAATTTTCCTTTGAGCATGTTCTTTGTTTGATTGATTATGTCTTTATTGCTTCCAATAATGAGCATATCATCTATATATAGACATAGAAAAACATACGCATTTTCGGTAGTTTTGTAGTATATGCATTTATCACATTCATTAATTTTTAACCCATTTGATATCATTGTGCTGTTAAACTTTTCGTGCCATTGTTTAGGGGCTTGTTTAAGCCCATAAAGTGACTTTACAAGTCGGCATATTTTGTCTTCCTGTCCTGGAATGACAAAACCCTCAGGCTGTTTCATGTAAATTTTCTCTTCTAAATCACCATTTAGAAAAGCGGTTTTTACATCCATTTGATGAATTTCTAGGTCTCTTAAAGCTGCGATTGCTATCATCAGCCTTATTGATGTTATTCTTGTTATTGGAGAATATGTATCAAAATAGTCAAAGCCTTCCTTTTGTCGGAATCCTTGAACTACAAGCCTAGCTTTGTGTTTTCCACCAGGTGTTCCATCAGGGTTTGATTTTCGTGTCAAAATCCATCTATTCCCTAATGCTTTGCAGCCAGGTGGTAAATCCGTAATGTACCATTGTATAATTTTGCATGATAGAATCGAATTCACTTCTAACAGCTTCGTTCCAAAACGGAGCGTCTGGTGAAGACATGGCTTCTGCCAAAGTTTTTGGAACATTTTCTACTAAAAATGCCATTAGGAAATCTTCACCAAAAGATTTTTCCTTTCGAGCTCTTTTCCTCCTTCTAGGTTCATCTTCTTTTTCATTTTCTGAAATATCGACTTTTGTCTCAATTACTGAGTCATTATCGTTGTCTCTTTCTTCTCGAGTTCGTTTAGAACCTTGTTTTTCCTTGTATGGAAAAATATTTTCGAAAAAGGATGCATTTCTTGATTCCATGACTGTATTTTCATGGGTATCTGATATTTCAGATTTATGTACCAGAAATCGATAAGCAGTACTATTATGTGCATATCCGATGAAAATGCAATCCACTGTTTTAGGTCTAATAGTGATCTTCTTTGGTGGCGGTACCGCAACTTTTGCCAAGCACCCCCACACTTTGAGGTATTTATACGAAGGTAAAATACCTTTCCATAATTCATATGGAGTTTGCCAGTTACTTTGTGTGGAATTTTGTTGAGGATATAATTAGTGGTAAGCAACGCTTCCCCCCACATGTTCTGGGGTAACCCAGATTCCTGCAACATTGCATTCATCATCTCTTTAAGAGTTCGATTTTTACGTTCAGCAACTCCATTAGATTCTGGTGAATAAGGAGCTGTAGTTTGATGAATAATTCCATGTTCTTTACAGAATGCATTGAACAGTCCATCATACTCACCTCCTCTATCGCTTCTAACTACTTTAATAGTTGTTTTAAGCAAATTTTCTACCTCGATTTTAAATTCTTTGAATTTTTCTAAGGTTTCATCTTTGCTATGTAATAGATATACATAACAATATTTTGTGCAGTCATCTATGAAGGTCACAAAGTACTTTTTCCCACCTCTAGTTGGCATGTATTTTAAATCACATAAATCGGTGTGAATTAAATCTAGAGGTTTATTAGTTCTTTCAACACGAGGTGAGGGCGTTTTTGTGAGCTTAGCCTGTAGGCATACTTCACATTTTTTTTACTTGTTTTATATTTAGGAATTAGATTTAAGTTCATTAATCTTTGTATGGATTTGTTGTTTACATGGCTTAATCTTTCATGCCATATATTAAAAGACTCAACCAAATAAGCAACTGGCTCTTTCTTATTCATTGAAACTTTTAGAGCTACAACTTTCGGAAGGACTGTCATTACATTCAACTTGACCAGTCCATTCTTAACATACCCCTTTCCCAAATACATCCCATTCTTCCTAATCACGAGCTTGTCCGCCTCAAAACTTGTGGCGAATCCATTCTTGCTGAGCAAGGTTCCCGAGACCAGATTCTTCCTCATGTCAGACACATGCTTCACATTCGTCAGAGTGACCTCACGTCCAGATGTATCTTCAAAATCACATTGCTGCGTCCTTCAATCTTGGAGACTGCAGTGTTCCCCATTTTGAGCTTCTCCTCTGTCTTGCTTTTCTGATAGGTGCTGAACATCGCCCTATCGGCGCAAATGTGAGTGGTTGCACCAGTGTCATACCACCATTCCTTGGGGTTGTTGCTTTCAACCATGTTGGCCTCAGTCACCACAGCAACGAGATCCTCCTCAGTGAGATTTGCCTGAGCCTTCTCATGCTTGATCTTGCTGCGACACTCAGCAGTCTTGTGCCCCACTTGGCGGCAGTAGTGACATTTCCCCTTGAATTTCTCCACATTCGCATTGATTTCAATGCCTTTGTTCTTGAAGTTTTTCCCAGTAGCCTTCAGGGCTGCAGCTGCTTTGGAAGGCTTAGCAGGAGATTGAGCATGTGCCTTTCCTTTGCCTTTGTGCTCAGCCATGTTGACACTATGCTCCTTAGTATTTGCAGTTTCAGCAAGTCGGTTCCTGGATTCCATCTGAAGCCTCATGATGAGATCCTCGAGCCCCATCTTCTTCTTTTTGTGCTTCAAGTAGTTCTTGAAATCCGCATAGCTTGGAGGAAGCTTTTGAATGAAGCTGAGAGTTGTGAATGTCTCGCAGATGGACATCCCTTCAGCAGCGATTTCATGGCAAATGAGCTGAAACGCTTCCACCTGATCCATGATGGGTTTTGAATCCACCATTTTGAAGTCATGGAATTTCGCAACTACATACTTCTGGCAGCCAGCGTCCTCACCTCTATACTTCTTGTCCAGTGATCTCCATAGCTCCTTCGCAGTGGGGATATCACAATAGACCCGGTACAATGGATCAATGAGGCGACCCAAAATGTACCCTTTGCAGATGAAATCGGAATGCACCCATATGTCAACACTTGCGAGAGTGTGCACATCATCAATCCCGTAAGGGATCAGGGGCTTCTCCTCCTGGATGAACTTGTCCAACTTCAATGTTGTCAGGAAGAACATCATCTTCTTCTGCCACATTTTGAAGCCTTTGCCATCAAACTTTTCGGGCATCAATCCCTGAGTGAACACACTAGGTACTGTCGGAGAAGTTGAAACTGCAACCGGAGCATTTGAGGTTCCTTCAATTGAGGCCGTTTGATAAAGACCAGCACCGAAAAGGCTACGGCGAGTGGTTTCATCAGCACCATTACCCACTGGTAGGATAGTTGTTGTTGTTGCAGCAATGGTTCCAACGTTTGTCAACGTTGCATCAGTTGCTGACACATTGAGTGGAGTTTGAGTGATGGTAGCGTCAATGGGGTGGTGTTGCTAGGATCCGTCATTTTTCTGTTTGCAAAGAAAACATGAAAGCGGATCAGTACTCCATTCAATATACAACATATAACATATTATTTTAAAGGAAAATAATAGTCTAAAAACGATTTTCATTTTTGGTGTTTGAACCAAATCAAATCGATATAAGTCTTGAAAAACGTTTTGCAAACTCGCTTACAAACGTTCGCAGAGACTTTTATGTATAAAACTTTTTGAATGTTTCTCATTTCGCTTTACAAAGCATTTTCAGAAACGATTCATATGGAACGTTTTGAAATGTATCAAAAACGTTTCGCGGATGATGCTAAAGGCAAATCGCAAACTCGTTTTTAGAATAATGAAGAAACATTTCGCGGATAAGCAGATAGCAAATCGCAAACATCGTTTTGAAAAAATGTTTTGATCTGTATAGAACAAAAAACGTTTCGCGGATAAGCTTTAAAAGAAAATCGAAAACCCGTTTCAATGAGAAACTTGAACGTTTCGCGGAAATGCAAAGCGCAAATCGCAAACCCCGTTCCGTCTGATAACCAAAAACCGTTCGCAAATCCTTATGAAAGCCGTTTCATAAAACCGTAATATCAATCCGCAAGCTTTAGATAGAAATCGATTAACAGTTAAGATTGTAGAAGTTCGAAATCGGATTGATACAAACGATATAAAGTAATAAAACGTTAAGGAAAGAAACGGATTATAAACGTAAATATACATGGAGGCGAGATATGATCTCTTTCCTTAACTCTTAATATTCACTCCGTAGTGAGACGGAACTGTACGAATATGGAGTCCCAGGATACAACCATGGCGAGACGATTCACGCTTCACTCGTGAACGCCCTATCGAACTATAAACTCTACGAAACACTCTCGTAAAAGGTCTTACGCTGAGAGATTTTTGTTGGTTTGTTTGCGTTAAAAAACTTGAAGGAATGAATGAGAAGAGACGAGTATTTAAAGAAAAACGAGAGTTTAAAATTCGTAACTGACGAAGCACGTTAGCGAAAATCTCTCGGAAATATCGGGAGTGGGGAGTTGAGAAACTTTCTCCGCAAGATTTTCTTATGTTGACTCGTTCTGATCTTTGGCGAACGGACAAACACCGCGTCGTTTTCAGACGAACTACGCGTCGTTCTATCACGAATGTCCTGCTGTTTTTTGGAAATGAAATGGCAAAATGTTGAGCTTAACTTGGTCCAAAAAGAATCTTATTGGGCCGGAGGCCTTCCACCAAGACCCAAGCCCAAGCCCACGCTGAGCCGAGCCGAGCCGGCCGGACGGACGGCGGCGGCGCGTGCGTGGGGGGCCGAGCCGTGCCTGTCACCTTCCGTGAAGCCTTTGACAAATGATATGTCACAAGACATATTTATACAACTCAGAAACATTCAACTTGCCCGATGTGGGACAAAGTTAAGTTATAACACTTAGTCATATTTGATAGTGTTTCACATTTTCGAGTTCATCACTTCATCATATTATTTCTCATTCAATTTAGCTTTGCTTTTGACATATGAATATGCTGGATTGTAGTGCTCGTTACAAGCTTTCCAACGAGCTAATAATCCGATCAAGATGACCACCGGTTTGGCCGGAAAGGCCACCGGAAAAGTAAAAAAAATCAGCCTCCATATTCTGTTATAAAACAGAGTTCCAACAAGGAGAGGGACCATTGAATGAGGGATTGTGGGAGGAGTGGGTCGGTGGTGTTAAAGCCGGCTTAAATACGGTTGATTGAATGCCACCAACAATGGTTACCAGCCGCACCATCAGAGCCAAGAGATGGAACTTTGAACGATACATCAAAGCTACGTCGTCGTCGAGGAAGAGCTAAAGATGTAGTTACTGAGTTTTCCATTAAACCAATGTGGACTTACATCTTATTTAAGTTTCCTGGTCCAAACTGACAAATAACATACATTGGATGTGATGCCCGCAAAATAACCAACCCAGAAATATCCACAAAAAGGCCTAAGATTAAGTCAGATACCAACCGAGCAAAAGACGGAAAATGCGGAATCAGCTTTTGTTTGCTTATGCCATGTGGCGCAAAACCCCCCTCTCTCCAGGGTGATGTGGATGCAGGAGAAGCCATCACAGGTCTATTTTATTTATATAGATTTTGTTTTTAAGAACAGGTTAATCAAGAGTCTCGAAACAAAATCTAGATTTGTGCTTTCTCCAGCCAGTTTTGATAGTTTGTAAAGCTTGTGTTCTTGCGCTAACATTTTTTTTTTTTGCAGGATCGGTTGAATTATTTAAAGTAATTCTCATGCACTTACGTGTATTTTGGTTATTATTTGCATGATTCATTTGATTATTAGCATTGTTCGCCTTTGGTTAATATTGGTGCAGCTTAATCTCTTTTAGTCATGTCTCTAATAAGACTAGACTGTTCATTAGTTTTTGTTATTGGTTAAGAATTTGATTTGTCTGGTAGTCAACTTTATCACCATTGGGTTATATATGTATTTGATGCATAACCTCATGAAGATATGAAAGAGAGAAACTATCTGAACAAACCAAAGGTTAATGCTCATGATCCAAAGCAATAACATGGTCACAAGACTCAAAACCAAACGTCTGATAAGCTCTGGAGGATATATTACCGAAAGAAGGATAAGAAGTCAAGAAGTGGAGATGAAGAGAAGAGCTTAAGTGATGACGTGGAAGGATGAAGTATTCAACTTGAGAAGTTTGTTAGAGTCTATTGGAGTCGGATGAGATTTGCAAACAGTATAAATAAGAGTATGTAGCTAAGAGGAGGGGTTGACTTAGAAGTGATTTGTAAGAGGATCCTAAGACTAGTCTTGGATATTGGCTCTTGACATAAAACGTCCTGAGAGTTTGTTTTCTTTACATTTATTCAATCAAAATATATACAAAACACTTAATAATTGGCGCAGTGAGCATCTTTGATCTACGCGATAATGCTTTCCGATGGACAACGTTTAGGAGAACTCGTTCATAAATTGAGTCAGAATCTTGAGAGAATCGAATCAGGAATTCAACAATTGAACGCGAAATTCATGTTTCTGGACGGAGGATGCAAGTGACTCAACGATACAACGTCATCGTTATAACTTGGAAGTGAAGATGGATTCGTATGGTCCTACTGACTGTTATTCAAAGCTTCAGTCTAATCCTAAAGCGCAAAAACCAAAAACAAATTCAGTGTATTGTGAGCGCTCAAGGAGGTTATGCTGATATCAGTATGGCCCTTCTGAGCCTTAAAAAAATTTCACTGGTAAAAGTTTTTTTTTCATAAAAACAAATTTAGTCTAAACCTAAAGAGTAAAAGCAGAACCATCAACCTCGATCTTCACTGTTTAACGTTCTTCAAGTGGAGATGATAAACAATTGTTACACATAAAGAGAAATTTTTGGATTCGCCTCTAGGTTCACCAACCATGAGAATAGATTATTTCATATGCAGATTTTTTCAAAAAAGAAAACAGAATATTTAGAATTTATTTTTTAAAATAAAAAGATAAAAAATAAATAAATCATAGTAATAACCAGAAAATTTTATTTTTTAATATTGTTAAAATCGTTTATACTAAACTCTAAACCCCAAACTCTAAACACTAAACCCTAAACCCTATGGTAAACCCTAAACCCTTGGGTTAAGAAATATTTTAATGGTTTAGAGTTTACCCAAGGATTTAGGGTTTACCCAAGAGTTTAGGGTTTATTGTTTACGGTTTAGGGTTTAGTGTTTAGGGTTTAGGGTTTAGCGTTTAGGGTTTATTATGAACAGTTTTAATAATGGATAAAAAATAAATAAAAAATAGTAGTGGCTGTCAAAAAGAAAAAAAAATTAACATTATTAAAACTGTTCATAATAAACTCTAAACGCTAAACCATAAATCCTAAACACTAAACCCTAAACTCTTGGGTAAATCCTAAACCCTTGGAATATCTCTTTACCCAAGAGTTTAGGATTTATCCAAGGGTTTAGGGTTTAGTGTTTATGGTTTAGGGTTTAGAGTTTAGTATAAACGGTTTTAAAAATATTAAAAAATATTCTCTTTTTTCAGCTACTGCTATTTTTATTTATTTTTTATCTTGTTGTTTAAAAAAATAAATTTTAAATATTCTGTTTTTTTTTTGAAAAATTCTGCATATGAAATAACCAATTCTCATTGGTTGGTGAACCGAATTTCTCACACATAAATAATCAAGGTATATTTTCAAAAGTTTATTGTTAGAAGGTCCACAACATTCTTTTTGACAAGAGAATCTCTATATCATTTGACTAATATCTATACTACTAGATGATAACCCACGCTTTGTGCGGAGTGAGTTTTTAAAATATGTTGTATTGAAATATTATAAACAATACATATTTTGTTATCAATAATCTTTTTTACATTTGATAAGAGATGAACATTTGGGTACCATTTGGTTCGATTAGGTTATGTTCGGTTTGGATCTTCTGGATTTGGTTCGAATCTTTGCATGTTCGGTTTGGGTTTAGGTTCTCAAAATCTAAAAATAAAAATAATATATGACTTATAAATTTGAATAATTTATGCCAAAATATTTAAACTTAACATACAATTGGTTTAGCTTAAATATTTGAAAAGAAAATCAATATATATTTTAAGTGTTTTTAGTATTTTGAGTATTGTTTAGCTATTTTAAACATGTACTTTTAATTATTTTTATATTCTTAAGTATTTTCGATAATTTAAAAACATCTTATGTATTTTGTATATTCTTTTAGATATTAAATTTAAAAGAAGTTAATATATTTAAGTATATAAATCCAGTTCGAATATACTCGGATATCCAAAATATTTCGATTCAGATCGGATTCGGTTCCCGTTCTTTAGATATCAAAATTTTGAACCCGTTCGGATATCTAACCAATTTGGTTAAAGTTATATTCTACTTTTTTGGATTGGATTTGGTTAGGTTATTTGAATTCAAATTCTTTTACCCAACCCTTTATTTTTTATTGTAACAAAACTTTTAAACGAAAGTGATGATGGTTCATATTGTTTTGGTTATGCAATAATTTTTAAATCAAAACACATTCTACTATGTATGTTGCCATTTAGTTAATCATTAAAATTTATCCAAGGCCCATTAAAGAAAAACGATGGATTGAACTAAAAAATGTTAGTATTTATCACAAAATTTTCAATGTGAAACTTTTTACCATTTTTTGTAATTTATAGTCGTTTTTAAAAAATTCAAAATATAACATATAAGAAAAAATCTATTTTTTATTATATTTTTAATGTGATAATTTTTTTTTATTAGTCGTCTGTGGACTGGCAATCCTTAGGACACTCAAAAGTTTGTTTTGTCGATGGTGCTTGGAAGGAAAGTGATAAGTTCTCAGGCCAGGGCTGGTACTGTAGAACTGTAGGTTCAGACGAGAAGATGATGGGGGCCATGAATCTCCGAAGAAGCTTATCCGCTTTACATGCAGAATGTGAAGCTTTGATATGGGCTATGGAGTGTATGAAGACCCTAAATTTCTCAGGCGTAGTTTTCGCGACAGACTGTTCTCAACTGGTGAAGTTGGTGTCATCACCCGAAGAATGGCTAGCTTTTTCTACACACTTGGAGGAGTTCCGATGCAGTAAGAATTTCTTCCCTAACTTCAAGATTCGACATATCTCGAGAGCGCATAATCCAGTGGCGGACAAGCTTACACGAGGTGCTAGGTGTTCCCCTTCTGCTATGTTATATGTCGATTCTATGCCCCCGATTTGGTTCTCTGAATCGGGGGTGCATAGCCTATAGTTTAGTTACTTTTTGTTGTCAAAAAAAAATGTGATTGTTTAATTTATTTTGATAATACAAAATTAGACAAAGACTATAGAGGATAAAAAACTATTATCAAATCTTTATTATTCATATAATAATCATTAATTATGATATATATGTTAACTATATTAGGTAATTCTGTATATTTTATTTAGGGATAAAATAGAGAATATTCTTTTGTACACTATTAATTAATTTGATATTAGTAACTGTTATCAAATCTTTATTATTCATAATCATTAATTATGATATATATGTTAATTATATTAGGTAATTTTGTATATATTTTATTTAGGAATAAAATAGAGAATATTCTTTTGTACACTATTAATTAATTTGATAATTACTTTAATAAAAACATAATATATGTTTAGATGAACCAGTTTATTTCTTTAAAAAATCTAGAATCATTATCATGATGATATGTGGCCACAAAAAAAAATGTTGTAATGCTCGAGGATTAATATATAGGAAATTAAACAAATATGATATAAATTTTCATCAAATATTTATATAATTAATATCATCAATTCAAGAATTTATAAACTTAGATGTTCTCAAATAATTTATTCTAAAAGTAGCTTTTTCAATTCATCACGTAAATATTCCCTCAACCATATTAAAAAAGATCTTCGTAGCAAAAAATTATATTTAATGCATTTCCAAATATAGTTTAAGCTGGAAATGAAAATATACCTTAATTAATGCTGTATTATTTTCACCGTCAATATAACAAACAATAAGCTTCGCATTATGTGCATATCCTACCGAAATCATTTCATTGAATTTGGACCAACTTTTTTTTCAATTGAATATGGAGCTGTCACGTCATCAAAATTGATATGCTAATTGATTGACAAATAGGATAGATTATTTTTTAATTTTTACAATTTGAGGTTACATCTTTTCAAATGTTCCTCTATTAATATATCCCTTATATATTAAAGTAGAAGCATTTTTAAAGATTAACCTTATGTTCATGTGTTATTAACAAGAATGACATTTCCTACGTGGCAACATCATATTCATTTTCAGCTTCTTTATGTAAAAACCCTCTTCTTACTACACTTATTACATTTTTTGCCATTGTGAATTAATAGTAGCTTAACATAATGTTTTAGTCATATTAATTGATATTAATTGGTTACGTGCGTTGATATGGACAATAATATCAAATCTGGTAGAGTTTTTATAATGTTATACAAAATTAATAGGATAGTAAGATATCAATTGATAGGGTTTTGACTATATAGGGTTCATATTTTTATAATATGAAATTTCTTTACGACTCTAAATTATACATGATATTTTTAGGGACTGAAAAATATAAATGATTCATAATTTTGTTCTTCTATAAAACTTAAGTACATGAGATTTATTTTGATGAATATTTTTTGTATTTTATGGGATACATGAAATTTATTTTAGGATAGATAATATAAATTGTTTTATATTGTAATATCAAAATGTCGTATATAAAAATATATGAGCAATCTTGAAAATTATAAAATACATTCAAAAAGGAATGCCATATTAAATTTCTTGCAATCCCAAAATTTTTGCAAAAATACCTTTTGATTACAAAATTATCACAAATGGTAACATATATTAAATTTGGAAATTTATATAATTTTTTCCAATTTAGTTTAAGGCGAATAGCATTTTTAATGTGGACTTCCTTAATTTCCGCCCTATGCATATAATATTTCCTATAATTATCTGAAATTCTACGGTTGTAATCATATCCTCTTTATATTATTTGAGGAGCACTTTTATTATTTAACCTCACCCTCATGTGTGATTAACACAATTGCTATTGCTTATGTGTCATCATGAGAGCTCTTCTCACACCCTTTTTTTAAAAGACCTCAATTGTCTAGATGAATTACATGTAATGCCATTGGACATTTAAACTAGATAGTGATTATAATATATGTTTTTACATTAAACGTTTGATAGCTACGGATTTAAAATTAGGAAAGTTTATTACATTATAATAAATGGTATTGTTTGCGTTATATAACTGGGAAAAATTGACATCTTTCAAAAGATGAGGTAAGTGGTCGTTTGTTAACATATGTCATTTGTTTAAACATATATAATCGATTATATTTATACGTTTTGTTGTTTTTTAGTTGGATTTTTGGTCAGTATAATATAAAAAACGGCGTATAAACATATATCATTTGTTTAAACTTATATATAATCTTATAATTTATAACAAAAGTTATATAATGCAAGTAAATATAATAAACATATATATGCATAATCTTATTATATATGAAAAAGGTTATATAATTCAAATAAATAAATAGAAAATCAGCTCTAGAATTTAAATGGGGGATTTAATGGTGTCTTTAAATATCAAATCCAAGAATATTATTTTTCTATATTTACTCTATTTCTTTTGCTGATTTTATGTTTAACCGTAATTTATGCAATAGCCAATAAAATAGGAAAGTAGCAGGAAATTTGAAATAATATAGAAAAATTAATACCAATTTATTTAAATTCTCAAGACCAATCAAAAATTATACACATAATTGTAGGAATTTTTTGTTATTAATCTCGGGATGTATATATTTGATTGACTCAATTTTTGTGGCCTAAACCCTGTTAGTTATTACTATATATATATCATCATGAGTAACTCTTTTTTTCTAGAATAAGACCCGAAGCCATAGTACCACCCGTAGGATACATGGATACGTGACATTCATTTTTCGACAAAACATGTTTATTTGTTATTTGATAGTATTGAGTCAAAAATTATAATATTGTTTTAGTTATTAAAAGTAGTGAAAGTTCTATAATAAAGAAAATAGAGATCAAAGTACAACAAAACCTTTTTGATACAAACGGGTTAACCTATTGGAATAATGTAATTTTATGAAAATGTATTGAAAGTTCTACATTTCTAATAAACTATTTACCCAAATCGATGGAGTGTAAATCTCATAAAGACTGAAATTGTTTTAGGTCGTACTTGGTTAACACACAATCTTGATATAAATTTCAAAATCTTCATAAATTAAATAAAAGTAGTTGTGGTAAAGGTATAAACGTATTGACATCAATACATTTCCTATTAGCATATGCAAAAAAATATTTGTTTAATATTTCAAATCACAATCCTCGCTGGGCAGTACAAATAATTGTTTAATATTTCAAATCACTGAATGTATTATGATATATATATATGGAATTGTGACCAGTTGTATAGGTAAGTCTTTGTCAAAAACGATTCTATATCCCATTTTGAAAAAAAATCTCTACTTTAATTTAAATATTTAATGTCATATATACACATTTCTTTATATAACATATTTCATTAATATGATTTAGTGTCTGATCCAATTTATAAACCGTTGGATCGTGGAGTATATGTAGATCTACCAAAACTCAGTATGGTTTTATACAATTTCGGTCAATCCACACGTTTTTGTTTTATTAATTTGTACCTCATGTAATATATTGTCAGTTTTTCAATTTGTATATTAATATTAAATTAAAAACTATATCTAATGATAAATTATATTATCTTAGTAATTTAATATTAATCTCATCCCGCTTAAAATGTGGATTCTAACCTAGACAATCCGAATTTTATGGATATGTGACACTTATTTTGGGACTGGACAATAGAAATTGTTTTATATTATAAAATCAAAATGTTGTATATAAAAAATGTATGAGCAATCTTGAGTGATTGTAAAATACATTCAAAAAGAAATTTCATAAATAATATTCTTGCGATCCCTTAATTTTCTTCATGCGACTTTTTGATTATGAAATTAACATAAATGGTGATAGACATTAATTTTGAAATCAATATAATTCTTTCCGATAAAGTTTAAGGATAATATCATTTTAATACTGAAACGTTTATCTCGTGTTCTCTCTAGATTTTTTTGGTAAAACACACATTTTTAAAAATAAAAGATAAACTTAAAAAAAAAATTCATATGTATTTTGAGTCATAATGAATACTAATGTTCAATAATGAGCCTCTTTTAAAACTTTGAGTCTACCCAACCACTAAATTTCAAAATTCATATTATTTACATCTTTTTTTCTTTATATTTCCAACCTAATATTATTTACTTCAATTTATTTTTATTCTTTTACAATTTTTATTTACTTTAGAGCCTGTATAATTTTAATAAAATATAACGATGCAACTTTGATAATAAGATAATTACTGTTTTGTCAATCATAATAAGATTGTCGTTATCCGGATGTTCCAAGAAAAACAAATTTGATTGAAAACTCCAATAAATTTCCAGTCATAAATTAGTTTTCTTTGCATTAATCTGCATATCAAACATTATTTATGTTTAACTATATCATGTATAATATGTCACTTTTTTACCTTTTCAATATCTGTAGATTAAAATTTATAATCTCTTTTAGTCTATTCACCCTGCACAGGGCGCATGTCATCACCTAGTACGAAATTAATAGGATAGTCGAATATATATATAGTCACAACTGATAGAATTTTGATTTTTGACTATATATACAATTCATATTTTTATAATATTCAACTTCTTTACGATTCATAAATGATACATGACATTTTTTAAAGACTGGAAAATATAAAAGATTCATAATTAAGTTCTTCTATAAAATTTAAGTACATGACATTTATTTTGAATAATAATTTTATTAATTTATGGGATACATGACATTTATTTTGGGACTGGAGAATACAAACTGCTTTATATTGTAAAATCAAAGTCGTGTATAAAAAATTATGAGCAATCTTGAAAAAATTGTAAAATACATTCAAAAAAGAATTATATATTAATTTTCTTGCAATCCCTTAAATTTTGCAACAATACTTTTGATTACAAAATTATCATAAACATACATTAAATTTGGGAATTTATATCATTTTTCGATTAAATTTATAGAACTAACCATTTTAATGTGGAATTCCTTAATTTTTGCCATATGTATGTAATACTTTCTATAATTATCTAGAAATCTACAATTATAATCCTATATGAAATTAATAGGATAGTCATATATATAGTCACAATTGATAGGGTTTTGACTATATATACGATTCATATTTTTATAATATTCAATTTCTTTACGATTCATAAATGATACATACCATTTTTAGGGACTGGAAAATATGATTATAAAACCTTTGGTATGAGACATTTATTTTTATTAATATATTTTGTATTTTATGGGATACATGACATTTATTGAGATAATATAAACTGTTTTATATTGTAAAATCAAAATATCGTATATAAAAATTTATGAGCAATCTTGAAACATTATAAAATACATTCAAAAAGGAATCAATACTATTAAAACCAAAGGATCTTTTT
Source organism: Brassica juncea (assembly GCA_018703725.1). NCBI lineage: Eukaryota > Viridiplantae > Streptophyta > Magnoliopsida > Brassicales > Brassicaceae > Brassica > Brassica juncea. The sequence goes on along the minus strand of CM031936.1, from coordinate 20,004,378 downwards.
TGAGGAACCCTTGAAGTTTTAAAGTAATTACAATACAATGCCACTGAATTATTTTAAACATATGCTTTTAGTTATCTCTATTTGTTCCACAAAATCTTTGGCATCCAACAAACAAAATATTGTCTTATTTCTCTATCCGTAATCTTATATTTCCTAACTAACGTACACGGATTCGCAAGGCTTTTAATCACCATAATATTTGGTGCGAAAATATTAAATAGAGGAATATACTTATGCTACCTATTTATCATTTGCTATATATACTAGGTTACTCAGTTTTTACATTCCACCACGAAAATTTGCAAGTCTTAACAGAGAAAATGCAGGCTACACAGAGTCACGGGTCAAAACAGATTTGAGTTCTAAGATTTTTCCTCTAAGTAGTCAAAACTATTTGTATGTTTGAATCAATACTATAATCGATTTTGGTATCAAAACTATTTCATTCAATAGTTTATAAGTTAAAATAAACCTTTTTGTCTAATACAAATTTGTTTCTCTATATGTAGTTAAAAGTATTTGTCTCTTTGGATCAATAATATTTCTCACGTGTGAGGTGTTTGCTTAAGTTGAAGTAATGATATATATGTTAGTTCATTTAGTTGTATCTAACAATATTGATGTTGTTTTTGTAACATGTACAATGTATAACAGAAGTAATGCCTCATGCCATAAAACTTACTTTGAAAGTAAGGGAAGGCTTCTATCTGTTAGAGAATGGAGAAAATTGTACTCCGAGACTGGTCTTTGCTTTTTGTTGATACTAACAACGATCTCTCTTATTATATCTACAGAACATTAAAATAGTCTCCTTATGAACAAACAAGATAGTTCATCATTTACAAGACAACTCAATATTGCATTGGTACGAGGCTTATCTGTGTATTGTAGCTTTGTGTTGAGTTTGACGCATGTCTTTAGACATCATACAATTGTAACTATTGTTCTGTTTATTTCTCCTCCATCGCTGACAAATTTGAGCAAGAAAGTAAGAATATGGAACAGAGTATTTCCGAGGATAAGGATGTGCTGGATTTCTCTTTGGACGAGGAGGTGGGATCAAAACGGTTTTAGTTGAGTCGTTGCTAACCCTGCCAGCTTCACGAGCCACCACATTTGTATATATATACACAAGACTCTTGAGAAAAAAACTTTTGAGCATCTGGACATATGTTTTATAAAATTTTAAAATAATTTGTACCATACAAAAATACATAGTTGTGATAACATACGTCAATATATTAAATTTTCAGTTTTAGACGTAAAAGATCAAACATTAAAATCTAAATGTTTTCCTGCACATAGAATCAAAATAAAATGTAGTTAAATTAATGTTTAACCGAAAATTTACCCACACACTTTTAAACTACGAGTCAAATATTTTATGGTCCAGAATTAATTGAAAAATCTAAAAAATTGCATACATCATAAACTAATTGACTTACTTTATAAAATATTCCCGAGTCATCGATTATATTGTTAATCAAGATTTGACAAATTTTAACAATAAAAAAAAATTTGATGGGTCGAAAAGAAAAACAAAATTATTAGAGAATATTTCACTACCCCATTACTAATAACATTATTGTTTTATCCAAACGGACCAAATCCAAATTATTAAAATACATTATAAGTAATTTAATCTCATTAAATCAAAAAAGTTTAATTAGTATAAAATGTAGAATGCTACTCCCTCCGTTTTAATATAAGTGTCACTTAGATAGATTTCACGCATATTAAGAAAGTGATAAAATATATTAATATATCTTCATTAAATGTATAATTATTTAAATAAAAATGATTTATATAATTATCTATTGGTTAATTGAAAGGATAAGAAATAGATTATGTATGAAAAATATTGTTGGAAATGTAGAATGACACTTATTAAAAAAACAGAGGGAGTATTATATATATTAGTTAATGAATAATAATGTCCTAAGCAAAAGTTTCTTTGAAAGAATAAGCCTAATAGTAGGGTGATATTCGGTTATCTACCGGGTTCGGGTCGAATCTATTCTGGTATTTGATTATTGGAGTTAAAAGCATTAGTCTCATTCATGTTTTCATGTAAATTTTTGTTCGGATCTTTGTGAACTCGATTCGCTTTCGACCAGCCAGTTTAAGTTATTTAAAAATAAAATAAATTCAGATATACTTTAAATTTCTCAAAAATAAAAATAATTAATTTAAATAACATATGCAAAAATACCTAAACCTTACATATAAATTAACTTGGCTTGGATATTTTGGATAGAAAATCAATAGTCATTTTAAGTATTTTTGTGTTTTGAGTATTGTTTAGCTATTTTATATTTATTTTGACCATTTTTATATATTTTCAATTATTATATACAACTTCAAAATATTTGATCTATTAGATATTTTATATTAAATCTAAAAATAAAATATACTTAAGTATATAAATCTGTTTCAGATATATTCGGATACCCAAAAAATATTTCAGTTTGGACAAGGTTCGATTCCGATTCTCTAGATACTTTTGATTCCGGTTCTTTGAAAACCAAAGTTTTGAACCCACTGAAACAATTTTGGTTCTGGTACGGTACTATTTTTCTGATCAGATTCGGTTCATTTTTTGGATTTAGATTTTTTCCCAGCCCTAACTAATATAATTGTAAATCGAATAATTTATAAAAAATAATAAAGATTTAGTTTATATAACCAAAAAATTTAATATCATTTCCAAGATAGTTATTATGAGTATAATTAAATATCACACATTTTTAAGTACCATCTTTAAATTCATGTATGTTTTACGAACATATAAATCTACATGATTAAACATATCATTATGTTATAAATATTTTAAAACACATAATATTATATTCGAACAAAGTTTATATTATTTTCATATGAAATTATTTCAAAAAATTAATCCCGCGCTTTGAAAGCGGGGGTCAAAATCTAGTTTCCTATTAAATTTCTTGCAATCTCTTAGCTTGTGCAACAAAAATTTTTGATTACGAAATTATCATAAATGGTGACATATATCATTTTTAATGTAGACTTCTTTAATTTTCGCCCTATACATTGTCTGGAAATCTACGAACAATAAAAGATTTACAATATTACTTTGTGGCAACATATAAATTTATCAGGTGATGAGAAAAGAGATCGAATCCAACATCCGAACCGTAGTCCCTGATCTCGTGTCCCATCAAGATTTTTTAGTAAAAACACTCTTTATAAATAAAAGATAAATCAAAAGAAGCTCATAATGGATATTAAGGTTCGATAAATGGCTTCTTTTACAATTTTAAGTCCTAATAAGCCCACTAAATTTACTTCATTTTATTTCAATTTTTTTTACAATTTTTATGCACTTCAATACCAGTATAATTTTAATGAAATATAACGATTTAACTTCGATAATAAGACAATTACTGTTTGTCAACCATAATAAGATTATCGTTATCCGGATATTTCAGTAAACATTTTGTTGATTGAAAAATTCATTAAATTTCTAATCCCAAATTGGTTTTCCTTGAATTAATATGTATATCAACGTTACTTATGCTAATCTATACCATGTATAATATGTCACTTTTTATGTTTTCATTATCTATACATTAAAATTTATAATTTCTTTTGGTCTGTTCACTCCGCGCAGGGCGCGGATGATCACCTAGTAGGGGATTAAAGCAGAATCCCTAATAGAATTATGCCCTTGATTTTTAAGTTATTTATAAGGTAATGCCATTATCTTTTTTAGAATTTTTAAAATTATTAAATCCCAACTAATATTTACAACCAATCATAACTAACATGTTTTTCTCTTTAGTTAAATTCAAAGAATTATTAGTAACTTTCTAAATTCTACATCTTTTTAAATGTAAACTCACGATTTTTTAAATGTAAATTCGCTTTCAATATTTTCAAACAATAAGAAATCACATTTTGAGTGAACCAATTACATTCAACCAATATTTAATTCAACCAATATTTAATAACATTCTAACTTCTTGATGTCCTATATCTAGATTATTTAAAAGTTATTTTATCTATACTATTAAAGCAGAATCCCTAATAGGATTTTTCCCTTATTTTCAAGTTATTTACAAGGTAATGTCATTACCTTTTTTAGAATTTTTAAAATTATTAAATACCAACTAATAATTACAACCAATCATAACTAACATATTTTTATTTTTAGTTACATTCAAACAGTTATTACTAACTTTCTAAATTCTACATCTTTTTTAATGTAAACTCACGATTTTTTTAAGTAAGTTCTCTTTCAATATTTTCAAACAATATAAGAAGTCACATTTTGAGTGAACCAATTACATTCAACCAATACTTAATTTAACCAATATTTAATAACATTCTAACTTCTTGATGTCCTATATCTAGATTATTTAAAAGTCATTTTACAGGATTTTAAAACACTGCACATATTCTAAACCATAAAATTTTAACTTTGAACTACACAGACCATAAACCCTAACATACATACAAACCCTCAATTATATAAACATAAAGGGTGTGTGATGATTGGAACTTATACTTTTACAAATAAAAATAGCCATGTCGCTCTACAGATTTTAACTTAGTGTTATATGAAACATACAAATAATTAAAAAACAGATATAAATTCATGGAGATTGTAGTTTATTTGTTCGTATTATAAATTTGGTGTCCATAACTTCAACCAATAAGAAGTCACATTTTTATGTGAACCAATTACAATCAAGCTATTTAGTAACATTCCATAATATTAGGCACATTTACATATTTTAGATTGAGTTAGTTATGATTCTAAATATTTTACACGTTCTCAGCAAAAACCCTCACCCGATATCAGAGTTATTATAAATATAGATGCGACGTATGAAGAAATAAACTACCCATGAACTTCGCAAAAAATGTCTATGGCTTTCTAATATAAATCTTACTGCTATTAAAGATTTGAAGCCAAAGAAAACAATTTGGTTGGTGCATGTGAAGGTGTTACACACCTTGAAACAATAGACCTGCAATACAATGGAAATCATCTTGACTGATGGCTTATATTACATTTATATCTCATACTTATCATCCAAAACATATAAAACAATTAATATACATATAACAAAAAAACACTTATAAAAATATACATGTAATAAATATAATATGTTATAAGACAATATATTTCAGAAAGAGATAATCCCGCGCTTTAAAAGCGCGGGTCAAAATCTAGTAATCTATTAAACTACCAAGTGTCTATTATACTGTCAAGTCCATTGCAAATCTGTACACCACAGTTAACTATAAACCACACAATTAATGATTTATTTTGGTTTTTGTCTATTTTTTTGGTTATAGTCTACCTAATTTCAACTGAACCGTCAGATACGCAACAATGTAGATACATAATACACAATTTAGTCGGTATAATAATGATTATGGACAATAAAAATCTTAGATGCAAAATTTAAATTAGCATGATATACAAATGAACAATCAGTATCATATGGTAAGTTTACTTTAATTGTTTCTCCATTTATACAATGTAAATACACAGTTTATTGATACCCCACATATTATATGTGAAACTTTGTCACAAAGTTTATTTTTTCTATCACATATTTTTTCTTGATGCACAATTTTGTATATGTGCTATATGTTAAGATTAAATTAAGTGTATCTAATGCGTAGTTTAAGAAAATAAAATACAGTGAAAACTCTATAAATTAATACTCTCGATAAACTAATAAAGACGATAAATTAATAAATTAATTTGGTCCTGAGTTGGACTGATTCAAAATAGGATACAAATCGATAAGATAATAATTTTTTTAAATAATATGTAAATATATAATCCCACTAAGATAAATTAATAATTTATATAATATTTTTATATAAGTACAGACAAAACACAGTATTATTTATTTTATATTCAAAATACTATTATCTTTATTTTTCTTATTACTTTACTATATTTAAATAATATTTAATAAAATTATATCTAAATTACATTTAAATTCTATGAAACATATTTTATATACACTAAATAATATGATAAAACAATATGAAAATCAGATTTCTAAAATTTGATTACAAATATAGATTATAAAATTAACTGTTTTCTTATTTTATACAAAATATATTCTAAATATAAATATTTAAATAAGAAAAATATTAATATATTAATAACTATATAAATTAATAGACCACCATCGTCCCATTATTATTAATTTATAGAGTTTTTACTGTATTTTTTACCAAGTCAAGATCTTTGCTAGAAATTTTCATAGATAGCATACTAAATCTTATTATGCAATAGAAATCAAGTTGCCAAATATTTAATTAAATACTTATTGATACTTTACATAAATATTGTTTAAGAAAAAGATACGGTTTAAAAAAAAGATACGGTTTATATTTCCGAATCTAATCTATAATCTACCTATGCTCCTATGAATACTGTCAACATTATCAAAAGATGATCTTTGTCGTAACTAAATAGAAGGCCTGAGACTCAAAAGAATCATTTTTGGCGTAAATGTTAGGTCTTTATGCGATAAGTGATTTTTTTTTGCCCAAAACGCTTTAGAAAAATGTGATAAGTCCATCAAAAGTCAAATTATATAATTATCAAAAATAAGAAAAGTTATTCTATATAGGTCAAATATATTAATTCGATCAAATATATAAATTTTAATTTTCCAAACAACATCTTTTAAATAAATTTTATATAAACTCACTCGGTGTAAGGTACAGATCTTATCCTAATTTTCATATAAATTGGAAACTGACTTCCTAAAAAATATTACATTTTTAAGAAACGTGAAACAATTAAGAAAATAATATTACAATAAACTGTTAGTTATACAATTATAGTTTCTATTATATGTATTAAAGTGATGAGCTATTTCTCCGTTTCTCATCATCTTTTTTAATGTTTTACGTCAACATTTTCTGGAGATTCAATTATATTGACGTCTAAGATTTGGAACTTCGTGACTTTGCGAGGTCACGAGCTGACGTCCAAGTTGACCCATCAAATCTTTTTTTTTTGGTTTAAAAATAGTATGAGATCTCATTTTCATGCTTTGCTTTCTATGTCTGCTTCCATAAAGCATGGGTACTCAAAAGATAAATTCGTTTCAACTAATAAAAGGCGCTTCTCTCTCTTCCGTTTACTCTTCGTGAAGACGCCGTTACCTTGCTCCCTCTGCTCCAGTCCGGCGGAGGTCGGTACCGAAGGCTAAATCCTCAGCCCTCTCTCTCTTTTTCTCTTTGCCCTCTCTTTCCCCTTCCCCTTCCCATTCGACATGCTAAAGTCTCTAGTTTCATTGGGAACCCAAAACCCTAGATCTGCTCGCGAGGATCAAAGGATGTCAGTTCCCGATGCTCCTTGGAGCTGCAGCGAGGTTGGTGGAGCGTTTGGCTTAGGGAGGTCGGCTTTTAGGATTGAAAACTTCGTCAGATTTGATTTTCCCTTTCCAGATCTTCGGTGATGCTTTCACGACGACGACACGTGACGTCCGGAGGAGCCTCGTCTACCATGGATCTACCTTCTGCCAAGGAGAGGTGGTCATTTTTATGGGGGTGAGACGGTGTTTTGGGTGTGCCTCTGATTTGGTGTCTCGCTGGGGGTGACCACTCGCATTTGTCTGGGAAGGTTCTTGTGGGTTGTGTTTCTACGAGGAGCGTGCAGGTGCTCTCCATCTTCGTGTGTTGGTGGGGGTCTCTTGATGACGGCCCGTGTAGTCTAGTCGCCTGACAGGAGCAGCCGGTTCGTCTATGGGCCACTGCTGTTCAGCTGAGTAGCTTCACCTTCTCTGTGTTTCCTCGGTCACGACATTACCATGCCAATACAATTGATGAGCTATTGTGATGTTGTTTGGAGTGTATAAGGTCCATAACCTCTATGTCTCTGTGTTTCATGTTTATAATTGTATTAATATCTTCGGAAGAGTGAAGGAGACAAGAGAATTGTCCACCGGTTCTCGTCGACGACACGTAGCAAGGTCAATATCTCAGGAAGTAGTCAACCGGAGGTGTTTGGCTTTGGTGGTGATGCGTGGTGGTTTTTCAACATCCCAGCGTCGGTCTTGGTTTCGTGAGCCAGCTGACGGTTGAACTCCACTCTCTTAAAGGTTGTGGACTAGTGTGATAATGTTGTCGTCGTCAAAGTCCGATCTTTCATTACGGACTCCTTGGTTCCCTATCTTTGGCCTAGTGTTCGGAGACCTTAACAGCCGGTGGGGAAAGGATCTAATCGGGAAAGCACCCCAGTTTTAGGAGCTATCGGTCCTTGAATTTCACTCCAACTTTGCGGTGACCATAGCGATGTTTTAAGAAATGTTAAGCTCGTTTAGGTCTTATTTTTCTATCGGGGTTTGGTATGGTCTCTTGTAACACTGTGGTTTTAGTGGTAGAATTAGGTGGTTCAAGAGACGGTTCATCTCGTGTCGTGGGATGAACTTGTTCTCGTTGTGGTGAAAAATCATCGTCGTCTCGATTGGGTAGTGTATGATCCTTCTAAGTGTTCATGGGTGGTACTAGATCTCGGCGTTTGTATATGGGGTCGAAATCTCTATGAGGTTAAAATCTTTGTATTCACAAATTGGTTAATGAAAGTCGTAGTTGAGCCAAAAAAAAAAGCATGGGTACTCGTGTATTAAAATCCGCTTCGGGTAAGATCTGATCAGTTCTGGTCTTTCGGTAAATGTATTTTGTACTCATATAGATATCGTCAATATTTTGGTTCAGTTTGTACTAGAAATAGACACGATTTCGATATAAGCTTGATTGAAAGATGTTTACTGGTGATCACGAAGTGAATACAAAGATATTTGAGAAAGTTTACAGTGTAAAAGAATAACTCGGCAAGAACAATGAGATTAATATAGTTATTGTTCTTTCCGAGTTATTCTTTTACATTGTAAACTTTCTCAAATATCTTTGTATTCACTTCGTGATCACCAGTAAACATCTTTCAATCAAGCTTATATCGAAATCGTGTCTATTTCTAGTACAATACCGAATTCAGATTAAACATAATTTATAGGAGATATATGATTAGGATCATAAGTATAATTAGTTAATCCCTAATGTCTACTGTATTCTGTATAAATACTGTACCTATACATATCAATAAAGTATCCAGTCTCCTTTCATACATGGTATCAGAGCGTATTTTTTAATATATTACATATATGTCGAAGTCGTAGCGTGGTATCTATTCGACTTCCAAATCCAAGTTCAAATTGCAGGAGGGCCATTTTTCAGTTACTCATGTTCAAACACACTGGTATTGATCTAATCGGGTAATTTGGTAAAGATGGATTACATATCTCAACATATTCGGCGAATAAACAGACCTCAGCCCAGTATCTCGAAGTCGGCTAAGGTTCTACTCCGACTCACAGGAACACAATGAGAAGACTTATTAAGTATTTAAGGAGAAGAGTTAAGTCGAGGTGAGACATTCACAATCACTTGGAAAACACAACACAAGAAATATAGTTTACAGTGTAAAAGAATAACTCGGCAAGAACAATGAGATTAATATAGTTATTGTTCTTTCTGAGTTATTCTTTTACACTGTAAACTTTCTCAAATATCTTTGTATTCACTTCGTGATCACCAGTAAACATCTTTCAATCAAGCTTATATCGAAATCGTGTCTATTTCTAGTACAATACCGAATTCAGATTAAACATAATTTATAGGAGATATATGATTAGGATCATAAGTATAATTAGTTAATCCCTAATGTCTACTGTATTCTGTATAAATACTGTACCTATACATATCAATAAAGTATCCAGTCTCCTTTCATACATGGTATCAGAGCGTATTATGATACCTATTCTTCTTCTTCTTCTTCTTCTTCTTCTTCTTCTTCTTCTTCTTCTTCTTCTTCTTCTTCTTCTTCTTCTTCTTCTTCTTCTTCTTCTTCTTCTTCTTCTTCTTCTTCTTCTTTTTTTGATTTCTCTCACGACAATCATGGCCAACGATTTCCCTGCTACCTCCAACGAGACCATCATCGTCTCCAATAACCGACCTCCAAAAACTACAATACCGCTAAGTCTACTCTCTCCTTGATGGCTATGATTTGGCAAGTTATGTTGAAGGATCTCTCGAGATCCCATCGCAAACTCTCACTGTCGATGGAGAGGTGACCGTTAACAACGACAACTTGCTCTGGAAGGGTCAAGATAAGCTGATCTATAGCACTTTACTCGGAGCCATCTGAACGTCAGTACAGTCACTCCTCTCCACCACCACCACCGCGGCTGAGATCTGGAACACGCTCTTTGCCACCTACGCTAAGCCGAGCCATGGTCATATACTTCGATTGCGACAACAACTCAAGCAATGGACAAAAGGGACCCAGTCCATCGATGACTATGTTCAGGGTCTTACCAATCAATTTGATCAGTTGGCGCTACTCGAGAAGCCGCTGGATCATGAAGACAAAATCGAGTTTATGCTTGCTGTCTTCCGGAGGACTACAAGACTTTGATTGATCAGGTTAAAGGCAGGGAGATCACTTCATCCTTGACCGAAGTTCACGAGAAGCTCTTTCAGCATGAACTTAAACTTGCGACAAAGTCTGAGACTCTCCCCACTGCTCCAGTTACAGCTAATGCTGCTACCTTTCGCGGCAATAACAACAACAACAACCGTTGTCATGGCAGATCAAACAACCGTGGCCTGGAACCGTGGTAGGCACAACATCAACAGTCAAGGTTACACACAAAGACCGTACCAGGGGAGGTGCCTGATCTGCGGCATTCATGGCCATAGTTCTCGGACTTGCTCTCAACTTCAACTCAATGGACACTTCGGGAGCTCGAACCAGTCATCTGCATCATCCTACGCTCCATGGAAACCTCGTGCTCATATGGCGCCTACAATGCCATACAATGCCGTCAATTGGCTCCTTGATAGCAGAGCAACCCACCATCTCACTACTGATCTCAATAATCTAGCTCTTCATCAGCCGTATAACGGTAGAGAAGAGATCACAATTGCTGATGGTATTAGTTTGCCCATAACACATACTGGTTCTGCACTTCTTCCTACTCCTCATCATTCTTTAACTTTGAGAGATGTCTTATATGTACCGAATGTTAAGAAAAACCTTATCTCGGTTTATAGAATGTGCAATACTAATGGAGTTTCTATCGAATTCTTTCCTGCACACTTTCAGGTGAAGGATCTCAGCAGGGGGTCCAGTTGCTCCAAGGCAGAACTAAAAACGAGCTATATGAGTGGCCGGTTCAGTCTTCTTCTTCTATGTCGTTGTTTGCTTCTACTTCTCAGAAACCAGATCTTCTTTCTTGGCATGCACGGCTTGGTCATCCGGCTCTGCAAGTTCTAAAGTCTGTTGTTTCAAAATTTTCTTTACCAGTCTTGTTGTCTACTTCAAACGATTTGTCTTGTTCAGATTGTTCAAACAATAAAAGACACAAGCTACCATTTTATTCAAACATGATTGCCTCATATCATCCTCTCGAGTATCTGTGTACAGATGCGTTGATATGTACTATCTGGTGACTGTTGATATGTACACTCGCTATCTGTAGCTTTACCCGCTCAAGTTGAAGTCTCAAGTTCGAGACACCTTCATTCAGTTCAAAGCTTTGGTGGAGAACAAGTTCAAACACAAGATTGGAACCTTGTACTCGGATAACGGTGGAGAGTTCATAGCCCTGCATCAGTTCCTTGCGACTCATGGTATCACTCACCTGACGACACCACCACACACTCCTGAGCTGAAGGGCATCTCCGAACGCAAGCATCGTCATGTTGTCGAGACTGGTCTAACGTTGTTGAGTCAGGCTTCCATGCCAAAGACATACTGGAGTTATGCGTTTACTACTGCGGTTTATCTCCTCAACAGAATGGTTACTCCGGTTCTAGTCAATGATTCGTCGTATGCAAAGCTCTTTGGTCAGACGCCTAACTATTTACAGCTTCGAGTCTTTGGATCAGAATGCTTCCCATGGCTGCGACCCTACACTAAACACAAACTGGACCAACGCTCTGCCTCGTGTGTGTTCCTTGGTTATTCATTGACGCAAACTGCGTACCTTTGCTTACATAGAGCATCTGGATGTATATACACTTTGCGACATGTTGTGTTCAATGAAAACGTGTTCCCTGTATTTGAAACAACAGCACCAGCTGAAGCTTCATAGCAACCTGCAGACTCTACAACAGCGACATTGGTTCCGGTTCGGTCACTCGTCACAGCTCCACCCCCGTGCTCTGCTCCTCACCAGCAAAGTCCGCCACTCCCGACTTCACCAGATCCGCCTCTGTCTCCGGTTTCACAGCAACAAAGCCAGTCTTCTCCAGTGTCTCAGCAACAACCCGACCCACTCATAAACTCCCCCACTCCGAGCTCACCAAATTTAAGCCAAACACACTCTTCCTCCACCTCTCCTCCACTACCAAATCCACCATTACCTGATCCCTCACATATCTTGCTCTGTCACCACCCCTAATCCATAATAACCATCCTATGAAAACCCGATCCAAAAATAATATCTCCAAACCCAAAAACAAAACCTCTTTCACTGCTACTGCAACTCACTCAAACCAAAACCGTGGCTGATGCACTCAGAGACCCAAACTGGAGACAAGCTACGTGTGATGAAATCAATGCTCAGTTGCGAAATGGAACATCTGAACTGCTTCCTCCTGAAAAGTTTCAGAATGACATTGGCTGTAAGTGGGTCTTTACACTGAAATATAAAGCTAATGGTGAACTTGACATGTATAAAGCTCGTCTGGTGGCGAAGGGATTCCATCAACGATACAGGCAAGACTTAACTGAGACGTTTAGCCCTGTCATAAAATCCACAACGGTCCGCACTGTTCTTCATGTCGCGGTGATCAAAGATGGACTCTTCGACAGATTGATGTCAACAATGCCTTTCTACAAGGCACGTTGGAAGATGAGGTTTATGTCACACAACTTCCTGGATTTGTTGATTAAGATAGGACACATTATGTTTGTAGATTGAAGAAGGCGCTATATGGGCTTAAACAGGCGCCCTGAGTATGGTATCAAGAACTTCACTCATATCTCCTTACGCAAGGGTTCTTGAACTCTACTGCAGATACTTCACTTTTCACATACCAGTGTAGATCTGATATCATTTATGTGCTTGTCTATGTCGACGATATGGTCATCCCTGGTAACAACACGAAACTGATTGATGCTTTTATTCACACCATTTCCTCTCCATTATCGTTGAAGGATCGAGGAAACAAAACGGAGTGGCTTGCTCCTCTACGGAAGCCGAGTACAGGGATGTTGCCAATGCAGCGTCTGAAGTTCGATGAATCTGTTCTCTCCTGGCTGATCTGCGTATACCTCTCCCGGACATGCCTGTGATATATTGTGATAACGTCGGCGCTATATATCTTGCGGCCAACCCGGTCTTTCACTCAAAACCGGAACTAAACCAATATCCATAATTGTTTTTTTTTTATATCAAACAGTTCCAATATCCATAGTCAAAAATGATAAGAACCTCAATCCCCTTAATATTAAAATAGAAGCATTTTAACAAAGTAACCTTATAATCATGTGTTAATAACAACAATGCCATTTCCTACGTGGCATCACCATAGTTCTTCTCAGCTCCTTCAATTAAAACCCCTCATTTGACTAGCATAATTACATGCATTGCCATTATTATGGAACAACCTTATTAGATATTTTATTTCGTTACATTTTATACATATGTGATTGTTAGGCCAAAGCATATGATCTTCTATCATGTGAACAACCGTAAAAATTGTTATATGGTCGAAACATATTTATATTACAAGTCTATGTATCTTATATTCATGAGACTATTAATCATGATTTTTACGGTCGAACCATTATTTGATATAAATTTGTTTTGTATTTTCCAGTCCATGTGTCTTATATAGTCTTATATAGTTATATATATATATATGTTGTTATATGGTCGAACCATAGTTATATTGGAAGTACGTCTTCGTATCTTACCAATTATAAAAATCATTATTATTTGTATGTTGAGATAATATATATGTTATTATTTGTTGTATATAACTATTTTATTATATGTCTTCGTATCTTCGTTATAATTTTGGTTGTAAGTGAGAAATATCTTAGTTCCAATCTATTTGTTTATTGGTCTCTGATCAGTGTGAATAAGCCTTGCATTACATGGAACCTTTCCAAACTTTTGTTAATCTCATCTATCAATTTGGCATAAATCTCGCACATAACACAAAACTTTCATTGAGAAATTAACAGCGAAATATAGTCGTCTTTGTTTGGAAAGCTAAAATTTGACTTCCCATAATCAAAATAATATTGTTAAAGTTTGAATAAATCACACCCATGTAATGTAAAATTACAGACCCGATCATGATAGTTAGTGTACATTTAAATTAAAAATATACAAACTCTATCACGCAATCCTAAAAAGGTTAGAAATACGTATCTTATTAACTATGACAAATCTTGGTTTCCAACTTCAACCAAGATATTTATAAAAGACAAATACGTTGACGAGTCTTACATAGTCTTATATAGTTATATATAGTTGCTATAGTTATATGGGCGAAACATAGTCTTATATATTTGTACGTTAAGTAATATGTTTGTATGTTAAGTAATATTAAGATCAAGGTACTACTTCCTTATGGTATCGAAAAGGTCTTTTTATATTTTGATTCAGAAAAACTTCTTTTATACAGGGGATGAACGTATTCATCTTATGTGTCTCTACCTATATTTATTGTATGTAACGTCTGTATGAAAGTTTACTATAGAAGACCAAAATTTTAAAATTTTGGAAACTGGTTAATAAATATCGATATAATTACTATTTTAATAATATAAAGTAATTGATATTACAAAATCAAATAGTTCACCTTTCACACGACAATTACGTTTGCATAAAAAGGTAAGTTTGATTATTATTTTTTAAAAAAATGTAAAGTTTTCACACCGTTATGAAAGTTAATTGTATTCGATGTTCTCTCTTCGATTTTGTTTACCTTATTTGAGATGTTTTGATTAAATATATGAGGATGTTAAGGCAAGTAATAAGACTAAATTGATGTGCGAGTATAATACGAAGACTATAATCATTCATAATTATCGTAAATTGATTTTAGTCTGTTTGATTTGATTTTGTAACATTAACTCTAAAGGTTCCACATTTAACTATAATCATAAGTATATATATACCTAACCTAGCACTCACATCTCCTCATCGCAATCTTATTCTTTCTTAACAATATCAAAAAACTTTCTTTCAAGTAAAACACAAATGGCAGGCTTAAACACGGTTGCTGATTTGAAATCTTTTAAGACGATGTAGAGAGTGAGGGTGAGCATTATTCGATTGTGGAAGCAGTACTCAGCTGCTGGTGGCCTAACCATTGAAATGGTTCTCACTGATTCGAATGTAAGTTTATGTCTTTTTATTTTGACCATATGATCTAATGTTTTGTGAATTTATATCAAAAACATGTTCTCTACTGTTTAAATAATCATCTCTTTCATTTACCAATTTTCAGGGAGACAAGATTCATGCAAGTGTTAAGAAGGAATTGGTGAACCAATTCGATAGCTTCCTTGCGTAAGGGAGAACACTGACTTTCACCAACTTTTCCCTGAATCATGTGAATAATTTTATTTACTATGTTATATTTTATCTTAAATTCATATTAGATTTAAATCTTTTTTTACTGTTATAGATTTATTTCAATAATATATACTCACATTAAAGTGATCTAGGTACCTTTGTTTTAACTAAAAAACAAGATTCAGCTTATTATAAACATGCTATATTTCAGTCAATATTTTCTTAAATCTTATAATTTTTACTAAAAACTTTATGTTTCGAAAATCCGTACATTATAATCTCTCTAAGTCCATCACTCCGCGCAGGGCGCGGATCATCACCTAATGTAAATTTATTTACCCACCATTGATCCAAAATGGTCTATTTCGATTCTCGGTTTTAATAGCCACGCCTAACGGAAACAGAAAAATAAAAATAAAAAAAAATCCCAATGCCTAACCTTCTGACGTCTAGGGAAGGTCTCTAGTTACTGGAAAATAAAATTTCTGGCAGAAACTTTAATTTCCCCAATGAGAGTCTATGAGCGTGATCAAAAAATCTATACATTCAGAGCGCCTTTACTCTGATCCTTGTACCCTCATTCATCTCCCTCTGTCTCTTTCCTCTGATTCTGGATAGAGATGGAGACGTTACCCACGACGACGGTTTTGTCTTCTAAATCAGAACGACGAGGAAGATCCTCCAAAAATCAGAGTACCTCCAAGCCCTCCGTTATCATGGCTTTCTTCTCTTGCGTTGCTTGGCTCTACGTCGCTGGCCGGTACGTTCATTTTTCGTTGATCCGATGGATAATAGAATCTCCGATGTTTCTAGATTCCTTCCTTGTGATGGACTCGATTTGATATCGCGATCGAACTATTATAATAGATAAAATCTCTTAGATTCTAGATCCTTGTTGTTTTGCAAATTGTTTAGGTTATGGCAAGATTCAGAGAACAGAGTGATACTCAATAATATGCTTATGAAGAATTATGATCAGGTTTGTTCTTTCTCGAAAGCTTGTCCACTTGTTATTTTCATGTTGATAAAATTCTCTTTGGGAATGAATGTAGAAGCCTAAGGTTCTTACAGTGGATGAGAAGCTCATGGTTCTCGGATGCAAGTAAGTTGATTTTTTTTCTGATTTTTTGAGCCAGATGCCAATTCTGTGTTTGATGTTGAGGTTTGTAATTGTTATTTAGAGATCTTGAGAGGAAGATTGTTGAAACTGAAATGGAGTTGACTTTGGCAAAGAGTCAAGGCTATCTGAAAAATCAGAAAAGTGGTGGGAAGAGGTTGCTTGCTGTAATTGGAGTCTATACAGGCTTTGGAAGCCATTTGAGGAGAAATACATTTAGAGGATCTTGGATGCCACAAGGTATATAAGATCATCATGCTTGTACAAACCATTTGGTTTATGATGATCACTAATGTTTTGGTCTTACAGGTGATGCTTTGAAGAAACTTGAGGAAAGAGGAGTTGTCATACGTTTTGTGATTGGTCGAAGGTTTTTCCATTTACTATATCTTTTGTCTTTTTGTATTAATTTTTTCATCTATTTGTGCTTCTTGTTACTTCATCGACTGTAATTATGATGTTGATGTTTTATGTATTGCAGTCCAAATCGTGGTGATAGCCTAGATCGAAAGATTGATGAGGAAGATAGAGCGAGAAACGATTTTCTGATTCTTGTAAGTAAACCATATCAAAAAGCTTTAGCTTTTTTTTTTGTTGCATGCTTGATTGAATTATGTTAGTTTTTTTTTTTACGCACACAGTTTTTTGCTCACTGATGTGGCTTCCATATTTTTCTGTCATTACTGGGTTTATCAGGAGAATCACGAGGAGGCACAAGAAGAGCTACCCAAGAAAGTGAAGTTCTTCTTCAGTGCTGCTGTTCAGAACTGGGATGCAGAGTTTTATATCAAAGTCGACGACAATATTGACCTAGATCTTGGTAGATACTTCCTCTTTTATTTTATCTTTGTTAATTTATGCTTGATCCTATTCTGAATCACCAACTCTTTTTTTTTTCTGTGGTAAATGATAGAAGGGTTGATTGGCCTCCTTGAAAGTCGGCGTGGTCAAGATGCGTCTTACATTGGGTGCATGAAGTCTGGGGAAGTTGTTACTGAAGAGTTCGTATCACACACAACTTTCTTAGTCTCAATTATCTTTGCATATATATATATATATATATATAATATATATATTCAAACTTTTTTATATCCATTCCTGGGTCTTGGTTTTCAGGGGAGGGCAATGGTACGAGCCAGAATGGTGGAAGTTTGGGGACGAGAAATCGTAAGTTATTGAATATATTATATACTTCTTTGACAATATGCAATTATGATTTACTAAAGTCATACTTATCCTTCGTTATCTTTAGATACTTTCGTCATGCGGCTGGTTCGCTTTTCATACTATCCAAGAATTTGGCTCAGTACATAAACACAAACAGGTTGGGCTCACAAACTTACTGGAAAGAGTATGTCGTTGGCATTGTTCCATGTCCATTTGTCAAGCATCACAAATTTTCTCTTCTCTGTTATATGCAGTGGATCGTTGAAGACATATGCATTTGACGATACCTCTATAGGATCTTGGATGATTGGTGTTCAGGCCACTTATATAGACGACAATCGCCTTTGCTGTAGCAGCATTAGACAAGGTATGATGCTTCAATCTTCAACATAATCAACCAAATGCGAATAATGTATTTATGGTGTAATCTGAGTATCTCTGTTTACTTTTGCAGATAAAGTGTGCTCTGTGGCTTGATCAAAGGGTCTTTAACAGTTTATTCCAACTTAACCTCTGTTTTTTTCGTGGCGATTAGAGGAGTTGTTAAATTTGTTGTTTAGAATCAGATTACAATCAGCCATTACTTAGGGCATATATATCCAGGAATTTGTAACTGTGAAGAAAAAAGAAAAGAACATTATAAGTTAACTGACCAAGAAAGAATAGTAGAGAATCATTTGAACTCAGTCCCGAGCTTTGAACTATAGATGGAGTAATTTACCTGGAACCTTATATATGAAAACATGCTTTTTCTTACTGTTTTTTTTTTTTTGTTTCGTTGTTTGGATCAAATGCTCAAACACTCCTCTCAAAAATTAAATCCAATATACTCTTCTCTATTTTCTATTTTAATTAATTAATCTTTATTTAAAATTAAATAAGTAAATAACCACAAAATCACATAAAACGTAAATAATTATAAGTCAATCAGCTGGATTATCCAGTAATTATGTCAATCTACTTTTTTTCCAAAATTCCTAAAATCGACTACCTGACTGGTATAACCGCAGCGGTTGCGGGAGTTTCCGGATGCGGGTGGTTGCGATTTTAAGCGTTTTCTAGAGACTTGTACGACTGGTACAACGGTTAGAAATTGGTGCGTTTGCGGGACTTTTATGACTGGTAAACTACCGAACGCAGCAGCTGTTAAATAATAAATTAACAATATTTACATTTTCTATAATTATAAAATTATTAAAAATCATAATATTATAATAAATATAACAATTATATTTATAAAATCATAATATTAAATTTTTAAAAATTTTAGAAAATATTTTTGTTTTAAAGTTTTATAATATAAATTAAAATAATATGTATACATTTCACAATTTATATTATTTCAATTTGAACTTTTTATTAAATATTTTTAGTTTTATTTTTATTTTTTATTTTTTAAGAAAAAAAAATTACTCTTCCTCAACCGCAAACACTAACTGGAACCAGCTTTTGATTTTAAGAGGTTCGGAGCGGTTTGAAGCGATTTGTAGTAGGGCTGGGCAAATAAACCGAACCCAAAAATCCGAACCGAACCCAATCCGATAAAACTGAACCCGAACCGATCCGAACCCGACATAAAGACCGAATGGATCTTGTTTTACGGTATTTCGGGTTATGGGTATTATCTGAACCGAACCCGAACTTAAATGGATATCCGATAGAACCCGAAATATTCAAAATTTCAAAACTTGTACCAAACATGATCTTTAATATGTATCCAAAATACATTAAGATATTACTAGATATCTAAAATAATTATCTATCACATGAAGGTTAGTGATTATATTATACGAAGGTTGATGGTTAAAGATGGCCGTTGAAGCTTGAAGTTTTTAGATTTTAGTTTTGTTTCAACTGAATAATGTTTCTCATTTCATGAGAATTTAGTTTTCGTTTTAAACTTTTAATTATTTGGTTTTCTTTCTATCAATAACTATGTTTACTTTTCGTTTAATTTTGAATGATCATGTTTGATGTTCTTTTCTTATTTTTGAATCGATTTTACTTATGTTTTGGTTATAAAAAGGTACAAATCAGGTATTTTTAAACCGAAAAATCCAATTTTACTTATGTTTTGGTTACAAAGTAGGTACAAATCAGGTATTTTTAAACCGAAGAACCGATTGGGATCCGAACCCGAAAGTACATCGGGTTGTACCGGTTCTCTGAAGATTTACTAACCCCGACCCGAACCCGATAGAACCCGAACCGGTCCCGAACCAAATTTTCATATAATCCGAATGGGGCTAATTTTGTCAAAACCAAAAAACCGAAACCCGATTGGATAAAACCGAAACCCGATTGGGACCCCGAATGCCCAGACCTATTTGTAGCGTTTTCTGTAATTGTTTCAAAACGCCAGCAATCGCTACCAACCGCAAAAAGCTGCGTTTGCGGGTGGTAGCGGGGAAACCAGTTAAGCCCTAAGTATTTTAAATTTTACTCATTCTTGTCTTTTCTTCTTTCTTCGTTGAAACATATCATTCCTTTTAATCCACCGGTCTTTTTTCATCCTTTCATCATCGGAGACACATCGAATCGTTCTCAAACGTAATAGAAGACATGTAAGCAATATTAAAAATGTGATGGCTAAAAGAATCTAAGCAATCATCTAATAAAACGCTCCCAAACACTGTTTTCAAAGCAGCTCTTTAGGTTTATGGATTTAGACGCCGACAGCTCTGTAGCTTGCCGGCATCACCGTTTCTCCACTGATCTATTATAGATTTAAATATTTTTATGCCATAATATATATTTTATTTATAGTCTTTATGTTATGATTGGAGTATATTCTAGTATATTTACAGGTTTAGATACAACCTGAAACATTGTGGAGATTATGAAACCAAATAGAGTTTAAATGGAGCCAAACCCGTAGCTGAGCAAATGAAGAGAAGACAGAGTCAATACCCAGAGGAAGTGTCGGTCGATACACATCCTTGGTGTCGATCAACACCCGATGAGATAAGCTTGACGGGCCAAGATCATGATTTGAGCCTAAAAGTCTACACAATTTACAAGAATGCCCCTGACAAGTTTTGACCTAGAATATATAAGTTGTACCATTGTTTGGACAAGAAACAACTCAGACTAAGATTTTATAGTTTTCTAAGCTTAAGATTTTTAAGAGAACATCCAAGAACTCAATCAGAGTATTGTATTGGGACTCCGATTTTTCTATCTCTATCTAATTATGCACTTCATTCAATTTATCTTTATGTTTCGTTTGATTATGTCTGAGTAGTTACCTTGTTCGACTTAGGGTTTATATGGTCATGAAGAGTTATTGATATTAGAACTGCTAAGGTAATTAATTGACTTCCTTCACAAAGTTAGGACTTACTGCTTGCATTCTAGAGTAGCTAACTAGGATCATGATTTAGGAGTTGACAACTACGGGAGTAGACTCATATCTGTAGTAATTATGTTGAGCTAAATTGTTAGACACAAGCTGTAGCTAGCTGGTTTAACCGATTTAGTAAACTTATCGATCCGAGCTTAAAGTTTGTTCGGAAGAGTATCGATCGACACCCTATAGGTGCATTGATAGATACTTGTTATGTGTGATACGTGAGAGCGTAGACATCGATTCCAACACGTAGACTCGCAGCGCGCGAGAGCTGGAAAATATTATATTAATAAGCTTGGCATCACTATCATATGAAAAATATGTATTGGATCAACAATAATAAGTTTAGAAGCTTTATATGCTAGAAAAATTTTACCAATAAAAGCGCGCGAGTCTGACTTTCTATTAAAGCAAAAAGAAGAAAAAAAGTCTGCCTTTCTAACCAGCTAATTCCAAGCTGAAGCAGGCATTGCATTTTTCTTGGAAACCTGGCCAGATCCCTTCAACATTTGTGGTTTCAAATAAGAATGAAGAGACCATCACTTGTTTTTGAGATGATCTTTCATTTTGCAGTGATCATTCCTACCGCAATGCTTGACCGCAATCCCAAGCATAGTCTGGTTTAAACGAGTAAGATGCATCATATCGTCTATAGTATTTTGGAATTATTGAATTGCTTCAATAAAATATTGTGCGGCAGAATTCGTTTTCAACATTTTCATACCCGATTGTTGTGGTTATTTTTAAGGAAAAGGTCAAATTATTTTCTAGGATATCCGAGTTACATATTTGAATAATTATTTTCTTTTAGAAAAGTTTTTAATATTAATTTCTGTATGAATCCTTTTCATGTCACACCAATGAAATCTTTAGTCATGGTACTGTCCGTAAATACATACAGTATATAAGTTGACTTTGCTGAATAAAATAGTGCGTAAATAGTTAGTTATACACCACCACACTTGTTTCCCTAATTTTATTCTTGGATTAGAGAACACTCCATCTACCCAAAGGCATATTCATTCATTTCTCTGATCCCTCTCCATTCTCACCGATCCGCATCCGATTTCGATGGGAAAACCGACGGGGAAGAAGAAGAATGCCGATCCTCCCACCGATTACAAGTCCGCCAAAAGCTTCGATCGTTCTGCCTCCAAGGCGGCAGCAACCTTCGACGAAGACATGGAGATCTTCATAAACCGAGCATTAGAGCTCAAAGAAGAAGGAAACAAACTCCTCCAGAAACGCGACAACGAAGGCGCCATGTTAAGGTACGACAAGGCCATCAAGCTTTTGCCTAAAGATCATGGGGACGTAGCTTACCTGAGAACGAGCATGGCTTCTTGTTACATGCAAATGGGATTAGGAGAGTATCCGAACGCTATCAACGAATGCAATCTCGCTCTCGAGGCTTCTCCTAGGTACAGCAAAGCCTTGCTGAAACGTGCTCGGTGCTACGAGGCCTTGAACAAGATGGATTTCGCGTTTAGGGATTCGAGGATCGTTTTGAATATGGAGGCGGAGAATGTGTCTGCTAAGGAGATCTTTGAGAGGGTGAAGAAGGTGTTGGTGGAGAAAGGGGTAGATGTCGTTGAAATGGAGAAGAGTTTTGTCGATGTGCAGCCTGTTGGCGCTGCGAGGCTAAGGAAGATTGTTAAGGAGAGGTTGAGGAAGATGAAGAAGAAGAATAATAATAAAAAGAATAGTAATGCTGCTGAGGAGAAGAAGAGCAACGAAGGCGGCGTTGTTGAGAATGAGAATGAGAATGCAGATGTTGAAGATGGAGAGGAAGCAGATAGCGGGAAGAAAGGTCTTGAGGATAAGGTTGTGGTTGAGGAGAAGAAAGTGAGTCCTGTGATGGACAAAGAGGTCATTGCTTCAGAGATTGACGCGACGGTGACCAGGACGGTGAAGTTGGTCCATGGAGATGATATAAGGTGGGCGCAGTTGCCGTTGGATTCTAGCGTTAGACTTGTGAGAGATATAATCAGAGATCGGTTTCCTTCTCTCAAGGGTTTCCTTATCAAATATAGAGACTCAGAAGGTGATCTGGTTACTATTACCACGACGGATGAGCTGAGAGTGGCTGCATCAACGAGGGAGAAGCTTGGCTCCTTTAGATTGTATGTAACTGAAGTTAGCCCCAATCAAGAACCCATTTATGACGGATCGACAGATAAGTTTGCTAAGGGATCGAGTAGTGTTGCTGATAATGGAAGTGTGGGAGATTATGTGGAGTCCCATGAGAAAGCATCTACTTGCATTATTGAGCATTGGATTTTCCAGTTTGCGCAACTGTTCAAGAACCACGTTGGATTTGATTCTGATTCTTACTTGGACATTCATAACCTTGGGATGAAGCTGTATACAGAAGCAATGGAAGATATTGTAACTGGAGAAGATGCACAAGAGCTCTTTGATATCGCTGCTGATAAGTTCCAAGAAATGGCTGCACTTGCCATGTTCAACTGGGGGAATGTTCATATGTCCAAGGCAAGAAGGCAGGTCTATTTCCCCGAGGATGGTTCAAGAGAAACTATACTAGAGAAGGTCGAGGCTGGCTTTGAATGGGCAACGAACGAGTACAACAAAGCTGCAGAAAAATATGAAGAAGCGGTTAAAGTTAAATCTGATTTCTATGAAGCTCTTCTTGCACTTGGGCAACAACAGTTTGAGCAGGCTAAACTTTGTTGGTATCATGCGCTTCGAAACAAGATAGATATTGAGAGCGAGGCTTCTCAGGAAGTACTAAAACTCTATAACAAAGCTGAGGAGAGTATGGAAAAGGGTATGCAGATTTGGGAAGAGATGGAAGAACGTCGTCTAAATGGAATCTCTGATTCTGATAAACATAAAACATTGCTGCAGAAGCTGGGCTTACATGGAGTGTTTAGTGAAGCGTCTGATGAAGATAACGCAGAGCAAACAGCTAATATGACCTCCCAGATTAATCTTTTGTGGGGGTCATTACTGTACGAACGGTCTATTGTGGAGTATAAGCTTGGCCTACCGACTTGGGATGAATGCTTGGAGGTTGCAGTGGAGAAATTTGAATTAGCTGGAGCTTCTGCAACCGATATAGCTGTCATGGTAAAGAACCATTGCTCAAACGAAAATGCACTTGAAGGTAATTTTAACTTTATATATATATATACTAAACTGTAGAGATATCTAAATATGGCACAGTGAGCATATCACAAACAAACAACAAGTGCAGGTATGGGGTTTAAGATCGATGAGATAGTACAGGCATGGAACGAGATGTATGATGCCAAACGATGGCAGATCGGTGTCCCATCTTTCCGGCTAGAACCTTTGTTCCGGAGACGGTCACCAAAGCTGCATGATATTTTAGAGAATGTGTTTTCAGGGCCTCATGAGTGACCAAACAGTCATCATATATATGAACAGAGCATCAGCTGGTAAAAATCTCATTTTTACTTTTAAAACACAAAAAGATGTGCAATCTTGCTTGTTATATAGGCCGTGAATTTCTGATACATGTATTAGATTGCTTATATATATATATATCCCCAGAAGTGATCTATTGATGATCTGTTTTAACAATGTATCATTATGGCAGGTATTGTATTTACTGGGAGGGGGTGGGAGTTGTATGCAAATTTTCTTCTATTTTTAGTTTGGTTTCTCAATTTTTTGAAGCAATATTTAAAAAAAAAAATCTTGGCAGTGATGATTTTTTGTGCAGAATACTTTTTGGAACTGATTTGTGCATAATATTTATGGAAACTTTTGTGAACTTTTTGGAATCAATATTTTTTATTATCATTTCGGTGGTTTGTAATCATGTATCATAGTTTGTAATATTTTTCTGATTGTTTTGATTAATTCGTGTGTGTATATGTGATTGTTTTTTAGCAAACAAAAACAGATGGTTTCACTTTTTTTTATTGGGATCCATATAGGTCCAGCTTGACAATTTCCGGTCCAAAAGCAAACTCTAAAAATTTGGCCCATGATCTAATAAAACGCAGAAAATATTAAAACTGCATCCATGATGGTGAACGAAGAACCCCGAACTACACTATACCTAGTCTTTGCCAACAGAACTAGAGAGAAACTTCAGAAAGAGTTGGTACCTAAATAATTAATATCTCTTGTTGGCACTGAAGCCAATGCTTGATATGATTGGTATCAAGCACATCCCTGATGTTTGTAAATAGTTTATTTCCACGGTAATTAAATCTAAGTGGCGCCTACTAAACATTTCTTTACCACTAAACATTTCTTTACCACTAGTCTAATAGCGCGTTGGTGAAATTGTTTTGGGTAAACTTTTTATATTGACAGTCTCCACCATAATAAATACTCCAAATCTAGAAAAAAAAAACATTTAGATTATTTTCTAGAAGCTTAGTACCACCGCATTAACAGAAAATTGTACTGACATCTGGCATTCGTATGTGAAAAAGAGGACCACTAGAATACAAATCCTTCTAAGATTGTCTCATACTCGCGTAAAGGTGGTGAATTATTTGAGTTTGCAACACCCAAAATTCATAGCATCATACACTTTTTAAATGAGAAAATA
Source organism: Brassica juncea (assembly GCA_018703725.1). NCBI lineage: Eukaryota > Viridiplantae > Streptophyta > Magnoliopsida > Brassicales > Brassicaceae > Brassica > Brassica juncea. The sequence continues at coordinate 19,978,585 of CM031936.1, read as the reverse complement.
TGTATCATACACATCACAGCAAGACCTAGTGATGTGTCAGAAAACATTTAACTAAGGTCACCCTTAACGGAGATTTCTTCGAGAGTTTCGTAAACAAAAAGTAGGAGAGAGAGTATCAAATGTAGAAAATGGTATCTTGGAGAGATACTCTAAAAAATTTAATATACTCATCAAATCTGTGGCATATGATTAGTGGATACACATATCCATAACAATAATAATCTAATTGAAATGTTCAATTATCAATATTTTTTGGTTTTTAAGAAACTTAGATGATATCTATGTTGCTCGTGCTCTAATATGTAAAATTATTTTTCGTCTCAAGATATATATAAATTTAAGATCGATAATCACAGTTAGAATACAAAAGACTGATGGAAAATGACGATATCCCCAGAAACACAAGTCCAATAAAAGAACAACTAAAACCGAACATGGAAAACTCTTCAAATAACTATATCAACTCAATACTAAATTTAAAGGTAAAACAGCAAACTCTTTTAAATAAGAAGAAATGCAAAGAAGTTTAAAAGCCACAGACAGTCGGCAACTTGGACGATAAAGTTAGACGAGAAGAAAAAGAGCACGAATATAGGAATAAACCCACACCCAATAAACTTAACAACAGTACGAGAAACAGGAAAAGAGCCTCAACCAGAGAACGCTATTGCTGCTGAACGAGATGAACAAATCTCTAGACTAAACTTTTCACCAAGAGAAGTCAAGCACAACCCAGGGAACCCCAAACCTTTTTACATCTGGCGCCAAACTCGCCACAGATCCCAACTCTCCAAACCAGGACTGAGCGATGAACAAACCAAAGGTGGATGAAACTCACCACAAACACGAAACTCAGACTAGAGGAAAGGTTGAAAAGTGAAGAGAAGACAGAGATTTCTCTTCGAAGCAGCACACGACTGAGTAGAACCCAATAAAAATCTCTTGAGAAACTCCCTGGGAGACTCCAAAAAACCACTCTCCAAAGAACACGGTCAATCAGAGGCAGTAAAGAGGAACACTTGACGAACCACATACCCTGAAAGAGACACAAAACACTTTGTCTGTGCATCCTAACCAGAGCATGGCTGTAATAACACTCACGAGCCAGTTAATTTTTGGTCGAGAAAAACTCCGCTCGACCAGTTTGGAGTTGGTCGATCAGATTTAAAAATAAAGTCGACCCGGTGAATTAATACCTCAACGGGACTGTCTTGTGGTCAAAAGGCCTCTCATTGATAGTTCTGGTAGAGTGTTAATAATGTTGGTCGAATTTTATTTAAGCTAGGATAGCTTAGTTGAAAGCAAGGCGAGATTTGAAGGATGAGAAATTTTAGTCGAAAACTGTCCGAAATTGTCGTTAAGTTTCTTAACTAAATGCCGACCAGTCTAATACCTTCACCAGCTATTCTGCTTGCTTTCTCAGTAAATCAGTCACATGAGCTGAACCTACCTGCTTGCTTGCTTCACTAAAGTCACATGAAAGTCACAAGCTGGTTGCTTGTTTAATAAAAACAAAATAATCTTTCTTCAAAGGAGGGAAAGGACAGCAACTTGCTTTGGTTTAAGTAAACCCTCAGCTGAAGCAACCCCTCATGCTATAAAATACCTTCTTCTCTCTTCTGTACGTCCTGTTGCACAAGAAAAACCAGAGAAAATTTCAGAGAGAAAGAGAGAAAGAAAAGAGAAAATCTATGAGAAAAACTCATGCAAAAATTCAGAAAAAAATCAGAGAAGAGAAGTGAGCATGGACGACCCTTTCTCACCCTTCTGTGAATTTAATCAGTGAGTTTTGGAGTGTTTAAGAGCTGAAGATTTGGCGTCCTGAAGTAGAGAATCACCCATGTTCTTCAGCCTTTGATTTTGATCGGTAAGATGGTTGTGGATCAGTTTCTGTGAGAAGTTTTGTTGGTTTGCCTACACTGGAGATAAATTCTGAATAAATCCAACCATGGATTCTTGTGGTGTTGATCAGGTTAATTCGTGGTTAGCTTGAAGAGAGACAACCAGTCAACTTTAATTAGTTGAGTAAAACCGGTAAGCCTCAGCTTCTTGATTCAGCCATGTTTTGATGAGAACCAATTGCTGTATGTTGGTTAACCTGTCAGGATGAGTTGTCTAAGGTCTTGTTCTCTTCATTCTTGGTTGGTTTATGATTTAATCAGTCTCATAGAACCAGTAGACGAACTGATAAGAATTATGGGAATTAAACCGAACTGATTTGATCTTGTTTAGAACTGAATTGAGCTGAGTATGTTCTGATCTGATCTGAGCCGAGCTGTCTATGGTCTGAAATTGTCTTGAACTGATGTCGTCTGAGTATAACCGAGTTAAGCTGTTGGGAACTGATTAGAACCGGAGTTAGCTGAGCATGAACTAAGCTGATATGAACCGAGTTAAATTGTTAAGGCTTGAACCGAGCTGAACATGGTATCAATCTGTCTTGAACCGAACTGATATGAGAGAACTGAACTGAAATGTTATGAACTGAGTTGAGTTTCTTCTTGAACCAGACTAGTGAACCTTATGTTCCAACTGTTATGTTTTGAATTCAGATGGTCAAGGAGAGTATTCGGATCAGCCGGATCCTTGTGATGGTTCTGAACCGAGAGTGATCCAGAAGTGAAGTGTGATTAGCTTGAGCTCGAGTCTAGTCTTCCTTAGCCAATCTCATGGATTTAAAGGTGAGTCTAGATAGATGATGAATGAATTATGAATGAGTATGAATGATTGCATATTGAATATGGTTGATTAATTAAGAATTAATCATGAATTAATTAAGGGATAATCATTGATTAATTAAGGATTAATCATGGATTAATTAAGGAGTAATTATGGTTGATTGATTAAGTATTATCCCTTGATCTATATTTATATATGAAGTATTTATCTAGTTTAAATACTTAAGAATTAATAAGAATAATTATTTGAGGTTATCCCGAGCCTTAGTACTTGTTCTCAAGTACTAATCTATAAGTATTCTATTAATAAGTGTGAATCATGTGAAGTCTTATTGTATACTCACTCTCCCGAAAGTCCCGCATTGCCGTGAATTGGTCCTGCAATATGGATCAAGGTCATGAAGACACGATGATGGGGTCGCACCCTGGAGGCTGTGTAACTGCATGCAGCGTTGGATGTTCTATCTTGGAATATCTGATGGAGATGATGGTTATATTTATTCCATGTTAGGCTCGGTTAGCTTTGGTGGTTTCCGGGTTTAGCATATATATATATTAAGACTATGAGGGATTGGCGGGTATCGTGGAGGTGATGTTTAAGATAGATTCACATGGATGGATTGAGAGGCCTTATAATTATATTAATTATGGAATATAATTCCACTGCAATCAAATGGTGTCGCTTGCTCGGGATACTACTGATATGTGTTTGGGTGTGGGATTAGACTCACTGAGTAAACTAGTTACTCATGACTCATTTGATATGCAGGTAACCAGTAGGTGGGAGACCTTTACTCTAGGACGGGAAGGAACGGCATTAGCCAGCGGTAGTTTTATTATCCTTGCAGTCGTTTTGATATACTTTAATTACAAGGTTTGTTGATCGAAAACCTCGAGGTTAATCTATAAGATTTTGTAAGATTCTTTTAAATGAATAAGTATATAGTGTATAAAGAATGTTTTTAAAGTACGGGTTCCAAATGATATTAGTCCTTGTCCGGATGAACCAACTATTGGGTATTACTCTTAAGGTTGTAAAGCCTCGGGTTGTACCTAATAGGATATGTGTACTTAGGCGGTTGGCCTAAGGTACCTGGATTTATTTCGGGAACTTCGGGTTAGTCGTTTATGTACACATTGTGGCTTCTCGGTTTGGTTTCAGTTACGAGTGATCGGCTGTGCATGTTCTTGTTTGATTGTTGCACGGCTGGTCGAGTCAACTTATACTTAGACCAGACTGGGGGTGTCACAAAGGTGGTATCAGAGCATGGTTATACGATGCTTGAATGGGACTTGTTTCAAACGTTTTTCGAGTCAAAATGAGTCGCAAGGATAATTAGGATGTGCTGGCTTGTTCCTTCATCTTAGGATAGATAGTCCTGGGTAGTTACCTTACTGTTATCTTTCATACGAGATGCATCAAGACAAGCTCGACGGAGTGGAGTGTACTTACCAATTTTGATCCTGTCAAGATCGAGATTCCTACAGTCATGATTGAGATTTCTACCGTCATGATTCGGTTTGTTATCGTCATGTTTTGGTTCAATCCGGTCATGCTTCAATCCATTATCATCATGCTCGGGTGAGCTAACGACGTGCTCGGGTTTGCTACCATCATGCTCAGAGTTGGAATCATCATGCTTTCCTGCGGTTCCTACAATTTCTAGTGTGGATATCGATATTCAAAGATATATGAGACATAGTTGACACATTAATTACATCTTCGGCCCGTGTTTTATTGAAGTCAAAGTTGACGTTGTTGGTGATGATCCGGTTCAGAATATCCGACTTCATATGACTTATTCTTTCGGCTGCTCATTTCAATCCAGCTTATGCCCAAACGTACCAGAACCAGAGACGTACAAGCCTGATTGATTCAACACTTGTTTCAAGCTTAACGTTGGTGGCGGATATAGTTCAGCAGTAGTACAAGACGATAGACGCACCAGCACCATTCCGTTGCAACAAGACATCTTGAAGTTTGTAAACAAGATAAAGAAGTTGGGACAACACCGACAAGTACTAAACCATTCGATGTAGATTTTGTATAGAGGAAGATTTCGAATGCAACACTAGGAGCAGAACAACTAACGTGGCCCATTGTTCAGAAGATTGCAAGAAGGATATGGAACCATACATCATCAAGAATGATACAGTAAGTTGGTGATTAAGCGTCAAGCATCATTTGGGAAATGTTAGTCCAAGTTAGGCGGATTTCTTTCAAGAGTTCAAGATGGAGTGTTTTCTACCCAAAACATGGGACCGATATGGAGTTCGCACAGTGAGATGTTTCCGCCAAGATTTCGAAGTCAAGTTAATCTGATTCATCCATTATGGTCTGGAGGATGAGCTAAAGATCATGAAGATGTACTATTGTGACTTAGCCAATAATCTCAGAGTAACCAAAACTATAAAGCTTAAGAGCTATGAGGAGTTGGTGGAGTATCACATGAATTCTATAGAAGCCATTTTTACTGAAGAAGTTTACCAAGTCATGCGGATTATTTAACTATCAACCTATTCAGATAGAAGGTCAGTTTCAAGTAATGAATCAAGAAACTCGTTTATGTTGGACGTTTCATCAGATCAAGACCGAGGACCCTGAGTTGTTTTGGTTTTGGATAGCAAGGAGAGTAAGGTGATGATTGTTCAAGTATATAAAATCCTCGATCGCTTACATCATTCGCGCTTCGGTGGTGCCAGTAATGAGTACAGAGGTTATCCTACCATGGCCCATGAAGTTACCCGATCTTTTTACCTATACCTAGGGTATCGCTTGTTAAACTTGTTCGCTTTCCTTACCATTAGTCACTAACTAAGTGTTTGGCTATTTGGGTAGAGCCTACACTTTATAGTTGCCTGGACCGTCAAAACCTCTGAAAAGGTCCAATCACAGGTTTGCTTCTTATCCCATTGCGTGTTGTGTGCATTTTAAAAATTTATGAATGATTAAATAAATAAGTGAAGGAGTGATCAAGGTGTCGTATGAGACCTTGTCTATGGACGGAATTTTCCGCCCATATTGTGTTTGATGCGGGAACAACACATAAATGTAGTTCCCGGGTAGTGTCATTGTTTTAGGAAGGATTCACTTTAGTGAATTCAGGTACACTGTTCTTATTCGTGGAAGTACTGGCCATTTAGAGTTATGGTATGCCTTCGTATCCCATCCCCATTCCTTAGTACTTCCATTAGAGCGGTTTGTTTCTGTCTAGAGTGAGATTGGCTATCTAGTTATCTAGCTCAATTAGGATGTTGTTGAGGAAGGAAGTCTTTGAGAGAAGACCAGTTACCGTTGGCCTGCAGTGGTATTCTACTAAGTGTTGGAGCCTCGCTCATATCAGTCTGGAGAGTTGGGAACCTTTTGAGAAACAGTGAAGTGGCGTATTCCATTATCATCATAATTGGGCGGAGAGAAAATAACAAGAAGCAGAGTATCGAGGACCGTTAGATAACTAGGGAACATGAAGCTATGTTTAAGAAAGTGGAAAATTTGTTGACATCCAGAAGTAACCCGTCAAGTATTCTGGTTGAACCTTGATTCGCTGCGATAGCCTAGGCATCTATCCAAGTGGTTCTAGCCGAATTCAAGTAGCAGTCAGAAGATTTGTTTGGAGAAAGGTTTCGTTCGACTTAGTTATTTTCTGTGGAGTGTACCCATGTCAGTGGTAAAGAAGAAGAACCAGAGTTTGCGGTTATGTTCGAGTATAAAATCAAGGACGTGACCATCAGGGTTAAGTATCAAGTTCTAGAATTGAAGAATGGTTAAGATCGGTCGCAAGGCGCAGTTTTATTCCAAGGACGTTTGATGGACGCTTCACGTTGCAGTAAATATTTCTGCACGGAAATTGGAAGTTAGATCCCTCAGTCAGTAAATGGAACAAGGAGTTGTTGCATATTTACAAAAGATCGCTACTACTACATAATGGTCGTACTCAATTTCAGTTATCGAGATTCGAAGTTCTGTGGATTGGCCGGTTACCATCAGAAGTTTGCTCAAGAGTTAGAAACCATATCCACCAATGAGTTGATCGACTGAGAATGGTGTTACCTTGGAATGGAGTAAAAGTATTGATGAAGTATGCAATCAGTTAGAGGAAGTATCTACGTCTATGCATACTTGCATGAGCCTAACCAGCCATATACTACTACGTGGATGTATTATGTGTTGGTCTAGGTGAATGCTAATGCAAGACGATATGGTAATCGTTTATGCATCAAGGGAGCTAAGGAAGCATAAGGAAAACTATTTGATGCACAAGTTGGAGTTGGTGGCAGTTCTGTTGCACATCAAATTTAGTGATCATTTCAATATGGAGAAAGGATGCAAGTTTTCACTGATCAAAGAAGCCTTAGGAAGAGCAAATATTGCTTCTTATGCTTTAAGAGGAAGTGATATTAATGGTGATATGGAGTAGGATCTCAAGAATCATGAAGCGGAATTGGGAGTGATTTATTTTGCTGCCTTATAAGGAGAGAATAGAGAACCTTCAAGATTTCAAGTAGAAAATCAAGATGGCTTATTCATTCGTATTTGAGGAACACGGTTGAAGGATGAGAATCCAAGGAATTCATAGAAGGAACTGGGTGAAGAGAATTTCGAAGAATAGTATGAGGACTGTTCATGTACAAGTTCATAAAGTGGAGATGTGGGAGAAGGAACCCAAATTAAACCTAAAATTAAGCAGATGTGAAGTAAATCCCAAGGAAGATTGAAGAGTGCAAGGAAAAAGGTATAACCATAAGGCATATGGGAATGCTCAAGTTGTTAAGAGATCAGAAGATGTATTAACAGAGAAAGTGTGAAGTCATCATACAAGAGTACTTCATTGGTAAATCAAGTTTGGTATAGGCGGACTTGTTGATTCCTCAGTTACTAGACAGAAGAAGGAAATCAGAAAGTAATAGAACAAGATTTGGATATGCAAAAATTCAGTGAGATTGAGTCGTTCAGAAGTTTTTGAAGAGTATCTCAGATAGATAAGAAGGGTATGGAATACTGTAAGGGAAATCATTCCTGGAATAAGTGTGTGTGTGTGTATTTGAGAGTGGCACCCTTGGTCTGAATCATGTTAGCGTGATTGATCGTGCATGTTCTTGTTTGATTGTTGCACGGTTAATCAAGTTGACATTGACCAGACTGAAGATGTTACCTTCACGTATGGCACATCACCTGACGTTCCATATTTCCATGTTATTGAACTGGAGGAAAGCAGATAGAAAGGTTTCAGAAGTAATGGTATTCAGAGATTCAACAATGTCAAAGGAAGTATGTAGACCGCAGTATATGAAAGTTATGTGCGATGAAGAATTGGTTATCGTGAAAGTGTTTGCTCAGAAAAGAAAGAATTGTTTTAGAAAGGTTGGGGAAATTCGCAAATCTGTTATTTGGTCTGTACTGAGTTGTTCAGAGTTAAAATGGTTATCTGTTGACCGGAACTTCTTTTAGTTATGCTATTGGTGAGCCGATTTTGCGTAATCTTATATCAGACCTAGTATGATAGAACTGCTGAGACCAGAAAACTTGTAACCCTATTTAGCCTATCCTAAAGGTCCTTTGCGGATAGGTGAGCACCATATCAGAAGATTGGAGAAAAGGAAAAATTTGTAAAAGTTCAAGTATTTGGGGAACCATCAGTTGTTTTGACACGAGCAGATGAGGATAAGTTCAGAGTTGGTTATCTTAAACTTCTTGCAGAGACTCCAGTGTTCAGTAAAAGTCTGTACAGCTATGTTTTGAGAATTCGGGGACGAATTCTTTTAAGGGGGGAAGAATGTAATAACACTCACGAGCCAGTTAATTTTTGGTCGAGAAAAACTCCGCTCGACCAGTTTGGAGTTGGTCGATCAGATTTAAAAATAAAGTCGACCCGGTGAATTAATACCTCAACAGGACTGTCTTGTGGTCGAAAGGCCTCTCATTGATAGTTCTGGTAGAGTGTTAATAATGTTGGTCGAATTTTATTTAAGCTAGGAAAGCTTAGTTGAAAGCAAGACGAGATTTCAAGGATGAGAAATTTTAGTCCAAAACTGTCCGAAATTGTCGTTAAGTTTCTTAACTAAATTCCGACCAGTCTAATACCTTCACCAGCTATTCTGCTTGCTTTCTCAGTAAATCAGTCACATGAGCTGCACCTACCTGCTTGCTTGCTTCACTAAAGTCGCATGAAAGTCACAAGCTGGTTGCTTGTTTAATAAAAACAAAATAATCTTTCTTCAAAGGAGGGAAAGGACAGCAACTTGCTTTGGTTTAAGTAAACCCTCAGCTGAAGCAACCCCTCATGCTATAAAATACCTTCTTCTCTCTTCTGGACGTCCTGTTGCACAAGAAAAACCAGAGAAAATTTCAGAGAGAAAGAGAGAAAGAAAAGAGAAAAATCTGTGAGAAAAACTCATGCAAAAATTCAGAAAAAAATCAGAGAAGAGAAGTGAGCATGGACGACCCTTTCTCACCCTTCTGTGAATTTAATCAGTGAGTTTTGGAGTGTTTAAGAGCTGAAGATTTGGCGTCCTGAAGTAGAGAATCACCCATGTTCTTCAGCCTTTGATTTTGATCGGTAAGATGGTTGTGGATCAGTTTCTGTGAGAAGTTTTGTTGGTTTGCCTACACTGGAGATAAATTCTGAATAAATCCAACCATGGATTCTTGTGGTGTTGATCAGGTTAATTCGTGGTTAGCTTGAAGAGAGACAACCAGTCAAGTTTAATTAGTTGAGTAAAACCGGTAAGCTTCAGCTTCTTGATTCAGCTATGTTTTGATGAGAACCAATTGCTGTATGTTGGTTAACCTGTCAGGATGAGTTGTCTAAGGTCTTGTTCTCTTCATTCTTGGTTGGTTTATGATTTAATCAGTCTCATAGAACCAGTAGACGAACTGATAAGAATTATGGGAATTAAACCGAACTGATTTGATCTTGTTTAGAACTGAATTGAGCTGAGTATGTTCTGATCTGATCTGAGCCGAGCTGTCTATGGTCTGAAATTGTCTTGAACTGATGTCGTCTGAGTATAACCGAGTTAAGCTGTTGGGAACTGATTAGAACCGGAGTTAGCTGAGCATGAACTAAGCTGATATGAACCGAGTTAAATTGTTAAGGCTTGAACCGAGCTGAACATGGTATCAATCTGTCTTGAACCGAACTGATATGAGAGAACTGAACTGAAATGTTATGAACTGAGTTGAGTTTTTTCTTGAACCAGACTAGTGAACCTTATGTTCCAACTGTTATGTTTTGAATTCAGATGGCCAAGGAGAGTATTCGGATCAGCCGGATCCTTGTTATGGTTCTGAACCGAGAGTGATCCAGAAGTGAAGTGTGATTAGCTTGAGCTCGAGTCTAGTCTTCCTTAGCAAATCTCATGGATTTAAAGGTGAGTCTAGATAGATGATGAATGAATTATGAATGAGTATGCATGATTGCATATTGAATATGGTTGATTAATTAAGAATTAATCATGAATTAATTAAGGGATAATCATTGATTAATTAAGGATTAATCATGGATTAATTAAGGAGTAATTATGGTTGATTGATTAATTATTATCCCTTGATCTATATTTATATATGAAGTATTTATCTAGTTTAAATACTTAAGAATTAATAAGAATAATTATTTGAGGTTATCCCGAGCCTTAGTACTTGTTTTTAAGTATTAATCTATAAGTATTCTATTAATAAGTGTGAATCATGTGAAGTCTTATTGTATACTCACTCTCCCGAAAGTCCCGCATTGCCGTGAATTGGTCCTGCGATATGGATTAAGGTCATGAAGACACGATGATGGGGTCGCACCCTGGAGGCCGTGTAACTGCATGCAGCGTTGGATGTTCTATCTTGGAATATCTGATGGAGATGATGATTTTATTTATTCCATGTTAGGCTCGGTTAGCCTTGGTGGTTTCCGGGTTTAGCATATATATATATTAAGAGTATGAGGGATTGGCGGGTATCGTGGAGGTGATGTTTAAGATAGATTCACATGGATGGATTGAGAGGCCTTATAAATATATTAATTATGGAATATAATTCCACTGCAATCAAATGGTGTCGCTTGCTCGGGATACTACTGATATGTGTTTGGGTGTGGGATTAGACTCACTGAGTAAACTAGTTACTCATGACTCATTTGATATGCAGGTAACCAGTAGGTGGGAGACCTTTACTCTAGGACGGGAAGGAACGACATTAGCCAGCGGTAGTTTTATTATCCTTGCATTCGTTTTGATATACTTTAATTATAAGGTTTGTTGATCGAAAACCTCGAGGTTAATCTATAAGATTTTGTAAGATTCTTTTAAATGAATAAGTATATAGTATATAAAGAATGTTTTTAAAGTACGGGTTCCAAATGATATTAGTCCTTGTCCGGATGAACCAACTATTGTGTATTATTCTTAAGGTTGTAAATCCTCGGGTTGTACCTAATAGGATATGTGTACTTAGGCGGTTGGCCTAAGGTACCTGGATTTATTTCGGGAACTTCGGGTTAGTCGTTTATGTACACATTGTGGCTTCTCGGTTTGGTTTCAGTTACGAGTGATCGGCTGTGCATGTTCTTGTTTGATTGTTGCACGGCTGGTCGAGTCAACTTATACTTAGACCAGATCGGGGGTGTCACAATGGCTCATCCACACAAACCATCGCTAAACCAGACAAGTGCAAGAAGACAAATCTTGAACATGAGTATGAAACAATACAACCCGTGGTGAGACAAGAGAGACAGGTATTTCCCACATGGCAAGCCGGTAACGATAGCAAATTCCCTCTTTGAAAACCGAGTGGGATTGTCCGCAAAGAGAAACCAAGCCTCATAACTCTTCTTCACTTTGAGCTGGTGAGACTTATATACCGTCGAAGCCTTCCGGAATATGTGGGCTTCTCTGCCAATTTGAGAAATTTGCAGTAAGCGGAGTTTCTTATAATTTGGACCTCATTTTCATCGAGAACACTTAGAATTTGAATAATACTGTAAGATCACATCCCTTAAGATTATTCTTAAGCTAAACAACACATCATTCAATCCAAATTCTCATCATTATTCCCATAAAACCAAGGTCTTACATAAGTTTACTTAAACGAAAGAAACCCAAATAGTACGTAGTAATAGTCTTTGAAATCATAGATAACTTAAAAGAAAACCAAAACCCAAAAGTGACACCACCAGACTCCTGCTCCTCGTCCTCTTCGTTCATACCTGCAAAGGAGAGGGGTGAGCAATTGGGATTACTCAGTGAGGGTAGGTTCCAGGAACCTTCTAACTCATATCAAGACAAACAAACAATCAACACAATCACAAGCTAATAAGGACTAGGTTACAGCAACAACAAGAAACCTAGACCTATAGGACCTACCGCACATTCCCGGGGGAGCCATCCTGAACCCCCTTCGCTGCATTTCCTACGGCCCCCCTAGCGGGGCTACGATCCGTAGCATCCTATGTGACTACCCGGTCACAGCCTCTTTGGCTCAATCAGTCCCTGTCCGTTCTCCGGTCCGATTGCCACTTATTCCCAGACTCGGCATGACTCGATCCTAACAGACACCACCTTTTCCTCATCCCCGCCCCACCGCGGTAACACATTCCCAGACGTCCACACCCGTTCTCTGTGTCACACCCATACACATACACATTCATCATCCTTTCCACACATACCAATCCCATTACATCCGTTCACCATACATACTCATTATCATAGTCATTCATTCCACACAACCGGTTTATCCTTTAACAACCTAACAGATCTATATGACATTAACACATCAACACAAGCCAACAACTAGATCTATCTATCTTAGCAAGCAAGCAAAGAAAATGAATAGATCTATACTATGCATAGAATTCATTAACAACGAATTGCCTCGAGCGCTTGCTGGACATGATAAGGGTTCACGAAAGGGTCCTCACCTTAACTTGGCTTGGCAGGACAGATCTGGATCTAAAAGAAGAGAGAGATGGCCACAAACTCACATCTGTGTTTCTTCGAACAAAAGAACAAGAGAGGAAGGGGTTTAGGATTCAGATATGTCATATCCATGGTAACAGAAAGGTGAAATTTGGCTCTTACCTTATGAATCAGATTGCAGATGGTTACAAGCAGCGGATTTGAGAAGACGATGGCTACGGTTTCGGGATCGACGGCTAGGACTCCGGAGACGTCGGCCGGTGGTGGTCGTCGTTGGTGTGGGCTGGTCGGCGGCTAGGAGAGGCGACGGTGGGGTTGTGCAGCAGGACTTCGCTTGTTGTCTCTCTGATGAGTTAAACCTAGGGGGCTGCCCCTTTTATAGGAAATGGGAGGGGTTAGGTTTAGGGTTTTTCATTTTTGGGTTTCCAGCAAGTGAGCCTTTTTATGGGCCGGCCCAGGATCTCACAATTCTCCCCCACTAATGGGAATTCGACCCCGAATTCTGGCTGTCCTCTCGCGTTCGATCTTCGACATCAAACATCCTCAGATGGCTTCTTCTGAACCCGGCTTCGGGTTCCCACATGTCCTCGGCGATTCCGTCCCTTTACCAACGAAATAATACCATTCGGATGGTCTTCCCATTTGTCACCACTTTCTTGCTCTCTAAAATTCTTGTGGGTGCACTAACTAACGTCAAGTTAGGGCGTGCGTCTACAAGAGTCTGGGGTAAGATCAATTCCAGTGCACGGACAACCCGGCGTAGCACCGAAACATGGAATACATCGTGAAAATCTGACAACTCCTGCGGCAATGCCAACCTATAAGCTATTGCCCCAATTCTCTCCGTTATCACAAATGGTCCCATATACCCAGGCCTGAGTTTTTTTAGCTTATGCTTTGGGTCATTTCCGCGGAAGGTTCTCATTTTCAGGTACATCGCGTCTCCTACCGAGAATTCCAACTTCTTTCGGTGCTTGTCCGCATAACTTTTCTGGCGGCCATTCGCCTCTCCCAGCCTCTTTTTCAGCAATTCTACTTGTTCAATCGTTTCGTTGATCAATTCTGGCTCAAGATCGCGTCTCTCCCCCACTTCGGTCCAGCACAAGGGGGTACGACATGGCCTCCCATATAATGCTTCATAAGGTGCCATCCCTATACTCCTATGGTGGCTGTTGTTATATGCGAGCTCTGCCCACTGTAAGTGTTCGCTCTAATTCTTTTTCCAGTCCAGCACACAAGCGCGCAACATATCCTCTAGAGTCTGAATCGTCCTCTCTGACTGTCCATCAGTCTGAGGATGGTAGGCCTTGCTGAGGTGCACCTTTGTCCCTAAGGCTTTCTGGAAGGCCTGTCAAAAGATCGAAGTGAACTTTGGATCTCGATCAGACACAATGCTTACCGGTACCCCGTGTAGCTTGACGATCTCCTCCAAATACTTCCGCGCACGCATCTCGGCCCCATCAGTTTTCTTTATGAGCAGGAAATGAGCTGATTTCATGAGTCGGTCAACTATTACCCATATTGCATCCTTATTCCCCGGAGTTCTTGGTAATCCGGTCACGAAGTCCATGGTCACCATGTCCCATTTCCACAGGGGTATCGGTAGCCCTTGAAGCAACCCACTGGGTACCCCTCTCTCAGCTTTAACTAACTGGCAGGTCTGGCACTGGGAGATCCAAGCTTCAACATCCCTCTTCATCCCATCCCAGTGGTAGTAATTCTTCAGGTCTTGGTACATCTTTCTTTTTCCCGGGTGAATGGAAAATTGTGATTGGTGCGCCTGTTTTAGAATCTTACTCCGCAGTCCCGCCTCTCGGAGCACACATACCCGTCCCCGGAACAGAATGGTGCCATTTTCGGCAGAGCGGTATCCAACCACCTCCTTGCTAACCATTTCTCGCAACCCAGCATCCTTTTGTTGGGCCTGCCTAATCTGCCATAATAGGTCAGCTTGATCTAACGCTTCTAATCCTGCGCTGTTTCCGTCAACCCGTGTAGCGCACAGTCGTAAGCTTGCCATAATCGATGAAAGTTCTTGGGCCGTCTTCGCACTGGAGACATCCGCCCTTCTTTGGCTTAGCGCATCAGCTACTTGGTTTGCCTTTCCTGGGTGGTATTCTATTTTTAGACCGTAGTCCGCCAAGAGTTCCATCCACCTCTGTTGTCGCAGGCTCAATTCCTCTTGGGTGAATATGTACTTTAGACATTTGTGATCGGTGAACACCTGCACCTTCTCTCCATACAGGTACGCCCGCCAGATTTTTAGGGTAAAAACTACCGCAGCGAGTTCCAAATCGTGTGTTGGATAGTTACTCTCGTGTTTCCTTAACTACCTCGATGCATATGCTGTAACTCGCTCGTCCTGCATAAGTACGCATCCCACACTTACTCCTGAGGCATCGGTATACACCACATACGGTACCCCGGGCTTGGGCAAGACCAGTACGGGTGTCTGGGTCAAATGTCTTTGAGTTGTTCAAACCCTTTCGCACATCCCTCAATCCACTCAAACTTTACGTCCTTCCCGGTCAGTTGAATCAGTGGTTTTGCCGTGGTAGCAAAACCGGGAACGAACTTCCGGTAATACCCTGCTAACCCCAAGAAACTACGAACCTTGGTTGCGTTCTGAGGCGCCGGCCACTTGGTGATCGATGCTATCTTCTCTGGATCCACCGTTACTCCTGCCTCAGATATCACATGATCTAAGAACCCGATCTTCCTCTGCCAGAAACTGCATTTTCTTATCTTGGCGTACAGCTTCTGCTCGCGCAGCTTGTTCAACACTAACCGTAAGTGCCAGCTATGCTTCTCTTGGCTCTTAGAGTAAACAAGGATGTCGTCGATGAACACGATCACACACTTATCGAAGTACTCTCAGAACACGTCATTCATCAATCCCATAAATGCTGCAGGCGCATTGGTCAGTCCAAACATCATTACGACAAATTCGAAGTGTCCGTAATGAGTGCGAAATGCTGTCTTCTGGATGTCCCCTCGGATATCGGGATCTGGTGGTAACCCGACGCCAGGTCAATCTTTGAGAACCACATGGCTCCCTCCAACTGATCCAACAACTCATGGATACGAGGTAATGGATACTTGTTCTTGATAGTCACCTTGTTCAGCCCACGGTAGTCGATACAGAGTCTAAGACTCCCATCCTTCTTCTTCATGAAAAGTACCGTGCGCCCCATGGCGAGCTGCTCGAGCGGATGAACCCCTTTTCGACCAACCCTTCTAACTGCTTCTTTAGCTCTGCCATCTCAGCGGACGCTAGTCAGTATGGTGCTTTTGACACAGGCGCAGTACTGGGCTCTAATTCTATGGTAAACACATTACCCCGGTTAGGCGGGGGTCCGTTTAGGGGTTCAAATACGTCTACATACTCAGCTGCCACTGGTATATCCTGCATGTCTGGCGCCTCCGTCTCCCCTACCATATCGATGGTGGCTAAGTACGCCTCGCCCCCTTGACTAATTAGTTTTTCTGCGCGTGCCATAGATATGATCGTCACTCCCATCCTTGTCTTCACTCCTTGGAACACTATCCATCCTTCCCCTCGAGGTATCCTAACGCATGATTTGGCACAGTCAACAACTGCCTTCTGTTGGGTTAACCAATCCATTCCCAAGATCACTTCGTATCGTCCCAACTCAAACTCCATTAGGTCTACAGGCAAGTCTATACCGGCGAGAGTAATCGGCACCTCCACGTACACCCCCATGGTTGTCATCCTTTCCGCCCGCGGTCTCTACCCCTGTAGCCCCTGCTTTGAAGTTGCCTCTAAAGGTCCAACTACGAGTGAACCCTGGACTCACAAAACTATGCGTCGTACCGGTGTCGAAGAGAGTGTACGCCGCCACTCCTCCGACACGACTGATCCTACAGATTTACTAACGCTAAGCTACTGGACAATACTTAAGATGGCACACTTGCAGTTTACATAGAAAACAAAGCTAGAATAGAGGTCTTACCCGCAATTGTCTCCGCTCCTCCATGTTGTCCGGCGACCAGAACCCTTGGCTCCACTGCTGCCCTCCTTCCCGGGGCAGGTAATGCTCCCGCTGCGGCTCCTCCTCGGGGAGCTGGACAGTCCCTGGCCCAGTGCCCAGATAATCCACACCGATGACATACTCCTATTGTATTTTCCCCGGCCGGAGTCGTCCTAAGCTGAGGGCAGAATCTCCTTATATGGTCCTGCTGGCCACAATGATGGCACGCTCCCATCCAACATTCTCCGGTGTGATTCTTTCCGCACTTCCCACATGCTTGACGTACTGGGGCGACTTCCACGGCATTGTCTGTTTCACGAGGCCTCTTTGCGTTTTGGTTCTGTGCGGCCTGGTTTTGCCGATGCTGTTCCTCCAATGTCATTTCTTGCTCCGCCGCCTTCTCGATTAGCTCATGGACACTTTCGTAGTCACGAACGTTGCAGTTGATCCTTAGTTCTACCCTCATTCCCTTCATGAACCGACGGACCAACTCCCGTTCCTCCATGTAGTGACCGGGGAATCTTTGCAGTCGGTTACCATACTCCCTCACATTTCGGTTCCCCTAATGGACGTCCTGAAACTGGCCTTCCATACTGTCAATAGCCTCCCTGGGGAAACTTCTTGTTGAACTGCTCCAGGAAGTCCGCCCAGGTCAGCTCATAACGTCTCCGGACACTATCGACTACTCCATCCCACCACACCAGCACGTCATCCTTGAGGTGGTGTACGGCGAGGTCCTTCCGGTACTCTGGTGGGAACCTAGCTGTGTTGAAGTTCTTCTCCAACATCCTCCAGTTATCAACAGCGACGGCATCGACTTTTCCACCGAAAAGCTCCATCTGCATATTCCTCATGTGCCTCATCATGTCCCAGTAGGTCGGCCCACCAGCCACCTCCGGAACAGGTTTCTCTTGCTGGGGCAGGTTTGCATTGACCCCTCGAGGTGGTGCAGCATCCCCAGTCCGTGCTACACTTCCCTCCTCGGGTAGTTGGTCCCCGAAGGCTTCTCGGTACTTCCGCAGTTCCTCCTTGAGGGCATTGAGAATAGCATTCTTGGAGGTCGCATCGGCTTTGTTGCTCACCTCCACTTCTTCACTGGGCTGGTCCATGCTGTTACTTGCAGTTCGTGACTCCGACCATGCAGCCCGGTTGGCCGCTCTCTGTGCGGTGGTCGTTTTCTGGACGACTCTGGCGTTCTTCGGAGGCATCCTGTCACAATGGAGAGAAGCGTCAGTCTGTAGTTTGGAACGGATGCAACTACCTTGACGAAGGTATGAGAAGAGTCGGTCTCGATGGTGTCCTAAGTTCTAACTGTTTTGAAAACCCCATTTTAGAAACGATTGCAACCGTTTGGAAACCGAATATTAAATACAATAAGTCTACCCCTACCCACCCGGACAGTACCGGCTAGGTTTAACCAGGCTCTGATACCAATTGTAAGATCTCATCCCTTAAGATCATTCTTAAGCTCAATAACACATCATTCAGTCCAAATCCTCATATTTATTCTCATAAAACCAAGGTCTTACATAAGTTTACTTAAACAAAAGAAACCCAAATAGTACGTAGTAATAGTCTTTGAAATCATATATAACTTAAAAGAAAACCAAAACCCAAAAGTGACACCACCAGACTCTTACTCCTCGTCCTCTTCGTTCATACCTGCGAAGGAGAAGAGTGAGCAATTGGGATTACTCAGTGAGGGTAGGTTCCATGAACCTTCTAACTCATATCAAGACAAACAAACAATCAACACAATCACAAGCTAATAAGGACTAGCATATAGCAACAACAAGAAACCTAGACCTCTAACACATTCCCAGACGTCCACACCCGTTCTCAGTGTCACACCCATACACATTCATTATCCTTTCCACATTACATCCGTTCACCACACATACTCATTATCACAGTCATTCATTCCACAAAACCGGTTTATCCTTTAACAATCTACCAGATCTATATGCCATTAACACATCAACACAAGCCAACAACTAGATCTATCAATCTTACCAAGCAAGCAAAGCAAACGAATAGATCTATACCATGCATAGACTTCATTAACAAGGAATTGCCTTCAAGGACTTGCTGGACATGAAAAGAGTTCACCGGTCAGGTCCTCACCTTAACTTGGCTTGGCGGTACAGATCTGGATCTAGAAGAGGAGATAGATGGCCACAAACTCAGATCTGTGTTTCCTCGAACACAAGAACAAGAGAGGAAGAGGTTTAGGATTCAGATCTGTCATATTCATTACAATAGAAAGGTGGAGTCTGGCTCTTACCTTATGAATCAGATTGCAGATGGTTACAAGCAGCGGATTCGAGAAGATGGCGGCTAGGGTTTTGGAATCGACGGCTAGGACTCCGGAGACATCGGCCCGCGGTGGTCGTCGTTGGTGTGGGCTGGTCGACGGCTAAGAGAGGCAACGGCGGAATTGTGCAGCAGGGTTTCGCTTGTTGTCTCTCTGATGAGTTAAACCTAAGAGGACTGCCCCTTTATAGGAAAAGGAAGAGGTTAGATTTAAGATTTTCCCTTTTTAAGTTTCCAGCAATTGAATCTTTTTATGATCCGGATCGAGGATCTCACAAATACCACCAGCTTTGTGGTATGGATTGACTCTTATGCCAACAGGCTCTTCGCCTACATCAAACATCATCATCTCCAGTAGAACAACAATTTCCTCATTTTCACGACTTCCCATAATTATTGAGATTGAGCGAGAATGGTAAGCAAACCTGTCGAATAATTGTGGTATACTCCAAGTAAATCGAAACACGACAATGACCACGATGGTTGTAAGAAATTGTTTGTGATTAGCAGACCTCGATGACTTGAAGAAACTAGGTTTGAATAGCTTTGGAGAAAAGTTTCTCTCGTTACATCAGTATAGTAGGTTTCGAAACACAAAAGTGAAAATTGAGGAGAGAGAAGTCGACATACAAACTCAATATATGTATGTTAATAATCTCTGACAATGTATCACGCACAATATACATTTTCCAATTTTTCAATTTCAGTTATGACATGTTTTGATAGGTTTCTGTTGTAGTAGTAGGAGCATTTTGGTCCAACTTTTTTTTAGTAATTCACCGTTCCATTTCTGCAAGTTTTTTTTTTTTTTGAACTTACCATTTCTGCAAGTTATGAAGTTATCAGTGTATATGGAGTGCAAATTCTTTAAAACTAAACACTTTCTTTCGTACATGCTACTCCCACATATATAACTTTTCTTATTTTTAATAATATTATTATAAATTTCTTTGTTTTCAGTTTTAATAAATTAGCACATTGATTTTTTTCCATTCTTATTTTATGGCATCTTAATTATATTGTTTTTATATTCCTGAAATAAAATGTATATTATATGTCAAATATTATATACAACTTTATTATATATATGTTAATATTTCATATGTAATATTTTATATTGAAAAATATTTTAACTAAATTAAAAAATATGTCAAATATGGAACAATATATATATATATATTTTTTTTCTTTTCAAATGGAATAATATAAAATTTTAAAATAAATAAAATAATATAAATATTTTATATACCTGATCTTTTTTCCCATTAGAAGCCTCAGCATAACAAAAGGTCTGAGTCGACCAAAAAAAAAAGCAAAAGGTCTGAGATTCATACTATTCATAACCGTAAGAAATAGGTGTTTCTGTCAGCGATCACAATCCTTCAATTAATTTGCAAAAATGGAGAAAGTGAGGCAAGCATCGCACGCAGGCTCTTGGTATACCGATAATCGTGAGTTGTGATCTTTTCTCGCTTTCTTACTTTAGGACAGATAACTAGTTGTTTATCTCTGCTTTTAGTTTCACTGTCTAAAATTCAAAGCTTTGACTTTTAATCTCGGTTGTCCGCTGTCTCTCAATCAACTTGAATCTGTTTTGTGTTTGTTTTAAATCAAGCTACAAAGTTGTCATCGGATATTGAAGAATGGCTAAGAGCAACTGGTTTAACCAAATCACCTCATGTCCGAGGCGTCATTGCCCCGTAAGATGCTTTTGCTTTTGTCTCCTTTCCTCCCCAAAAACAAAAAGTGATTTACCTTTTCAATATTGGAATTCAGACACGCAGGTTACTCCTACTCCGGTCGTGCAGCTGCTTATGCCTTTGCAAACATTGATCCCACCAACATGTAACCCAATCTCGGTTGTTTGTTTGTTTTTTTCCCTTTTCATTACATCTTATCATGGGTTCTGTCTTTGTTTTCAGTTCCAGGATATTTCTTCTCGGTCCATCTCACCATTACTATACTCCAAAATGTGCCCTTTCGACTGCAAAAGTTTACAAAACTCCCATAGGAGATCTACCTGTTGATGTGGAGAGTAAGTAGCTTAGCTTCTTTTTCTGATGATAAAGATGAGGAAATGTGTTGTTTATCTTTACATATTCACCATCAGTGATTAAGGAGATAAGAGCTATGGGGAAATTTGGAATGATGGATCTCCGAGTCGATGAAGCTGAGCATAGCATGGAAATGCACTTGCCTTATTTGGCTAAAGTATTTCAAGGGTAAGTCAATCAATCAACTGTTGTGATGGTAAGGGTTTAGGGTTTTGACGAGCAAGTTTTAAAAATAATGTGTGTGGCCCATTGATCAGGCACGATGTGAAAGTTGTACCCATCTTGGTTGGAGCAGTGAGTCCAGAAAACGAAGCCATGTACGGTGAGTTGCTAGCTAAATATGTGGATGATCCCAAGAACTTTTTCTCAGTCTCCTCTGACTTTTGTCACTGGGGCTCAAGGTGTGTCTCTTATCTATTCCCTCCTTAATTGTGTCTCTTGTTTCTTGTTAAAATGCCTCCAGTGAGCTAATGTTTTATATTTATAGGTTTAATTACATGCATTATGACAACAATCATGGTCCAATACACAAATCCATTGAGGCACTAGACAAGATTGGTATGGATATAATAGAGACCGGAGATCCAGATGCTTTCAACAAGTATCTTTTGGAGTTTGACAACACCATTTGTGGACGCCACCCCATTAGTGTTTTTCTCCATGTAAGCAGTTTCTTTGCTATGTTTTCTTAAGATGCAACCAGTTCAATTCTAGAGGTGAATTAGGCTTCTTTGCAGAGATTCTCAAAAGAAAACATAATTGTTTGTGTTTTATGATTATTGTTACTTGACAGATGATAAAACATAGCTCAAGCAAGATTAAGATCAATTTCCTGAAGTACGAGCAGTCAAGCCAATGCCAGACGATGCGAGACAGCAGTGTCAGCTATGCATCTGCTGCAGCTAAGTTGGAAAGTTAAACGGAAGATTTGGTAGCACAAAAATTTCCATTTAGCAAGAAACAGATAATCTGATAGCATTAAAAAAAAAAAAACCCAAAGGGTTTGGTGTTTACAAATCTTTGTAATAAGAAAAGCACAAGAACATCCTCCATTGACTCATATCTAATATTTTGCATTTCTCTCACAAACGTTACATGGAAACACAAAGTCAATTGTCTTGTGACACTGTCTATTGAGATGGAGAACAAGAGATGCATCAGAAGTTAACTCTTACGATCTCCTTACTTTCTGAATATTCTGGCAAAGCATGCTTCCGATGCTGTCTCTCTCTACTGTAGATGATCCAGAACAGAAGTGAGAGCATCACAGCCGTCGATAATACGGCCAGACCCACATAGACCCTGTAACCATGACGTCTGAGTCCTGGACAATTGTTATTGGTTATGTCCCTAAAGGTCTGCTTTGCGTACGAACAATCCTGAAGCTGAATCAAGAACGGTGCGTCGTTGATCAACCCTGTGCTGATGTTCACGCATGATGCCATCTGACCATACAGCGCCGGCGTGAGCCTCCCTGTTGTTATGCAAGTCCCGTTCGTGTTTACTTGGCACACAAAAGTGCTCCATGCCTGTGGGCGTTGTGGCATAAACATATTTAATCTCTCAACAGAAGAGGAATGCAAAAAATAAAATGGGACAGAGGGTACTTACTTGAGTAGCATTGTTCAAATTGAGCTCACCAGGTGAGCAAGTACGATCGGTGAGGTCATGGTTGAAGGGATTGCAGAGCAAAGGAAGCAACGGTCCAGATTGGTTGTAGTACATTTGGGCAAAGACAGGAGAGAAGTTGATGTTGGAGACATTAGATACGACTGTGTTGATGAGCTCCACGAGCTGCCCTGTCACCTCTTTGCTACGCATCAAAGTTTCCTGAGCTGTAGCATTGTCTGTACAAGGCAAGATCTCGTCTAGAGCCGTGTTGGTTGCGGGTCTCTCTACCCATTCACTCATTGCCACACATGTGTCTGCGGTTGCACTGATGCTCAAACAAGAACATTAAGGTTTTGAACTAACAGAAGAAGTTAATGAAGAGTCATGAGAGACATACTTGTGTAGCAGAAGGAACGTTCCGCTCAAGATGAAAGTACCAGTCACCAAAATCCATCCAAGAATCACAAGGCTGCATAAGAGGAAGATGATTCAGATAAGTTTTAAACTCATGAAAGTGGGCACAGAGCAAATTTCAGTGTTTTACTCACGTGTAAACGATGACTTGCATCCCAAAGATTGAAGAAGCTGAAACATAAGATAATCAGACAGAGTTAATACATTAGCTGACAGCTGGTGAAAGATGATGAGCTCGAAATAGTGACTTACCGAGACCAAGAAATGTCAAAATAAGCATGACAATTGAAACTACTATAAGTGCCACCCTCCTGCAAAAACAAAAAGATGATTGATTGATCGTTCACATAGTTTTCCAGAGGCAAAACTTAGGAAGTTGGGAGTTGTTGTTACACGGAATTGAGGAAATTTCTTATGTTATTGGAGCTACTAGTTGCTTTGTCAGTGATGGTAGCTATAGAAGAAGTCAGTTTTGCTCCGATCTGATCGATTTCAGTCTGGACATTTGCAGGTAAAGACACCTGAAGAATTCCAATCTGCTTTGCTGATGTAAGATAATCTGATATAGCTATAAGCTGTGAAACCGTGCTATCTGCTTGGCTCATGACATATGCTAATGTCTCTGTCGTGCTTTTATTGTACCTTATCTGACCCGAGTATAGCATAACACATCCAATTCTGCAATATGACAACAACTCAAAACATAAGCTCATGTTTCTACATAAAAAAAAACTTTTATGCCAAATCACAAATGTGAATGGAGCAGAGGTGTGTTCACTTCTCTTACTCACATTGCCATAAGAGTGAAGAAGAGGAGGAAGATGAGGGAGAGAACGTAAGCAACTCTCGAGTATCCAATAGATTTGCTTCTATGGCATATGTGACACATGCATATAACCAATAAGCAGATGCCAAACCCAAGAAACCAAACAGCAGAAACAGCAAAGAGAGGAACAGCTGTATAGCCCACAGACTACAATTTCAAAACACAAAAAGCAAATCTAAATCACATCAATATATACAAAGATGAACATAGATAGAGTCAAGAAGCCTATTGAAGTAGAAATATTCTTACGGCCCAGTAATGTCGGTTGCTGATATTCCATCCTCCAGTATATTTCTGAAAACCATTGAAAGGATCTTTTCTGAATGTTCTTTGAGCAGCTAAAGCCACTGAAGCATCTCCAATCACTTGAGGGTTATTGTAAGTAGGCCCATATAATGGCGTTTCTGCCACTATAAATTTCTCTGTAGAATTTTCCCAAATTGTTTTCTCAGAAGCTGAAAGAGACAAATCAGACTGAAATTAAGACAAGCAAAAAACAATAAAAAAAGGAGTAAAGGCTGAATCTTTTTTTTTTCTTTGGCCAAACCCAATAACATTGGATGCTGCAAATAAAAGTTGGAGTATATTTACTCAAGTTTTGATGATTTTCTCAGTTTTTAGATAAGACCCATAGTGAATCAGTTTGAGAATCTTTGAAGGGTTCAGTTAAGTTTAGATTTTTGGAGCAAAGTGGAGTGTGACATTTTCTTGGAAAGAAATCTTTTTACTTTCCCAGGAAAAGAGAAGGCTTTCTAGAGAAACAGAAAGAAAATGAAGATGGTAAAATAACAAGAAAGCATCCTAAGACAGAAAGACAAACCTGTGGGAGGCTGAGTAGGGGAAATGTGGATGGTTGAAGAAGCTCCATGAGCAAGAGAAATAGAGGTTAAGAAGCAATAGAAGAGAAGAGTCATTCAGTACTACTGTGAAGCGATCTTGGAGAGGAGAGAGAGAGAGAAGTGGAGTCACAGTCTCAAAGCAGAGGAGAGAAGGAGAAAGACAATAATAAAAGCAAATTTGCTTTTTCGAATTTCTATGTGACCCACCTAAGACTTTTGTGTAATGAGTTTATACTGAATTACGGATGATACATAAATTCTGGGTTTTTTTTGAGGGATTTGGACAGTGGAATCTAGTCAAATTTTATTTTAAATTAAGATAATATTTGTTGTGAACATAGATACATTGTGATATATTATTCCATAGATAACAACATATATACAGTAATAAAATATTTGGATACAAGTATATGTAGAATAACATCTATAAGACTGTTGACCAAAAAAATATATCTATAAGACCATTTAATGACTTTAATGGGTTTAGAGTATTCAAGGCCGAATGTTTTAAAAGGTAATGCTAAAAAATCCAGGATGCGGAGCGTATGTCTGATTATATTTTGATACAGAGAAGGATTCTCTACCCTTCAAGTGCACGGAGTATACGGCAAGGTTGTGCTCTTTCCCCATATATTTATGTAATAGTCAGCAATGTGCTCTCTCTTATGTTGAATAAAGAAGTGGAAAGAAGGGAGATTGGGTATCATCCAAGATGTAAGGATGTTAGGCTATCTCATCTTAGTTGTGCAGATGTTATTATGGTGTTAACAGATGGTTCTCCACAGTCTCTACGAAGTACACTTCGCGTCTTTGAAGAGTTTGCACGAATCTCGAGTCTCTCTATCAATGAAGCAAAGTCGACTTTGAATGCTGGGGGCAGAGGGAGTAACATCACTGAGCATGAGGCGGTAACATTAGGGCTCTCTATATCTTCCTTGCCAGCTAAATACTTGGGCTTACCACTTACTACGAAGACGATGACTAGTAAGGACTATGAACCTTTGGTGGAAAAGATCAAGTAGAGATTAGGAAGCTTGACGAGCAAGTACTTGTCCTTTGCTGGCCGACTGCAACTCATTCAATTTGTGATGTATAGCACTTCAAATCTCTGGAGGTCAGCGTTTTGCTTACCAAAAGGCTGCCTTGATGAGATTGAGAGTTTATGTTCCTCCTTCCTATGCAGTGGCTCTCCAAGCTGTCATGGAAAGGCAAAGGTGTGTTGGGATGATGTGTGCTCACCCCGTGAGGAAGGGCTCGGTCTCACTAGATTAGCGGATATCTCAAAGGTATTTGCACTAAAACTTATTTGGAAGCTTTTCACCACTTCATGATCTCTTTGGGTAGCTTGTGTGAGGCAAAATTTGTGGAATAGTGGTTCATTATGGGATATCAGTGAGTCGACTAAAGGTGTGGGTGTGGAGGAAATTAATGAGGATGAGATCGCTGGCATCACAATTTCCCGAGTGGAAATATATAATGGGAAAAACACCTAATTCTGGTCGGGCTACTGGCATCTAATGGGTCGACTGATTGACATTGTTGGGGTTAACGGCCCTCAAAGACTGAGAGTAGGGCGCTTTGAAAAGGTTGCTGATGTTGCAAATGAATCTGGATGGTATTTTAGAAGATGTCGTAACCATAGTTTGCAGCAAATCATCGCAAGTATGGGTAATTTGAAAGATCCAGCTGCTGGTGGCGTGGAGGATATAGTTTTATGGAGAGCTGGAACCGAAGTGTACAACAATAGGTTCTCCTCTTCAAAGACATGGGAGCATTTGCGGGTGCGTAAGGAGAAACAAAGCTAGAGTAAGGTCATTTGGTTCGCACAGGGAGTGCCTCGCTTCGCCTTTATTGCGTGGCTAGCGGTTCGCGACCGACTAGCAACTGTATGGATAACGGTTGTGGGTAATCTTCTTCGCCTGCCTTTACATATTTACTGTATGGATAGCGGTTGTGGGTAATCTTCTGGCTGTCGATGCAAATCCAGAATGGGAGGCAATGCTTGGTCATTTGGTGGAGCGCATATACGAGAAGCTTGAGTTTATTTTACTGAGATTGGTTTTTCAAACTGAAATCTATTACATATGGAGGGAGAGGAATGATAGGAGGCACACAATAAAGGTTAAGACGGTGAATCAGATCTCTACGCTCATAGAAAAACAGCCAGAAACAGGATTATGTCCACTCGCTACTTTGAGAAACCCAAACTACTTGGACTGCTTCAAAGATGGCTTCGAGGGCACCAGTTACCCTGTAACAGTTTCAGTAGTTAGTCTCATTCTTATGATTTTTTTTTGTGTACATAAACTCTTTCCTTAACTTGACATAAATTTAACATTTTACCAAAAAAGACAAAAAAATTAAGTGAATTATTTAGTGGTAGATGTTTTTAACACATTGAAACTAGAAAATCAGATTTATTAGAGTAACATGTATCTTATTATTGGTGATTCAAATTGCTGAGACTTTTTTTACATCATAATTTCATATCAATTATTTTATAACATATGAACTTATTTATTTAAATATTGCAGATCAAATTATGTGTTTTTAATTATGTAAGCCAATAGTGGTTGCTATATTACTGCCAATAAAAGATTCAAACAGTGGAAGAGTTTGTTTGGTTGTTGATCTAGTGGTGGAAAGTTTTTGACACGAAATGTTTCTGACTACATTTCAAAGTAAAATCTGAATTAATTTGAAAATATTTGAGATAAATGTTTTTCGCTCTGGCTACTATTTTCTATAGCAATGCTTTCATGGATGTGGCTACAAAACTTATCTTGGATGCAAAATATTATTTTTAAAGCTTATAAAATTTACTCGAAGAACAAAAGGTTAATGAATTAGATGGTGATTTCCAAATACCAACTCAGAATGAGATGATGATGCATAAAGTTTACTTGAATCTATCTCCTTACGATACTCGAGTGAGAAATATATTTACGGAAGTGATTAAATGAATAGGAATATATGGTTGATCATCGGATTCAAGAGAAGTAGAGTTTTTTTTTTTGAACCGAGGCTTTCTATTAAAATGCATAAAAAAACAAATACAGGCTTTAAGGCCTTAGTGTTTTATTAGTGGACCAATACATAACTAGACCCTAAATAGAAGGAGAAAAAGTAGTCCAAGATGAAGCCCAAATGGAGAGTTTGCAGTTTCGATGGAGCCAATGAAGAGGCATGCAGTTGAGCGCCTCTGATTTCGATGATTGGTGGAGATGGAGTATCGTTGAAAGGAAGGAGATAGTCCCTGGTGAGATAGTTGGAAGGATGATTAGATGTTGCTGATACTACAGCCAGAGTTGGAGCATCGCAGAGGAAGAAGAGGGGTTAGAGTCTCTAAAGCTGGAACATCTGTTGCGCACAATTAAATCAAGAGAAGCCAAAAGTGATTGCGGTGATCTGAAGCACCCTCAGTGGAGGCGCGAGTTTCTTTCAGACCACAGAAGGTAGATTGCACACTGCCAAGCTAGGAGGATGAGCTTCTTGTTATTTTTCGGTAGAGTTAAGCCATTCATGAAGGAGAGAAGAGAAGCCCAGTCACGTGGAGAGGTAATTTGGCATCTCGTCGAAGTCTGAGACCAAATTTCCCAGCTGTAAGAGCATTGGAAGAGAAGGTGATTCTGATGCAGAGTTACAGAGCAAACAGTTTGGGTTGACATTGAGACCCAATTGATGAGATGATCTCTTGTCGGGCAACGATTCAAAGTGAAGAGCCAAGCCAAGAAGTTGTATTTTGGAATTCCACCCTTGCTCCAGATGGTCCGATACCAAGATACATGGGGGCCGTGACGTTTGAGTAGATCATAGACAGCCCCTGTTTTGTACTTTCCCCAATGATTCCCATCAACAACCCATTCAAATGTGTCTTCTTCTTCAGTGAGCACAAGTGTCGAGAGGTAAGCTTGAACCGAAAGTTGATTTTCAGTCCGAAGGGATTGCACTAGCCAATTGCCATTTGAATTGATGTTTCTAAGTGTTGCTGACACAGGAACTCCCATTCTTCTAGAGATGGTAGGAGTCAAGTAATACTCAAGTCGACCAAACGGACACCAGTTATCTGTCCAGAAACGAGCTGATACACCGTTCCCCACCTGCATTTTGATCCATGGATACACAACTTCTCTGAGACGCAACAGTTTGTTTGCAATCCAGGAATGGCGTTGGTTGATTCTTTTTGTCCAGAAGTTTCCCAGCAAGCCATTTAGCACCTTTTCTTTATACCAAGCCACCCACAAGGAGCCAGAGTTACAGAAAAGGATCCAAATGAGCTTGATGATGGACGCCTTATTCCAAACAGCTAAGTCCCTACAATTTAGACCTCCTTCTGCTTTTGAAAGTGTGATAGTATCCCATGAGACCCGGGCAGAGTGGTGTCCTTCAGTAGTTCTTTTCCAAAGATAAGCGCCACAGATTGAATTTATCTTTTTGATGCAGGCTTTAGGAATGACAAACGTAGCACACCAGAAGTTGGTTATACCAGCAATCACAGTATTGACAAGTAATAATCTTCCAGCAAAGGAGAGAGACTGCACACTCCAGGTACTAACCTTAGCTTTTACTTGATGTAGGAGAGGCTCACAGTTTAGGAGAGAGATCTTTTTAGAACATAAACGGACCCTTAGATAGCGGATAGGCAGTGAACCATGTGTAAGTCCCGTAGAGGAACTAATAGCATCTACCTCATTAGCTGGAACACCTGAACTCTAGAAAGCCATTTTCTGGATACTAACCGCCAAACCAGAAATAGACTTAAAATGTTCGAGAATTTGAGTACACCATTCACTGAATCCAAAGTACCATCAGTGAAGATAAGTAGGTCATCCGCGAAGGATAGATAGGTCAGTTTAGTAGAGGCACACTTAGGATGATAATTAAACTTTCCTTCCGTAGCTCCTTTGTTCAATAGAGTTGAGAGACAGTTCATAGCTATTTCAAAGAGGTAGAGGCAGAGAGGATCCCCTTGACGAAGACCCCTCTTACCTTTGAAATAACCATGAACTCGCCCATTATATCCCACCATAAATGAAGTAGTAGTGATGCATGCTTCAATCCATCTTACAAACTGATAGCTTGCATATTTACATGTTTTTAGCATCCATATCTTATGCATTTTGATCATATAAGTTAGGCATTAGGCATGTTTAGGTCCATTTTGCATTCATTTGTCCTTATCAGGTGTTGGAGTATGCTTTGGTGTGATTTGAGGTGTTTGGAAGCCTTATGGCCCCAAAAGAGATGAAGAATCATGTTTGGCCATGAAAAGAGAAGTCAAATCCATGATCTGGTCAAGACAAAGATGAGCATGGACAGAGGCCTTAGATATGTCTCCTGCTGCTAAGATTTTGTGGAGACACATCAAATTGAGTTAGCTTTCCAATGGAGGTGGTTTCAAGTCATTTGGACCTGTATTGGAGAAGTTATGATCAATTCACTTGAAGCATGTCAGGCTGGCCGGGTAGAGACGGCCGGGTTCAAGCAGCCGGCCGGGAAAAGAACAGATGGATGGAAGTGGTCCAGTCTGGGATGACTAAGCCTGGGACAGGTACCCGGTCGTTTGAGTTGTTCTGGAGGAGACCAGACCGGGTAGATTAGCCCGGGAAGAGAAACCCGGTCGTGAGAAGCCAGCAGGACGGACGGCCGGGGATCATGGTCCGGCTTCATCAACCCGGACGATGAAGAGCATGCACTGGACCGGGGAGCACAGACCGGTTTGATGACCCCGGTCGGGAGAAGCAGCACACGAGCAGGAAGAGGCTGGCCGGGTAGAGACGTCCGGGTGCAAGCAGCCGGCCGGCTTGGACACGGCCAGAACTGGACGGTCGGGGAGCACAGACCGGGTTGGATGGTGTTGATTCTCCCCTGACCGAATTTTAAGCTTCATTCCCATTGGTTTAGACCATTTTGCCCAAGGACATTTTAGTAATTTTGTTTTATGTTTTCAAGGGCTTTCAAGCCACCTATAAATACTCTTGTAATCTCATTAAGAGATCTTAACTTCTTTTCTCTCAAAAACATAATAAGATCTTGAAGAAAGTTTGGATCTTTGATCCTTTTTATCTCATTTCTTTTGTGTTTAATAGATTATCTTCTTCTCTAATCATGTTTAGCCTTGAATCATCATTGATTTTGAGGTTTTCCATGGCTATTAGTGAGTACATCTATCTAGGGTTCATGGGCTTGGGAGACTAAGGGTGATTAAGTGTAGATCCATGGTGCTTAGTGTTAGATCTATCATTTCCTTGAATTGATTTGGTGTTCTTCATGCTATATTTGGGTTGCTCAAACATAGAGCCATAGGCATTTCATGCCCGAAAGGTGTTCTATGAAATGCCTGAACCAACTCATCTATGCTTTTAGCTTGCTTTGCCTAAGAGATTAGTTGTCAAAGAAGCTAGGATTGCTATTAGACTCACTCTTTATGCTTGCTTTGATCATTACAGCCAAAGAGATTTGGTGTACTTGGGTGATCATTGCAAAAGAGCATCCATCTAGAGATAGAGCTTGCTTAGTTTTGTTGTCTAGGCATAAGGAATTAGATTGATTGAAAAGTTAGCATCTTGGATTGAAACTTGATCACCCAAAGTCAATTCCCTTGTCCCAAGAATCCCCTTGCCTCATTGAGAAAGAAAGTTCAATCTTTTATTGCATTTTTAATTTTGTCTTAGTTTCATAATCATCCTCTCATCTTGATTGCACTTAGATTAAGCATGAACTTGCATTCCCTTTGCATTAAAATCTCTTAGAATTGGATTGACATCTTGTATTCTACAACATTTGATTAGGACCCTAGAAAAGTCCTTTCATCAAATTGGCGCCGTTGCCAAGTTCTAAGTTGATTTTGACATTGGGATTTAGTCATTTGCTTGAGACTAAGTCATTTTTATTTATTTTTTATTTTATTTTCTTGTGATATTGGTTCTCTTGCTTCTTCTATCTTTGACTTTCAGGTGTATGATCACAAGAAGCAGAGGGGCATCTAACTTGGTTCCTACTGTTGAAGAGATTGCTGCACTTGAAAGGGAGATAACAAGACAAAGAAGAGAAGTAGAGCAACAGGCTCATCTTCAAAGATTGGGGTTTGATATGGAGAATCAGCATCAAGATGGTGATGCCCTAGGGGGCAATGGTCCAAGAGCTGACAACATAAGACCACAGCGCCAGCCACAATAGCCACATCGCCAAGCTAGAGCCATTGGAGCCTATGATCAACCACACATTCATGGTCATAGGTTGGGGATAAGGGCACCAGCTGTGGAGAACAACAACTTTGAGATCAAATCAGGGCTGCTGCATTTGATTGAGAACAACAAGTTTCATGGCCTTGCTGTGGAGGATCCCCTTGATCACTTGGACACATTTGATAGCTACTGTAGCTTGTCCAAGATTAATGGAGTCTTTGAAGATGCTTTCTAGCTGAGGTTGTTTCCCTTCTCTTTGGGAGACAAGGCAAATCTATGGGAGAAGGCTCTTCCAAGTGACTCTATCACAACTTGGAATGAGTGCAAGAGGGCATTCCTAGAGAAATTCTTCTCTACCTCAAGAACAGCTAAGATCAGAAATGAGATCTCTAACTTTCAGCAGAAGAACCTTGAGAGCTTTGGTGAAGCTTGGGAGAGGTTCAAGGGCTATTGGTCTCAATGCCCACATCATGGCTTCACCAAGGAGAGTTTGCTTAGTACCTTCTACAGAGGTGCTCTACTAGAGTTCAGGAGAAGATTGGACACAGCCAGCAATGGGTTCTTTTTGGGCAGAACTGAGCAGGATGCTGAGGAGCTGGTGGAGAACATGGCCAGGAGTGACTCAGTCTACAGTGAGGAGCATGATAGGGCCAACAGAGGCACTGATGAAGATGATCCGCACACAAGAAAGGCCCTGAAATCTCTCCAAGAAAAGTTGGACAAGCTTCTTGCAGAGAAGGCTAAGCAAGAGCAGCTTAACTCCATTGGGAACCAGCAACAGAAACAGCCTGCTGGAACTATTCAAGTTAATGGTGTAGAAGGTCAAGAGGAGCTGTGCTTCATCAATGCTAATGGCACATGGTATAGGAAAGAGCCCAACTTCCAATACCAAAACAACTACCAGCAAATACCTTACTACAACAATCAACAAGGAGGTTACCAAGCCAACCAGCCTACTCAGCCCCAAGGAGGCTCTTCTCAAGCTCAGGTTCCAAGTTCAAATTTGGAGTCCATGTTCAAGCAACTCTTAGAAGCTCAAGAAAGAACTACTAAGAACATTGGTGATGAGTTCAAGAACATCCATGCCAAGATTGATGGAACTTATTCTGACCTCAACAACAAGTACATGCAACTTGCCTCTCATCTCAAAGCTTTGGAGAGCCAGGTTGCTTCTATGTCTTCCTCCTCCAAGAGCCCAATGAGATCTCTACCAGGAAAACCAGAGAAGAACCCTAAGGAGACTTGCAATGTTATCCTCTCCACTTCTTCAAGGATTAAGTTGAGTGATCATAAGAATGATGTTGATGAGATTGAGAGGCTAGTGCTTGGACATCAGATTGAAAATGATAAGAGACTGGTTGTGGCCACAGCTGAAGCTAGAGTTGTGAAGAGAGCTGATAAGAAGGTTCAAGGAAAGATTCTGAAGATTGATGAGCTTACGGTTGAGACACAAGTTGAGAAGAGTGCTAACCTCAAGCTGAAAGAAGTGAAGGAAGAAGACAATGAGGTTGAGCTATCACCCTATGATAAGCTCCCTTTCCCTAAAAGGTTCCTCACCAAAGCTCAGAAAAAAGTGGTCTCCAAATTCAGAAAAGACCTAAGTGATATTGGAGTCAAGCTTCCAGAGATCACCAATATGCATGCTGCTCATGTCCAAATGATGCTCATAGGACATTCTCACCCACCAAGCTAAAGTGGCTGAGCTTTTGGACATCTCACTTCTGAAGATTGATCCACCAATCCCTCCCAAGTTCCTCCCTAAGCTTGAGTCTCAAGGGAAGTTCACCTTGTCTTGCTCTCTTGGTAAACTAACTATGGATGATGCTCTTGTTGATAGTGGTGCTAGTGTGAATGTCATCTCCTTGGATATGGTGAAGAGTATTGGGATTGAAAGCATGGAACCAGACACTCCTCCTCTCACCTTTGGGGATTCTTCTCTACAACCCCACTTGGCATAATCAAGGACTTCCCCTTGAAGATTGGATCCTGCACCATACCTATTGACCACACTGTTTTGGAAATGGCATCTGAAGAGAGAGTCCCTTTGATCTTAGGCACTCCTTTTCTCACAACAGTTGGAGCTTGCATTGACTTTCCCAACAAAAAGGTCACCCTAATGCATATCAACAAGGCTGTCTCCTATCCTCTCCAACCTCCATTGGAATCAGCCTATTGTGGGACAATCACTTGTGATGCACAAGCTGTGGAGAAGCCCCAAGATGAAGTGGCTGTTTGTCAAAAAGAAGGTCTTGATGGAGAGTCCTCTAAAGAGAAGTGTGGTGAGCACTTGGAAAGTGCTAAAAAGGAGGGGATGAGTGGAGCCTCAAAGGCCACTCATGGCAAGAAGAAGATGGTGAATGAGCCTCATCCTCCAACTCCTGATTTCCTCCCACACACCCTCACTCTCCATCCACAGCAGCTCAAAGATGGTGTCATTGAGTACAAGATCAAGCACAAGGGCAGGTCCATACCATTCTCAAGTGCTAGAGCCATCATCACTCCTCAGCTCCAAGATGACCAAATCAAGCTTCAAGAGCTTCTCTCTCAGGTCCTCACCATCACACTTGAAGGTGGGAAGGATCCTCCTTCTCACTAGTTCAAGAGACAAGGTAGTCAAGCTAAGTGACTCAAAACAAGCTCACTTGGGAGGAAGTCCCATGGTTATCCTTGTACATAGCTTTGCAATTTTAATTTTTCTTTAAGTTTTTAATAAAAGTGGTTGAGGTTTTCAGGTTGAGCCAAGCACTAGAGGAGAGAAGAAAGGTGATTAATCACCTGAGCCCTATGATTGCCATGTAGCAGCCTCCTCAAGTTGCTATGAACCAAGCCAGCTCCTAGCCCCGGCACCAAACACCACACCCAAACACCCTTCTTAGGTATCACTCCAACCCTTCTTGTATATACATTTGTTTTTGTCTTGTTGGGGTATCTCTTTCTCTCTTACTCACACAGAGACTGTGTGATTTAAGTGTGGGGGAGGTACCAAGTATTTGATCCTGTTTTCTTTGTGATTTTGAGTCTCATGCATTGCATTGTTCATTCATATTTGCATATAAAAAAAAAGAAAAAAAATTTAAAATTTTTGAATCATGTAGATTGCATCACTTGCATCCTTAAGATTGAGTCTAGAGCATATAGGTTGCATTCATTTGCATATGGAGCATTGCCTTGTAAAGAACACTTGTTTGCACTGAATTTGGCACCCTAGTTAAACATATCAAGTAGCTTAAGCATCTTTTGAAAGGCTTGCATGCTTTGAGCCTTGAAAACTCTTCTTGAAACTTGCTTGCTTGCTTGATATTGGCATTGTTCTTAAGACCAGCTCCATCCTGAATTTAGACTTGAATGAACTTAATTTCTCTTGCATATGGGCATTTGCATACTTGATCATGGGTCTCATACACATTTGGGTTATCTTTCCCCATTATAACACTCTTTGTTAACCCAAATGGCACTCCCATACCCTTGAGCCCTAGCCATTCTTTGAAGCCTACATTGATTTGCTTGAGTGAGGCCTTTTCTGATAGCTTGTCATGTGCAAAATCTTGAGAGTATTGGGAGCGACATGGAATTGTTCTCATCTCTTGCTAGCATAGGGTCTTCATTTGAGCTAGCTTCTAGGATGGTGAGTGGGGTTTTTGTTCCTTAATGGTTTATATCTTGGGTTTGGAATGTAACAATGTTGAGATTGATGAACAAATGAGTATCATAAGAAAGAAGAACCCTAGGGACCTAGAATAGAAAGATAAGAAGCTCTTGATTGATGTTTTGACCTTCCCCCTTCATGTTAAAAAAAAAAGAGAAAAGAAAAGAAAAAGAAAAGAAAAAGAAAAAGAAAAAAAAGAAAAAAGAAAGAAAGAAAGATTCAATAAGATAGTGGGGAAGGGAAAACCAAAAGAGTTAGAGCTTAGAAAAATGAATAGAGGTCCTTAGTGGTTGAATCATGAGAAAGAGAGTTGTTCATTGGGTGAGTGATGTGAGAATGTTTTCATTTTGGGTTATGGGATGAATAAAGGGGAGTAGATCTTGTAATCGCTTAGGAATTGGGTAGAATGATGAGGATGGATCCATGTCTGCATGAAAGTCTTAGATAAATTTTGCATAATGATCAAGCTCCTTGATTTTGAGTGATTGCCACCTTGAAATGATGTATTGAAACCTCATTATCATCCATATTAGACCATTTGATCACCTAGCCAAATGATTGAGATCATGTGCCCATTTGTGAGACTTCACCTTGTGTGTGTGTGAATCAATGTGAGGGCTGGTTAAGAGAACTTGTTGGTTGATAAGCATTGCATCTTGTGTAGAGGCATAAGAGTCATTGATAGGCCTTGTGAAGCTAGAGCATAATAAGAAGTTTAGCTCATGCTATTTGCTATGTTTCTTTAGGATGTCAAGTTGAGTGCTATGAGTGTTTCTTTTGGCTTTGCTTCCATCTCTATGTCTCTCCTCCTTGTGTTTTGAAAAAAAATTACTTGAGGACAAGTAAAGGTCTAGTGTGGGGGAATTGATAGCTTGCATATTTACATGTTTTTAGCATCCATATCTTATGCATTTTGATCATATAAGTTAGGCATTAGGCATGTTTTGGTCCATTTTGCATTCATTTGTCCTTATCAGGTGTTGGAGTATGCTTTGGTGTGATTTGAGGTGTTTGGAAGCCTTATGGCCCCCAAAGAGATGAAGAATCATGTTTGGCCATGAAAAGAGAAGTCAAATCCATGATCTGGTCAAGACAAAGATGAGCATGGAAAGAAGCCTTAGAGATGTCTCCTGCTGCTAAGATTTTGTGGAGACACATCAAATTGAGTTAGCTTTCCAATGGAGGTGGTTTCAAGTCATTTGGACCTGTATTGGAAAAGTTATGATCAATTCACTTGAAGCATGTTAGGCTGGCCGGGTAGAGACGGCCGGGTTCAAGCAGCCGGCCGGGAAAAGAACAGATGGATGGAAGTGGTCCAGTCCGGGATGACTGAGCCTGGGGAAGGTACCCGGTCGTTTGAGTTGTTCTGGAGGAGACCAGACCGGGTAGATCAGCCCGGGAAGAGAAACCCGGTCGTGAGAAGCCAGCAGGACGGACGGCCGGGGATCATGGTCCGTCTTCATCAACCCGGACGATGAAGATCATGCACTGGACCGGGAAGCACAGACCGGTTTGATGACCCCGGTCGGGAGAAGCAGCACACGAGCAGGAAGAGGCTGGCTGGGTAGAGACGTCCGGGTGCAAGCAGCCGCCCGGCTTGGACACGGCCAGAACTGGATGGCCGGGGAGCACAGACCGGGTTGGATGGTGTTGATTCTCCCCTGACCGAATTTTAAGCTTCATTCCCATTGGTTTAGACCATTTTGCCCAAGGACATTTTAGTAATTTTGTTTTATGTTTTCAAGGGCTTTCAAGCCACCTATAAATACTCTTGTAATCTCATTAAGAGATCTTAACTTCTTTTCTCTCAAAAACATAATAAGATCTTGAAGAAAGTTTGGATCTTTGATCCTTTTTATCTCATTTCTTTTGTGTTTAATAGATTATCTTCTTCTCTAATCATGTTTAGCCTTGAATCATCATTGATTTTGAGGTTTTCCATGGCTATTAGTGAGTAGATCTATCTAGGGTTCATGGGCTTGGGAGACTAAGGGTGATTAAGTGTAGATCCAAGGTGCTTAGTGTTAGATCTATCATTTCCTTGCATTGATTTGGTGTTCTTCATGCTATATTTGGGTTGGCCTCTCAAACATAGAGCCATAGGCATTTCATGCCCGAAAGGTGTTCTATGAAATGCCTGAACCAACTCATCTATGCTTTTAGCTTGCTTTGCCTAAGAGATTAGTTGTCAAAGAAGCTAGGATTGCTATTAGACTCATTCTTTATGCTTGCTTTGATCATTACAGCCAAAGAGATTTGGTGTACTGGGTGATCATTGCAAAAGAGCATCCATCTAGAGATAGAGCTTGCTTAGTTTTGTTGTCTAGGCATAAGGAATTAGATTGATTGAAAAGTTAGCATATTGGATTGAAACTTGATCACCCAAAGTCAATTCCCTTGTCCCAAGAATCCCCTTGCCTCATTGAGAAAGAAAGTTCAATCTTTTATTGCATTTTTAATTTTGTCTTAGTTTCATAATCATCCTCTCATCTTGATTGCACTTAGATTAAGCATGAACTTGCATTCCCTTTGCATTAAAATCTCTTAGAATTGGATTGACATCTTGTATTCTACAACATTTGATTAGGACCCTAGAAAAGTCCTTTCATCACAAACTCATTAGGGGCTCCAATACTCCTGAGACAGTTGAGAACAAAATTCCAGCTGATGGTGTCAAATGCCTTAGCAATATCAACTTTATAACAATCTTTTTCGGACCATACTGCTTGTAATAACCATTAACCAATTCTGTTGCCAGGATGGTGTTCTCCACTAAGAGTCTCCCTTGGACAAAAGCCGTTTGGTTGGGAAGGATGAGATCAGAGAGGATAGGCTTAAGCTTAGACACCAGAATCTTCGAGACAGCTTTGTAGATAGTGGAGCAGCAAGAGATGGGGCGGTAGTCAGAAACAGAGGAAGCACCTGGGTGTTTTGGGACCAGAGAGAGAATGGTGGAGTTAATGGCCGATGGGAGAAACCCAGTGATGAAAAACCGCTGAATAGACTGCGTAACTTCATCACCAAGTATACCCCAAGCTGATTTGAAGAAACCTGAAGTGAGGCCATCGGGACAGGAGATTTGTTGGGGTTAAGTTTTAGGATCGTTCGCGAGATAGCAGACGCATCAGGAATGACTGACATACGGAGAATAGAGTCTGGAGAGCAGCGATAGGCCAGAAGAGTTTGGAACCAGAGTAGAGGAGCAACAGCGAAGGGGAGAGTGTCAGGTGCAAGAATGTTCTTGAAGTGAGAGATAGCAAGAGCCGCCATTGCTTCTTGATCTGTAATCAAGCCGCCAGAATGGTTGAGGAATGATCTGATTGAGTTTATTGCTGCCCGCACCACAGCAACCCTATGAAAGTAGGTAGTATAGAGATCTACTTCCTTAAGCCAGTTAATACGCGACTTCTGCTTAAAGTAAGCCTCCTCGATTCCCCTCAAGAACATCCATTTCTCATGAAGAGTCTGCTCCTCAAGAAATAATTCTGCTGAAGGTTGCTGCAAAGCCCTAACCTGCACATCTTTAAGCAAATTGTTAGCTGATAAAACTCTCTCTTGAATTTTGAAAAAAATCTCATTATTTAATTTCTGAAGTACACTCTTTATTGATTTCACTTTCCAGCACAGTTCCGCGAGAGTTGTTGAAAAGTTTCTGGTAAGGATGCAGGCGTCACCCACAGTAGAAAGGAAAAAACGATGTTTGGTGAGGTAATTGAAGAATTTAAAGGGTTTTGAGCCGGCAATAGGCAAGGGGTTTCAAGGTTTATGAGACAAGGGGAGTGGTCAGAGAATTCAGGGGCTAGGAAAATGGCAGAACTGTTTGGTAGAGAGGAGATCCAGTGGTGATTAACAAGAGCTCGATCAAGTTTCTTTGCAATAGGGGAAGCTGGCTGTTTGTTTGACCAAGTATTGAAGACACCATGGTAGCGCAGATCAAAGAGATCAAGGTGAAGAATAGTGTCTCGGAATTCGATCATGTCAGAAGAGATTGCTTGGACAGTTGGTGATGAGTGTTCTAAAGGAGTAGTAACATGATTAAAATCACCAGCCACCAACCAAGGTTCTAAGTGAAGAGAGACGAGTTGCTGGATACTTATGAGCTCAGCCCAAAGATCATCTCTCTCAGCTGCTAAGTTTGAAGCATAGATAGATGTGACAACCATAGGCCGGGCAATAGGAATGGTGACTTCAGTAGTAAGAGTGATGTCTTGCATATTTACATATTTTTAGCTATCATATCTTGTGCATTTTTGCTCATTTAGATTAGGCATTAGGCATCTTTAGGCTCATTTTCATTCATAAGTCCCTATTAGGTGTTGGAGCACACTTTGGAGATATTGAAGATGTTTGGGAGTTTTGTGATGAAAAAGAGGGGTTTAAAGATGAACATGGACAGAGGCCTTAGGAATATCTTCTGATGCTAAGATTTGGTGGAGGCATGTCATTTTGAGTTAGCTTTCCAATAGAAGTGGTTTCAAGTCATTTGGAGCCATATTGGAGAAGTTATGATCGATCCATTGGAAGCATGTCAAGACACCCGACCTGGACACCCGACCTAACCTACCCGCACGGGTTGGGCAAGAGATGATGGACGCCAGGGAGTGTACCCGGCCTCACACAACCGGGATGAGAACCCCGCACGGCTCCACACACCCGGCCTGGCATACGCGGCCTGAAGGACCCGCACGGCTCACATACGCGGCCTGGCATACGCGGCCTGAAGGACCCGCACGGATCAACATGAGATACGCGGGTCGGCATACGCGGGTTGGGACTCGACCACCTTACCCGGGTATCGGCCAGTTTCTTCCTTTTCTTGGCTTCTGATTGGTCGAAAATCATGTGGCACCAAGGACCTTTTGGACTTTTCTCTTATGTTTTTAAGGGCTTTCAAGCCACCTATAAATACTCTTGTAATCTCATTAAGAGAACTAACTTCTTTTCTCTCAAAAACATAATAAGAACTTGAAGAAAGTTTGGATCTTTGATCCTTTTTACATAATTTCTTGTGTGTTTAATAGATTATCTCTTTCTCTAATCATGTTTAGCCTTGAATCATCATTGATTTTGAGGTTTTCCATGGGTATTAGTGAGTAGATCTATCTAGGGTTCATGGGCTAGGGAGACTAAGGGTGATTAAGTGTAGATCCAAGGTGCTTAGTGTTAGATCTATCATCTCCTTGCATTGATTTGGTGTTCTTAAAGCTATATTTGGGATGGCCTCTCAAGCATAGAGCTATAGGCATTTCATGCCCGGAAGGTGTTCTATGAAATGCCTGAACCAACTCATCTATGCTTTTAGCTTGCTTTGCCTAAGGGATTAGTTGTCAAAGGAGCTATGATTGCTATTAGACTCATTCTCCATGTTTGCTTTGATCATTACAGCCAAAGGGATTTGGTGTACTTGGGTGATCATTGCAAAAGAGCATTCATCTAGGGATAGAGCTTGCTTAGTTTTGTTGTCTAGGCATAAGGAATTAGATTGATTGAAAAGTTAGCATCTTGGATTGAATCTTGATCACCCAAAGTCAGTTCCCTTGTCCCAAGAACCCCCTTGCCTCATTGAGAAAGAAAGTTCAATCTTTTATTGCATTTTTAATATTGTCTTAGTTTCATAATCATCCTCTCATCTTGTTTAGACTTAGATTAAGCATGAACTTGCATTCCCTTTGCATTAGAATCTCTTAGAATTGGATTGACATCTTGTATTTTACAACATTTGATTAGGACTTTAGAAAATTCCTGTCATCAAAGAGACTGACGAGACTGGTGGAGAACCTTGATGGTAACAGGAGACCTCCATATGAACAGAATCCTCCCATCCGGATCAGATTGATGATTAGTAACAAAATTCCAACGAGGGCAGACCTTAGACAAGATAGTAGAGATCACAGGCTCCTTTATGTGAGACTCCAAGATAGCTCCAAAATAAGGCTTGTTATATATAAACCATTGTGCAAAAGGTTTATGTTTATCCGGTTCATTTAGTTCACGAACATTCCAAAAAAATGATTTTGTACACATACTTAAAGGGATGGGGTGGAGGAACCTCCAAGAGGTGGCTCCTCAGGGGCAGTGAAGTTGAAAGAGAGTGAAGTGGATTCAGTTTAGAAGGGCCAGGAGGTTTTTTGGAGAGGGGCAGCAATATTGGGGAGGGAGCGTAATAGATGGGGCATTAAAAGCAAGAGCTTGCTGAGTGGTAATATAGGAGCCAAAAGTAGAAGCATAAGTAGCAGGAAGGCAAAAGATATATGAAACTTTAGGAGGAGAGGTGGAAAAGATAATGGATTGGGAATCAGGAGGAGATGGAGGGGAAGGAGGGGAAGGTGGGGAGGAGGAGGGAGAAACCTTAGATTGAGGGATAATGGGGGAAGGAGGAGTGTCAATAGACATGTTTTGGGGTTCATCATGGTCAGGAGGGTCAGGGATTGAAGTAGAGCCAGAGGTAGTTAAGGGAAGGCCAGAGATGGGTGGGTGGAGGATAGAGGGAACAGAAACAGTAGTAACCGAGGAATCAGATAAATCATCATCATGATCTGGAGGATCAGGAACTGGCTTGTCAGTCGGAGAGGATCAGGAACATCAACGTTTGCTGTTTGATCAGAGCCCTGTGCTTGTGGAGATTCAGTCGGAGTTACTTTTGGAGAGTAAATGCAGTCTGCTTGAATATGACCAATGCGCCCACAATGATCACAATAAGGAGGAATCCAAGGGTACTTGATATCAATTGGAATGATCTCACCATTTTGACTGATCAATTCACCTGAAGATGGCAACGGTTTGGTAAGATCAGCATCAACCTTTACATGAGCAATGTTGAGATCAGTAAGATTTTTAGTATAATCATCCGTCTCTATTGGCTCTCCAACCAAACCAGCAGCAAGGTTAAGCCCTTCTTTAGTACGAAGATCAAACGGTACTCCGGAGAGATGAGCCCAGAGTGGAATGGATTCAATCTTCGGAATCACGTAAGTTACTGAAGAACTCCATTGAGAGACATGAAACAATGAGGTTCCCACATACCATAATCTTTTCTCCAGAGCCTTAGTTCGGATGAACTCATTGGGAATTCGAACCAAAAAGGATCGTTTCAGAGGTTGTAGATGGATCTCTAGCTTACCTCCTTTCCCCCACATAAAGTTCAGAAGACTTTGAATAGGTCCATAATCTGGCATTTTACCAAAGAAGGTACCAACAAGATACTCCTTGTGGAGCTCTGCACCTCTCTGAAACACAACATCAGGGACAGAGACTGGGTTTATCATCAGGAGATGAGGAAGTGAAAGAAAGTCTTTTGAGAGAGCGATCATTATAAACCTTAGTTTTCTGAGCCCCAGAAGAAGGAGGGGCTCTGGGAGGGTGGGATTTAGGAGGAAGAGGGTTAGAGTTGTTAGTTAGTAAAGGAGGTTGAGAAAAAGGAGGAACAGAGGCAGGAAGAGGTAAGATAGGGGCGGAATTGGAGATGGGGTTACAGGTTGGGGATGAGGCTAGGTTAGTACGCAGAGGAGAAGAGGATTTAGGTTCAATGGTAGAGAAAATTCTAGGGTTCACTGTTTGGGGAATAGTACTTTTCACAGATCCAAAAACAAAAGAAATTGGATCTGAGGTAGTTGTTTGGGAATCTGTAGTAGAAGGAGGGGTTAGAACAGGAATGGTCTGACTAATTGATTCCTGAACTGTATTTAAGACAGATTTCATCTTCTTTGCAGAAGTAGTTGGAGGAGTAATGGCAAAGGGGGAAGAAGGAAGAGGAGGAAAGTTTCTAAGGGGAGCATGGTCGAGAGGGTCAGGGGGGAGGTGAGCTGGGGATTCACCGGGGTTCTTGCCGGAAGCACAACTTGTCTCAGGGAACCAGCGGTTCGCTTCGGAAGTAGAGTTTTCCAAAGAGAAGAAAGTAAAAACAAGACAAACAATAATGGATCTCGAAATTTAAGATTTGATGAAGAAATTGATTTTAGTTATCTTGAGCTTAGTAGAAGTTTTGACCCAATTTTTAAAAGGGAAAAGAGCGTGACCACACTTTATAGACCTAATTTTCGTGTGTTGATATCATGAAATCTCACTTCATATGCTCATTTGAAAAATAGCAATCAAGAATGTCTAATCGTAAAATAATATGTTCAGATGGCCTCGAAATAATTTTTTTTTTCATTTATAGAAATCCATCTGAATGATCGGTACTCATTAATTTAGATTTAATCTGTAGTGAATGATTGTTAAAAGTATTTTTATGACAATCCGTTAATACCTATTCGATAATGTCTTTAATTTGATTATCTATGTGTCTTTGGCGAACATAAAAAGGATAGCAACAAATCTGAAATTGATGCATTCTAAATAGACAACATCAACGAGATATTATTGAGCATTATAA
Source organism: Brassica juncea (assembly GCA_018703725.1). Classification (NCBI taxonomy): domain Eukaryota; kingdom Viridiplantae; phylum Streptophyta; class Magnoliopsida; order Brassicales; family Brassicaceae; genus Brassica; species Brassica juncea. Next base: position 19,934,748 of record CM031936.1, on the reverse strand, counting down.
AGGTAATAACTTTTATCTTCCTTAATTTTTTTTAAAGCGTTTATTTGTTTAGAAAATAATTAGTGACAATTATTATTTTATATCAATTTTAGTTGATTTATATGCAGTCCCAAAAGAACATTGTAAAATGCTAAGAAAATTGTAAAACTATCAACTAAACAAATCATGTGAAAAACTAATTGATATCTGTCAAGAAACTAGAGAAGTTGTGAAAGTGTTTCTTATCATTCAAAATAGGAGGCGTAACCCTCATATACATCATGTACGGCAACGATAAACTGTAAACCTATTTACAATCTAAGTGGGCCTCGTATGAGGACTACGGAGGCCCAATACCCCCTCTCAAGGTGGAGTGTGAAGGTTACAAACACCCAACTTAATAAAAAAATCTTCAAATTCTCGACGTCCCAATGCTTTAGTCATGATATCAGCTAGCTGTGACTTCGATGAAACATGGTGGGTGGTAATGAGACCTTTGATGATCTTATCACGTATGAAGTGACAGTCCATGCCCACCTGTTTGGTTCCAGCATGATAAACCGGGTTAGCTGCGAGTTTGATGGCTGATAGGCTGTCCGAATGAAGCGGTATGGATCCAGAGCAGTAAACACCAAAAGCAGGAAGCATTTCACAAATCCAGATGATCTCACATACAGTGTCAGCCATAGCCCTATATTCGGCTTCTACGGAGGAGCGAGAGACACGATCTTGTTTCATTGTTTTCCAGGACAGAAGCGAGCCACCGAACTGGATGAACCAGCCAGTTAGAGAACGGCAAGTTATGGGGCAGGCACCCCAATCAGCGTCACACCAAGCTGTGAGTTTGAGCTCAGTATTGGCGTGAAGTAAAGTACCTTGTCCAGGACTGTTTTTCAAGTATCTCACTACTCTGAGAGCTGCATTCCAATGTTTCGACCTTGGAGCACTCATAAACTGTGATAGTATATGAATAGGATATGATAGCTCTGGCCTAGTAGTTCCCAGGTAAATCAATTTTCCTATCAAGTGACGGTAGCTGGTCGGGGTCTGAAAGCAAGTCTCCATCGGCTAGAGCGAGTTTGTGGTTTTGCTCGAGAGGGAAAAAGGCTGGTTTTGCTCCAAGAAGTTCTGTTTCGGCAATCAAATCCAAAGCATATTTTCGTTGGCATAAATAGATACCTATTGGATTTCTGGCGACTTTAATGCCAAGAAAATATCGCAAGATACCCAAATCTTTCATGTGGAAACATGAGCTGAGGTATTCTTTGAAGTTAGCAATGACTGAAACCGAATTTCCAGTGATGATCAAGTCGTCCACGTAAACAAGAACGTAAATTGTGGTTTGTTCAGAATTGTAAACGAAGAGAGAGTAGTCTGATTGGTTTTGTTTGAAACCATAGTCCTTTAAGGCTGAAGTTAGCTTTGCGAACCAACAGCGGGGAGCCTGTTTCAGACCATAAAGAGACTTGTGTAATCGACAAACCTGAGTTTTATCAGCAGTCCGAAACCCAGGAGGTAATTGCATGTACACTTCTTCTTCAAGATCTCCATGAAGAAAAGCGTTATGCACGTCCATTTGGTAAACTTCCCAATCATGAGATGCAACCAGCTGTAGGCAAGCTCGAATAGTAACCATTTTAGCCTCAGGCGCGAAGGTTTCGTTGTAGTCAACCTCCTATGTTTGGTTATTTCCACATACAACCAGTCGTGCTTTGTAATGAGAAAGAGTACCATCAGCATTGAATTTCAATTTGAAAACCCACTTACAACTCAATGCCTTTTTCCCTGCGGGTAAGGTGACCACGGTCCAGGTCCCACTGTCCTCGCAAGCTACTATCTCATCAGTAACTGCGTCTCGCCAGTGTTCATCAAGAAAAGCTTCTTTGTAACTTTTAGGTTCGACGGCTGAACTGATGGCCATAACATAAGCTTGATAATTAGGAGAGAATCGTGTGCTTGATACATATTTATCAAGAGGATATGGTGTCGCAGAAGGTGAAGGATTGTGGAGCAAAGTGGTAATGTAATCAGCCAATCGTGTTGGAGCTCTTCTTGTCCGATGGCCTCGTCCAAGAATCTCAACTTCAACAGGTTCTGCTACTGTTTCAGCAGATTCATCAATGTTTTCCGTAGTCAGAGTGGGTTGCAGTGTCGTAGCTGGATAAGTGTGTCACAGACAACTTCAGGTTCTGAAAGTGGTGGAGATAATGAAGATGATGCCTCATTAGTCGTGGAGGAAGTGATAGTCGTAGGTGAATCAGAAGGTTAATTAGTCAATGGCTGAACATCTGCAATTTCTTCATCATCTATGAACGAGGTACCAAAAGTAGGCACAGGAAGAGGCGATGAAGGAGAGCTAGGAGTCTCCGAGAATGGATATATCGACTCGTTAAAGACCACATCTCTTGAGACTGAGACTTTGCCAGTGTCTAGATTATAGACTCTCCATCCTTTCTTATTAAAAGGATATCCAATGAATACTGAACGAGAGCCTCGGTCATCAAACTTATCACCTCTGTGTTTTTGGTTATGGACGTAACACAAGCAACCAAAAACCCTGAGATGACTCATCGGAGGGGGCCTCTTGTAACCGATCTCAAAAGGTGTATGACCATTGAACAGTTTCGTTGGAGTACGATTTATCAGATAGCCTGCAGCCAGCGCACAACAACCCCAGAAATCGACCGGTAGTTGAGCTTGAAATCTGAGAGCTCGAGCTGTGTTGAGAATATGCCGGTTTTTGCGTTTGACGCGACCATTCTGTTGAGGAGTTCCAACGCAAGAAGTCTCGTGGATGATTCCGTGTTCCGCAAAGAAATCTCTCAGACAAATAAACTCATATCCATTGTCGATACAAACAATCTGAATCTTTGTATCAAATTGGCTGTCCACAAGTGCTATGAAATTCTTGAGGTGTGTCGGAGCTTCTCGTTTATTTGGAAGCAAATATATCCAAACAGCTCGCGAGTAATCGTCAAGTATTGTTAAAAAATAAGTAGAACCACAGAGAGACTTTGTCCTATAAGGACCCCAAAGATTGCAGTGAATAAGTTGAAACGCATATGTCGTCTTATTAATACTTGAAGAAAAAGAATCTCGTGCTTGCTTCGCACAAATGCAAATATCACGTCTTTGAATCAAAACCAGAAACACTGAAATCAGAAATCTGCAACATCACCATAGCCTTTGAGGAAGGATGACCAAGACAACGATGCCAGACATCCGCAGTAGAGTCTACCGATCCCTGAATCGCAGTCAAAGCTTCCACTCCTCTGAAAAAATATAATCCATGTTGCTGTTCACCCACTCCAATCAGCATCAGTGTGATGCAATCCTGAATAATACAAACCTTATCAGTCAGTTGAAATAAACAACCTCTATCCCTCGTAAGATGATAGACTGATATGAGATGACAGTGAAGTCCATCAACGTAATAGACATGTTGCAATCTCAGAGAAGAACCCAACTGAACACAACCCATTTTCGTAGAAATTGTAAAACGTCCGTCGGGCAGTTTAATATTCACTGTGCCATGTCAGAAATATCAAGCAAAAAATCAAGTGAACCAGTCATATGATTTGTAGCACCAGAGTCAATGATCCAGGATTCAATAAAAACCTTACCAGAAGAACGGTTTTTTGGAGCAGAGTTCCTTTCATCAAACATATGTACGAGAGTACGCCATTGTGCATCACTTAGACCAGTAAGAACCAAGCGATCATCAGCTGTGAGAGAATTTGCTTGAGCATGAGCAGCAGAAAAGTTGTTTACTCGAGCTGTATCAGACGACTTGACTCTCTGAGACGAACTGCTTAAACTGCGATTGGCACCTGTTTTTCGCATACTGTGATTTGCAGTGTTCCCACGAGGGTCCACTGGTCCTGACTTTTGCTTCTAATTTTCTTCCCACCAATCCGGATAACCAATCAAACGGAAACAATTCTCAGCAACATGTCCAGTACGACCGCAGTTTGTGCAAGTTATAGAGCCACCTTTGCGGTCATAGCTGGTTTTTGACCTGGTTGCTTGAACAGCAAAACTGATGCCATCAACTCTCTCAGCATTCATCCGTGCAATCTGTTTTGATTCTTCATCCTGAACGAGAGCGTTGTATGCTTCATCCAGAGTAGGTAGTGGAACGCGAGAGAGTAAAGAAGATTTGATAGCTCCATATTCGGTTTCATCAAGCCCCATTAGAAACTGATGAAGTTTATCTTCCTCACGTTCTTTGCGAACTTCTTCCATAGTCTTGGCTTGTTGGTAGTCAGCCATACTCCTCCAAAGATGGGTTAGCTTCCGTAAGCTTCGATAGGAAGCCCTCGTTGTCTACATGTGGCGAGTTCAGTTTTAAGCCTTCGGACTCTCTGTCCATTCTTCACTCCAAATCAACGTTGAATATGAGTCCATAGTTCATGAGTGTCGTCAATGTGTGACATCGATGTAGATATACTTTCATCGATTGTCAGTTTCATCCATGAGACAATAAGAGCATTATTTGCTATCCAGTCTTCATAATCAATAGAGTTCTCGGCGGGTTGAGATAAGGTTCCGTCGGCGAACCCAAATTTCTTTCTAGCCTTCAATGCTAGCTTCAGATTCGTATCCCATTCGTCGTAGTTACGACCACGCAGCAGCGGTTTTGAGATCAAGGTTCCAGGATTATCACTGGAGGTTAAATCATACGGAGAAATCGTCCGACGAGTTGCAACACGAGCTTGTGCGACGACTGCGTTATCATGATCACCCATATCGAAAAGAAAAAAAAAACAGAGATTCAGAGTTCTGAGAAAGAGGGTTTAAAGATCACAAGATCAAAGCTTTAACCTTGGTGTAGTTAGGTTATGGCTATGATACCATGTTAAGAAACTAGAGAAGTTGTGAAAGTGTTTTTCTAATTCAAAATAGGAGGTGTAACCCTCATATACATAATGTACGGCAACGATAAACTGTAAACCTATTTACAATCTAAGTGGGCCTCGTATGAGGACTACGGAGGCCCAATAATATCAAGATGCTGCAATCCAGACTGAAATTAATTAATTTAATTGTGGGAACCGAAATTCACACCGTCGATTTTAATGAATAATAATGAAGGAAAGCAATGATAACCCTACTTTCCTTGAGGTCCGGATTCTCTGCGAGAGCCAACGACAAGTGACCAAATAAATGCGGAAAAGGGTTTGTTAAGAGTTGGGACTGGACCTTAAGAAAGGCTGCCTACCTACCCCTTTCGAGGATCAAGTCGGACGTAGTTCAGTTAGAAAGAATTGAACAAGAGATCGAACCGCCTGGGCGAGTTCGTCTAGTACAAGCGTGGGTCATAGAAACAGGCATGTCGAGAATAATGCCGAGCTCTAGAGTAAAAGAATTGTCAGATCCTTCCGAGGGGAACGGAGATCTGCGAACAAGATAAAAATAGCACAAGAGGCGACGTTCTAGGTCCTGCCTTGCTAGTCTAACCGCCTAAATTCTAAGTTCTCTATGCTAACGGGAGTTCTCTAAGTCTCAAATCTCGGGTCCTTTTTCTTCTGCTCGAGCTCTCCTTATATAGTTGCTTTAGGTCGGTGGCCCGTTTACCCTTTTGCCTTTGGGCCCAAGTTTATCTATTTTGGGGAATATTCCGTTTTCTGTCGATCTTCATAAGTATCCTCGAATCTCCGATGTTTATCCTTGGAAACTTTACATTTATCCAGTTCTCGTGAGTTAGGATAAACCGTCGTAGTTTCTAATGGGCTTGGGCCGTGAAAGCCGTGGATCGGCCTTCAGGCATGTTTAGGTCCTCGCGGGCCGTTCTAGGCCTTTCGGGCGTTCTTACTATTTTCTCGGTCTTAGCCTTAAAGCTTTGGAAACAACTCTGATCAAGACGAAACAAGAAATATAGGATCAAAAGGTCAGGCAACGCAACCATACGAAGGGCGTAAGAGCCGAAATGAGTCGGACAAACAGTGATTGGATCGTCCTCGTCCCATCGACGGGACGACCATAGCACGCACCGTCCTCGCCCACGGGCGAGGTGGCCTCGGTGCGGCCCGTCCTCGCTCACAGGCGAGGTGGCCTCGGTGCAGCTCATCCTCGCCCACAGGCGAGGTGGCCTCGGTGCGGCTCGTCCTCGCCCACGGGCGAGGTGGCCTCGGTGCGGCCCATCCTCGCCCACGGGCGAGGTGGCCTCGGTGCGGCCCGTCCTCGCCCACGGGCGAGGTGGCCTCGGTGCTGCTCGTCCTCGCCCACGGGCGAGGTGGCCTCGGCACAGCCCATCCTCGCCCAAGGGCGAGGTAGCCTCGGTGCGGCTCGTCCTCGCCCACGGGCGAGGTGGCCTCGGTGCGGTCCGTCCTCGCCCACGGGCGAGGTGGCCTCGGCCCGGCCCGTCCTCGCCCACGGGCGAGGTGGCCTCGGCCTGGCCTGTCCTCGCCCACGGGCGAGGTGGCCTCGGTGCGGTCCGTCCTAGCCCACGGGTGAGGTGACCTCGCCCCGGCTGATCCTCGCCCACGGGCGAGGTGGCCTCGGTCCGGCTCGTCCTTGTTACGTCTTCCTTTTGTACCAATCTTCCCAAAGACCCTCGTGCACGAACACTCGTATTCTTCCGATCTTTCTTTCGGGAAATATTTCGTGAAGAATTTGGAGAAGTGATAATCTTAGCCGTTGATTTCGAGATAACCGTTTTTGACCCCAACAAACGATAGCCATTTTGATTTAGACTCAAAGGAGAAGAAAGTGAGTTTGTCCTAGGGTGAGCTGGGAAGACTGAGCTCGCCCTATGGTGAGTTGGCCTGGTAAGAACAAGCTCTGACCTCCTTTCGTTTTTGTCGTTCGTTTCCCGAGAGTTGTTTGTTGAAGAGATTGGATATTCTAATTCAAGAACTTGTCGTATAACCTCTTTTTGATTTTTTCGAGACTTTTTGTTCCGAGAAATACTTTCCGGGGACTTTCAGGCATGATTCCGTCGTGACCGATTTTGACCCCAACAGTTAGCCCCCCAGCTCGTTAGAACTTTCGCGATTTTCTTGCGGGCGCTAAGACATGTTAGGTAAATTAGGCGGAATTAATGGTTGAAACGCTCCGTTGAAAATGGTAAGATTGGGGCTGCGCCTTTCGAAGGCTGCGTACGTACCCTTGTCGAAGGGATCAAGCCTTTCGTAGTTCGCTTTGGAGTTTAAGACCCTTGTGATCTGTTTTCCAGCGAGACTTATATGGTCTGGTTATGTGTCGTCCAGAGACTTTTTCGCATGTTGTTGTCGATGGAATTTTGTTTTGTTCTGGCCGTTGTGAGGCCATGATGTATCTTTCGAGACTGGCCGTCGGCGGCTTCGAATTCCTGCCCTTTTTAGGGCCTTTAAAATATTTTGCTCAAATTTATAAACTCGTGGTTTTTATAAATCGAGAGAACTTCCGTTTTTCGAAGTTAGAGGGACAGGGTGTGAGTTGTCGTCTCGTTCCTGTCTCTCAGATGATCATCATACCTGTCGTTGTGTAAGATGAGAATTTCCGAAGTCTTTTGGTTTGCGGAGACTCATAAACGTACAAATATAAATGAAGAGACAAATTTTAGGATCTCGTATCGGGGTGTTGATACTATGACTTTGAGATGTCAAGATCCAGCATGGCTGGGTTTAGGGCAAGACCTAGGTTTACTCTCGGACTAAGGCTTTGCGATGACAAGTCGGCTTTCGTTTTGCCCGTTTGTGATTTTAACCTGATTCATACCGATTTAAAGTTCACGAATTGTTATCGGCTTATATGACTTATCTTGGCACGAATCGAGCTACTTCCAAAGACCGTTTGGAGGTGCTAACCAAAATTTCGGATTTCTTGTATAGCGCGCTATGTTATCCTTGTCGGATGTAAGAGAGCCTATCCTTTCGAGGGCGGCTAATGTCTGTTTAGGACGTTAGAGTTCGTTTGTTGTGATCAGAAACAACGAAATGATACCATTTTAGAGGCATGTTACCGTTTAGAGGCGTGTTTGTATGTTTTGAGTTCCTGAGACGAGCATTTCGTCTGGAATGTTTTGAGTAAAAGAATGTCCATCGAGCGTTAGCGACGTCTCGCAGTGCTGAAGGTTGATTTTTCCTTGTGCCGCATTTCGTGGTTGAAATGTTCGCGGGCTTGGAGATGTTTTGCGAATGTTCGCAGCCAGAAACTGTTGTTTCAGTTTGGACGTAATTTTTTTTTTTTTATGATCGAGGAATTAGGACTGAGGGGTCGCGTAAATTTGACCCAGGGAGAAGCGTCTACCTTTACTGTGCTTCGTGAAGTGTTGGCCTTCCGGGATTTGTTTTGTATTTTTTTAAGGATGACTCGTATAATTCTTGGAGCTTTGTCACGAGTGTTTCTTTTTATGCAGTGTTTACGGGGCGTATAGAACTTAATCGATTGATGATAAGTTTAAATCTTCCGTTAACCATATGGTTGTTAGGACTGAGTTTTTTTTTATGAAGAATTTATCGTATGATTTTCGATTCTGGATTATACGACAAACTGCTTGCGTAATAGTCACTTGGCGTTCTATGACAAATCGTGGATTGTCGTTTTAGCCGTTAAGCGATTGGAGCAGCGGTCACTCATTTATTTGGGCGTGGCATGAAGGTTGTGTTCAGCCATATGGCCAAGGAAGTTGTTGGTAAAGGATTAGACCATGACCCTTTCGTGTTAACATTATGTTCATGTTAGTTTACGATTGTCTTTTAAAGGGATGCCGAATTAAGGTTCAGGCTTTATGGAAAGGCGTAGTTGGCCGAGGGCCGAATAGTATTCGTCGATATTGACAGGCCAAGCATAGCGGAATTTTTAGAGTTACGGATGATGGCTGTAAAAAACGATTTTCCACTTTAGGTTTCAGTTATACGATGAATGGTTCGTATAAATTTCCTTTGGTTGCATGAAAATTGCTTAGGATGTGTGGCGATCGTTTATCGGTTTTTCGAGAGATTAGATCGGTTTGCATGTTCTGCCTGGACAGTCAAGAAAAAATAGAACAATACTGGAAAAATTGCCTAAGACTTAGCTTGCTAGACTATCCACCCGGGTTCTAGGTTCCCTAAATTTTACGGCAGTTTTCAAGACGTTTTCATTCCTTTCCTACTAAGAATTAAAACCTGATAAAACTTTCTGAGTCGGACATACCTTAGTCTCATCGATTATTCGGGATTGCCTCTTCTTCCTTCTTCGTCTCCTCTTGTCTTCTGACGAGTTAGTAATTTATCGAGAGTTTGTTAGGCGTTTCGGAATGGCCACTTTCGATTCAATGTCAAGGGACTTCGAAAAGCCTTATACTGAATTTTATACGAATTGGTTTTCGACGAAATTCTGACGACAATATCGCAATGAGGAAGAGACATCAACGTTCAAGTTCATGTCCTCGTTTCTTCGTACTTCCGGTTTTCCGAAGGAATTTTATGAAATCGTTGAAACAAAAGGAGGAGAAGCAGGCCATGAGGGGCGTTTAGGAAAGAGGAAGCAATGGACAAGATGTCATTTGGGTTTAGTTCGTCAATCTATGAGCGAACTGTTCATGTCCCAGACCCTATTGTTTCATATGATCTTGTTTAAATTTTCGAATGATGTTGCGAAAAATATTGCCGAGTTTGATCTTACGGAAGTTGTTTCTTAAAACGTTGTCGAGCTTTTATTTACGAGAGTAATTCTGCAGACTGTTGTCGAGTTAATTTTACGGAAGCTGTTTCGTAAAATGTTGTCGAGTTTAATTGTACAAAATTTTTCTCGTGAAATACTGTCGAGTATTATTTTACGAAAGGTGTTCCGTAAAATGTTATCGAATTTTAATATCAGAAACTCTTACTGTGGTGAGCTGTAATTTTTGTGACTAAACTTCATCAGAAATTTTCTCGCTTCCGTAGGATTGATCCGAAGGAGTTTTGAATAGTTTCTCCGAAGTAAGCTTAGTGGAAAAATCGAGAGTTCGTGCAGCGTTATGAAATTCTAGGTTTCAGAAGATGTCTTAGCAGTGAGGGATACAACCTCTCGTTTTTGCTCTTTTTAGTCTTCTTTAACCGTCTTAGGTTTCGAGCGATTTTATACAATTGAACTCTGTTTTTTTTTTAAACTGCCCGAGTGGGACCAAGTTGGCCGTATGGCGAGGTTGTCGGCAGTGGGGAATTGATGACCCAATTTGTCGGGCTTCTTTTTCACGAGTAATATTCGGTTTCCCCATGGTTTCGAAGAGAAAAAGTTTTATTTTTCCGAAAAGTTCTCGCAAAAACGTTTTTTGGTAGAAAAATTTCCCGTTGAGATTTCTTTACCTCGATAACTAGACAAATTTTTGGGGGTTTGACAGATTTTATCGTTTCCCTTTCTGTGTAGATAAAGAAATTGCGAGCTCGTTTCCGTGCTCTTCCTGTGGCGGAAAGCCGCTACTAGGTTTTCGATTTTCTCGAGCACTGCGGCGTTTGCGCAAGCGTTGGCCAGAGGAGCAGTCACTTCTGAAATTGTTTTACCAACGTTGATGCGACCTGCGACTTCGTCTTTCATATTTCCAAACATCGCTTTGATCAAGCGTTTTCCGGCCGTGAGAGTAAGAGTAATCCGTCCCCCCCCCTCCTTCTAGCGCCAAACTGTGGGAACCAAAATTCACATCGTCGATTTTAATGAATAATAATGAAGGAAAGCAATGAAAACCCTACTTTCCTTGTGGTCCGGATTCTCTGCGAGAGCCGACGACAAGTGACCAAATAAATGCGGAAAAGGGTTTGTTAAGAGTTGGGACTGGACCTTAAGAAAGGCTGCCTATGTACCCCTTTCGAGGATCAAGTCGGACGTAGTTCAGTTAAAAAGAATTGAATAAGAGATCGAACCGTTTGGGCGAGTTCGTCTAGTACGACCGTGGGTCATAGAAACAGGCATGTCGAGAATAATGCCAAGGGTTTCTAAGTGCCGAGCTCTAGAGTAAAATAATTGTCCGATCCTTCCGAGAGGAACTGAGATCTGCAAACAAGAAAAAAATAGAACAAGAGGCGGCCAAACGTTCTAGGTCCTGCACTGCTAGTCTAACCGCCTAAATTCTAAGTTCTCTATGCTAACATGAGTTCTCTAGGTCTCAAATCTCGGGTCCTTTTTCTTCTGCTCCAGCTCTCCTTATATAGAAACTTTAGGTCGGTGGTCCGTTTACCCTTTTGCTTTTGGGCCCAAGTTTATCTCTTTTTGGGAATATTCCGTCTTCTGTCGATCTTCATAGTTATCCTCGAATCTCCGATGTTTATCCTTGGAAACTTTACATTTATCCCGTTCTCGTGGGTTAGGATAAACTGTCGTAGTTTCTAATGGGCTAGGGCCATGAAAGCCGTGGATCGGCCTTCAGGCATGTTTAGGTCCTCGGGGGCCGTTCTAGGCCTTTCGGGCGTTCTTACGATATTCTCAGTCTTAGTCTCAAAGCTTCGGAAACAACTCCGATCAAGACAAAACGAGAAATATAGGATCCAAAGATCAGGCAACGCAACTACACGAAGGGTGTAAGAGCCGAAATGAGTCGGACTGGCCGTGATTGGATCGTCCTCGTCCCGTGGATGGGACGACCTTAGCACGCACCGTCCTCGCCCACGGGTGAGGTGGCCTCGGTGTGGTCCGTCCTCGCCCACGGGTGAGGTGACCTCGGTGTGGCCTATCCTAGCCCACGGGCGAGGTGACCTCGGTGCGGCCCGTCCTCGCCCACGGGCGAGGTGGCCTCGGTGCGGCTCGTCCTCGCCCACGGGCGAGGTGGCCTCGGTGCAGCCCGTCCTCTCCCATTGGTGAGGTGGCCTCGGTGCGGCTCCTCCTCGCCCACGGGCGAGGTGGCCTCGGCCCGGCCCGTCCTCGCCCACGGGCGAGGTGGCCTCGGCCCGGCCCGTCCTCGCCCACGGGCGAGGTGGCCTCGGTGCAGTCCATCCTCGCCCACGGGCGAGGTGGCCTTGGCCCGGCCCATCCTCGCCCACGGGCTAGGTGGCCTCGGTGCGGTCCGTCCTCACCCACGGGCGAGGTGGCCTCGGTCCGGCCCGTTCTCACCCACGTGGGAGGTTGCCTCGGCCCAGCCCGTCCTCGGCCACGGGCGAGTTGGCCTCGGTGCGGTCCGTCCTCGCCCACGGGCGAGGTGGCCTCGGCTCGGCCCGTCCTCGCCCAAGGGCGAGGTGGCCTTGGTGCGGTCCGTCCTCGCCCACGGGCGAGGTGACCTCGGCCCGGCCGGTCCTCGCCCATGGGCGAAGTGGCCTCGGTCCGGCTCGTCCTTGGTCCGTATTCCTTTCGTACCAATCTTCCCGAAGACCCTCGTGCACGAACACTAGTATTCTTCCAATCTTTCTTTCGGAAAATATTTCGTGAAGAATTCGGAGAAGTGATAATCTTAGCCATTGATTTCGAGATAACTGTTTTCGATCCCACAAACGATAGCCATTTTGATTTAGACTCAAAGGAGAACAAAGTGATCTTGTCCTAGGGTGAGCTGGGAAGACTGAGCTCGCCCTATGGTGAGTTGACCTGGTATGAACAAGCTTTGACCTCCTTTCATTTTTGCTGTTCGTTTCCCGAGAGTTGTTTGTCGGAGAGATTGGATATTCTATTTTGAGAACTTGTTGTATAACCTCTTTTCGATTTATACGAGACTTTTTGTTCCGAGAAATATTTTCCGGGGACTTTCAGGCATTGATTCCGTCGTGACCGATTTTGACCCCAGCATTAATTTCATTCAGTTTGTTAATATTAATTAAATGAAAATTTCTCTACAATATATAATGATGTCGTTGGTATATTGTTTTGCAGATATACTCTTAACATCATTTAGTTGTGTTGCACCAAAGATAAATGCTAAACAGAAAGATATTGTGGAGAAATTAAATAATAAAAATAAATTATTAAAGATCATAATTTTTTTATCTCTAGCCGATGTTCTATTACGTAGATGATAACTCTATTTTTTCTTTGATTTTATAGGAGAAAACCACTGATACTGTAAAAGTTAATTTGAATATTACTATATTAATGGTATATACACAAGTACAAAGAAAATATAAAACCGTGATTACGAAGAGTAATAAATGAAAAGTGAAAATGGTAAATTGAAATAGTAAGTTAGCTAAATATGAATAACATGTTATATTACTTTAAACAATTACATTATCATCAGTAATGGGTTTTTTTCTTTCTCTTTTCATATTTTTCCATGACAAAAGTGTAAAGAGTTGAATTTTATTTTTTATTGCTAACAAATCTCTTAAGACTAGTGTTTTTACGCCCGGCCTGGACCCGCGGTCGGACCGGTAGAACCGGTGACCCGGTATGTAATCCGGTTTGGGTTTTAAGAAATATCCACTATTTAAAAATCCGGTAAAAGCCGCAAAAAACCGTTAAAGTCCGGAACCCAGATAATGGTTGAACCGGTGGATAACTTTTATTTACTTTTTTTTTTTAGTTTTTAGTATTCTTTTAAATTATAATACTAAAGTCTGTTATATATTCCAAATAAAAAAAATAGGTTTTCAGTTTTTTCACTTATCAATTTTCTAGTATTGTCTTTCTCTGCGGCTGTCTCACATACTCTGTATCCCCGACTAGGTTTATAGTTCTTACTTGTTCCTCGTGATATGTTTTGTATGAATCAATTAAATCACTAATCTTATTCTTTATGCAATACCATATGACACAAATCATATTATGTTATGCGTGACATTTTTTTGTTCGTGACTATTGCTTTGTTTAATCACAATGATGTGTGATGTTCTATTTATTTTGAAGAACACTATATGTTTCGTTTGTCCTATGATTTTTTTTTTAAAAACTCATGATTTTTACAGGCAATGGAAACTGACCCTAAGGAAAACTACGAAGAAATAGCTGCTGCAAACCGTTCAGTCCGAGGAAAAAACGATATTGCATGGTCCTATGTGATTCAGTCAAAAGATTCAAGAGGAAAACTAGTTTTAGAATGTGGATTCAAGAGGAAAACCTCTTTATTTTGGAATTAAATTTGAAGTTTATTATTCATATTAGACTTCTAAATATTTCTTTTTAATAGTTATGCATAATTATATATTGATTTTAATGAATCTATTGACCTGTGGTCCACCCGCGGTCGAACCGATGATCCGGTGACCCGGAAAGTACTCCGGATCAGTGTCCGGGTCGGGTTTCAAAACATTGGTTAAGACCGTTCACAATGGACTAATGGAATATTTTTTCAGATGTTGAAATATATCAACGAGGGTGTTGAAGAAACAGAAAAGTGATTTGGATTAATTGATACTGAATATTTCCAGCTAGTTAAAAGTCATAAAATGAGGTCCACAATGATGATATGTCATTGGATTATTGGTGATCAAAATTGTTCAGATTTTTTTTATATATCCTAACTATTTCATATTAGTTATTTATTAAAAATAATTTGTTTATTTATATATTTTATATTAAAATTTTGGGGAAATCGCCAAATATGATGCACAAATTGATTTTAAACATAAAGGTATATCCCAACTTGAATCAAATGCAAAACTAACCCAAAATGCTAATGAAATTACAAATTCCCCTTATGACCAAAAAAAAAAACAGAATATACTTTTACGGAAATAACCCCTGGAAGTCTTCTGATGGTTTTGTAAGTCTAGGAAGTCTTCTTATATTGTAGATCTCAAAAATAATTTATAACTTTTATAAGAAAAATATTTTGATGGGGAAAAATTAAAATCATGTAATTATAAACATTTGTAAATGATATAAATTAAGATATAGTAAAATTGAAAAAAATTCAACGTAGATGAGTGAATGTAGTGGGTCATTGTATTATTTGGTTTAGGTTTTGGTAACATATGCTGTTGTATTGTTTGTATTTTTAGGGTTATATTTTGGAAACATAACATTTTTTTAAAAAAGAATAAAATTTGACATATATGTGTTTAGTTTTGTGTATATTAAACATTTTTAAAGTTTGTTTTGAGTTTAACAAAGTGTTTGTTTCTATTTAGTTAGTTATTTGAGTTTAGGGTTTATATTTAGGGGTTATAAGACTTCATGGAAGTCTACTGGGCGAATAGTATATTTAGGGGTTGGAAGAAATTTAACATAAATGAAATTTTTTGTCTCTATATATAAAGAAAATTTACACATTCTCTCTCTTCCTCTCCAATGGTTGCAACACAATGTAATGTTTCTGACTTTAAAACCTTCCAATCTCTCTCTAATCTCTTTATATCAATTTCTCATCTTTGTCTCATGTCTTTCTTATTAATTTATCTTGTTTTTGTAGGTTTTTTGTATATGGTTCTTATCTCCACTCCTTTAAAGGTAGATCTATAAATTTTGGATATATATTTTGTGTTTGATCTATCTATGTTTCCACTCATTTTCTCTGTTTTGAAGCCAATTGAACATTTTTAATATGTGGGATTTTCATATCCGGGTTTGGATATGCAGATTTTTCAGTTCAGGGTCAGACTTTAGAAGAATTTTGGGAAGTCTTCTAAAATATAAAGCGTTAGAAGACTTCCTGGAAGTCTTCTGACAGAGTCTTATCCTATTTCATAACAGATCTGAGTATTTTGGTAAGTCTCCATATCTGCTTTCTTCATTTGGTAAGTTCTTATTGCTTAAAACTCTTACTTTTTTCCAAACTAAAACTCTTCTACCTCTCTATAATCTCTTTGAACTTGAAAATAACAAACATTCTATGACTTTTTCATTTTTTGTCTCATGTATTTCTCACTAATTTATCTTGTTTTTACAGGTTTTTTTATCACATGGTTCACATCTTCCATTCCTTTAAAGGTAAATTATAAATTTTGGAAGACTTCTCAGAAGACTTAAATTTTAAGCAGGAAATTTAAATTTAGGCAGGAAACTTAAATTTTAAATGTAAACTGAAATTTTAAACAGGGTCTAACCAAACCCTAGTTCCAACATAAAGGAGTATACATGCATGAGAAGAGATCTGAGTTTGGATCACCTCACCTGATAATAAATCTAAGCAGATCTGGATCAAGGGAATAAAAGAGAACAAGATCTGGTTCTGGATCTGGAAAACAAGAGACAAGGGAGATGAGATCTGGTCACCACCACACCACACGGCTACCACCACCACCACCACGGCGCCAGCGAGAGAGAGATCAGACGAGGAGGAGGAGAGAGAGAAGAGAGAGATTACATAGAGGAAGAGGGAGAAGAAAGGAGAGAGAGAGGCGACAGCTAGGGTTTCTGATCTCTGGAAATTTTCTGCAGATCTCCGCTTCAGTTTTATGATGAGGCAAAAGAGAAGAGGATCAGCTCTATTTCTAAGAGTTTGCAGGAAACCCTAGGTCATTTAGCCTATTGGGCTGTAGAGAAGCCCATTCTCTTAACAAAATTTTTGGACCCGATACCGGGATATTACACAATAGGTTCCGGGACAAACCTGGCTCGGAGATGGGAGGATATACCCGAATCTTACATTCAGGTCGACCCAATGGGCTCATGGATGAGATCCCTACCTTTGTTGCTAACCCTCTTCCATTTGGTGTTGATCATGTTCATTGTTTTATTTTTCTTTGCTTTGGTGATGAATATAATATAGATGCATAACATATATAACTGCAAACTTATTATTTACTAGCAAGATTTCGGAATGATCATAATACAAATTTCCTATTTTAAAGTTTATAACCGAAAATAGCTAGCCATCACATTAGCAAAAATAATTTCAAATCTTCTACAATATAAATAAGGAATGTTATTTATTACTATAAAGAAGAGATTCTCTCTTGCCTCATTGATACACGTTATCAAATAGTGCAACCTGGTCGTGATACCTGTCATTTTAGTTATACGGTGCATTTCAATGACATGAGTATGCAACGAAGTGGGCTACGCTATGAGTGTGGCCTTTATGTTTTTTTTTTCGCATGGAACCTAGCCGATAGCAAGATACCTAAGCCTATCAACCCTTGTTTCATTGGAATTTAGGTTTCATCCCCTTTTGTGTTCTCCGCCGTTCAAAGATTGAGATGCTGGAGTCGACGTGAAGAAACTCTTCCTTGGGTTTCGCTAGCGTCATTTGTTTTTCTCTTTAATCAACCGAAACGATCTCAGTTACATATTCATCGTGTTGAAACGCTTCTTGAATCCATCAACCATGGATCTAGCTGTCAAAGCGAGTTTCTCTGCTACAAGGCGATGTGTCTGTTAATATAAAAATGTAGACTTCCTCCTCTCAAAACCTTCTTTTTTAATCTGTAGAAACAACGAAGATTCTGACAAATGGCTAACTCTCCATCTTCTTTTTATGCTTGGTTTGGTAGAATTTTGATATATCATGGATTTTACCCACTTTTACCCATGATATATAGGTGTTTTAAGATATAGTTATTAAGTTTTGGAGTCTATTAGGTATGTTTTCAGGTTCAAAAGTATCTTGGAACACAATGATGTTTTTGTAGCATTTTGGAGCTCAAGAGAGATTTCACCCGAGCTGACCATCAATCCAGACCAGAGGTCGATATTCAGAGTCAATAATCAATCAATGCACACTCTGTGCTATCGATCGATATCAAAGAGAGGTCCACGATTGAAGATAATAATCGATCGATGCACACCCTGTGACATCGATCGATAGAGAACCAAACAGAAGAGAGCCGACTTAAAGCCCAAGACTTCACTAAATTACAAGATTGCCCCTGATGAGTTTTTAAGCTAATATTTATAGTTTGCCAATGTGTTTGAGGCAAAGAGAGCTTTTAGAGAGTTTTCTATTCTATTGTTTTACACGGTTATAGGATTTCTAGAATTGGAGAGAAGATCCAAATAGATTTGTGATTGGAACTCCATTATTATCTATTTATCTATCTATGCAGTTTTCTTATTACTTTGTTGTCATGAATTGCTTAGCCATGTCTGAGTAGTTCTATTGTTAGATCTAGGGTTTAAATAGGTTATGATGGACTAGCCCCAACTATAGATTGCTAAGTTGTGATATTCATCACTAGGATACTTTTAATGCTTGTGTTCTTGAGTAACTAACTAGAACCTTGACATAGGATATAAGTTATTACTTAACCTTATCCTGAACCTATCCTAATTGAGATAGGATTGCTAGAGAAAGGCAGAAGCTGATCTAAGAATCCTTAGTGAGCAATCATTCAACCCGATCTCAAAGCTTGGCTAGAGCGCGTCGATCAATATTCCTATAGAATAATTGAATATTGATCGACGGTGCCAAAGGTGTATCGATCAATATTCCTATAGAATAATCGATCGACACTTTCTATTGATCAAACCAAAAGGTATGATCATAGATCTAGTCAATAGACGAATCTAAAAGGCGAAAGCTGATCGTTATGTTCTTATGAAATTGAGCTCTATAATATCATGCATACAACTTGTTAGACATCTGTAGGATTATAATCCTGATTACCTGAATAGAAACACTAAGTCTAGCTATTTCTTATAAAATCTTCAAAACCCTCAATCAATCAATCGAGCAATTACTTTGCTCACAAACCGACTATTTAAAGTCATTCATAATCAACCTAGCTTAATCACCATGATTAGATCTTATTGGTTCCCTAGCTCCTTGTGGATTCGATCCCTAAGTACTACAATTGAACCTCTTATTTGAGAGAGTAAAGTCACTCTTTAGGAAAATTTGAGTAGAGATCAAATTTGGCTCCGTTGCCGGGGAGCCTTGATCGCCATTAGATTTAATATTGAGTCTTGGTTACTTCTTCTTTAAAACCACTTTCTTACGTCATCTTTTTTCTTGTCTTTTCAGGGGCATGCCCAGCAGTACTAGAAGCAACAAGGGAAATCAATTGCTATTCTCAGAAGATCCTGCAAGCTTGGAACATTCGATCCACAAAGACAAACGCTCCACATCGATCGACATCAGCACTTGTTCATCGACCGATATTTGCATACCACCATCGACTGAGTTTCTTAATTCGTCGATCGATACTCGCTCTTCACCGTCAACCGATTTCCTTCACCCGACATTGATCGATACATCACTTCGTACATCGATCGATACTCAGCCGCGAGACATGGTTGCGACATTGATTCTCAGACAGGATGAGAATGGAAACCTGCATGATCTATAAGGTCATCAGCGTAATGTAGCAGGTCAGAGGATAGATGCTCAGGGGACTGTAATCCCTGAGCCTGATACCGAAGCTAAGGAGCTGCTCAACCTGTAGATGAGGCTGCTCGACCCAGAATGTTGGCTGATTACAACCGTCCAGATCAGTTCTATGCCAACATATCATCCATTCACCCTCCAGCTATCCAGAGAGGTGATTTCGAGTTGAAGCCACAATACTACACACTCGTGGGAGACAAACGCCCTACTGTGCGATATCTCACGAGCATCCTATGGACCATCTGGAGAGGTTCGAAGATCTTATATCTGCTATCAAAGCCAATGGAGTCCCTGAGGACTATCTTCTTTGCGAGCTCTTCAAGTACTCACTTGCTGGAGAAGCTTCGCAATGTCTTAAGCAGCTACCACCAGGATCTTTAACATCCTTGGCCGACATCAAGAACGTGTTCTTGCGTAACTTCTTTGATGAGGCACGCGCTGAATATTTGAGGAGCAAGATTGCTACATTCACTCAGGAGCCTACAGAGTCTTTCATAAGCTCTTGGATCAGATTCAAGTCTTACCAGAGAGATTGTTCACACCACGGATTCAACCAAGTGCAACTGCTCAACAATTTCTTCATAGGCATCACACTACAATGTCAGATGGCTCTGGACACAGCTAGTGAAGGTAACTTCAACACAAGGAATCCAGAAGAGGCTGTGAGACTTATAGAGAATTTGGCATCCTGCAATAGCACCAAGAACACTGACTTTGAGAGGGGGAAATCTGCAACCACCCTTGGGAAGGAGCAGATGGAGGAAGTGAGAGGAAAGCTGGACAGTGTTCACAGGCTTCTCAGGAAGTAAGTTTGCTCAGTAGAGGATGCAGAGGCTGTAGACACAGAGGATAGAGCAGACGCAGAGGAAGAGGATGTGAACTTCATCAGTGGCAATGGATTTCAGAGGTCTGGAAACAAAAGTAGAAACATGAACTTCTTTGGACAAAGAAGTAATTCCAACCAGAGTTCACAGAAACCCAACAGCAACTACAGCAACAACAACAGGAGTTATGGAAACTCCTATTACCAGAATCTAACACCACAGACTCAAGAGAGCAAGATAAAAGCAATGCTTGACCAGGTTCTTGAAGATCAGCGTAAGCTAACAGTGGATTTCAATGGGAAGATTAATGCTGTCTACACTAACCTGAACCCAAATTTTGAGACTTCGAGCACTCATGTGAAGAAACTGGAGATGCCGGTGGTTCAGACAGGAGAAGTTGTTAAGAGGCATGAGGCCTTAACAAGGGGGATATGTAAAGAATCAACGAAGCACCACGTGATTGCCATCATAGATGATGATTTCTGGCAATTGGTGAAGCATGAGAAGCTGAAATAAAGAGATTTTGAAGTAAAAAGCTCGATAAGTTTTGGTGGATCGCAGTGGTATTGATCGACGCCAACCCCCGACCATCGCTCGATGGACTCCAGTACCAATCGAGCGACGAGCTTGACGAGCATCCATCGACGACAGAGTCTGTTGAATCGTGCAATGCCGTGAGGATTATGACTCACGAGGAGTTTGCAGCAAGTCACCCACATCCACCCAGCCCTTTATATTGTCAAAATCGATCGCATCAAGAACCAGCCATCGATCGACAGCGTGTGAACGACATCGATCGACAACCTCCATCACTCATCGATCGACGTGCACCGCTCACATACCAAGTGCAGTTACCAAAGATTGATGTAGCACGACTCAATGCACTCAGGCATCCATCAAAACCTTCAGATGACCCACCAAAAACCACTACTTCTCAGCCTAAAGATGCACCAGAGCCTATGGAAGTTGATAAGGCTACAGAAAGGAGAACCTTGAGGAGAAGGAAGGAAAAGGTTCCTAAGTATTTGAAGAGGGGAGTTAATGAGAAGGAGATGGATAGTTTCACAAAGAGAGTTCTCAGAATCCAATTAGATAAGCCATTTGAGGAAGCCTACTTCACCCACAGGTTGTGGATGTTCTTCAGAGAAACTAAGGAGACAGAGGAGGACATTAGGAGAATGTTCCACCAGGTCCGAGATAAGATGAAGCGGAGGATCACATTGAAGAAGAAGAGTGATCCTGGGAAGTTCACAGTACCCTGCTTGGTACAAGGAATTGAGTTCCCACGTACCCTTTATGACACAGGAGCTTCAGTCACATCCTACCTAAGATTATGGCAGACCATCTAGGTCTGAAGATAGAGCTTTCAGAGGACTCATTCACATTTGTGGACTGTTCTTAGAGGAACTCCGGAGGAATCATCAGAGACCTTGAGGTTGAGATTAGTAATGCCCTAGTTCTAGTAGACTTTCATGTCCTGGATATCAAGCTGATCTGGAACACTTCTTTACTTCTTGGAAGAGCTTTCTTGGCTATTGTAGGAGCAGTTTGCAACATGCAGACTAACCAGTTGTGCCTGACACTCATAGATCCGAATGTCTACTATGATCCAGTTCCAGTTGTCAAGAAACAAGTGCCCAGCGTAGAGATTGGAGATGATCCGGAATTCATAGCAGCATGCTACTATGGACTTGAGAATGATTCAGAAATCAAGTATGAGACAGAGTATGAAGCATCGATTGATGACCCTGTTAACAAATCGATCGATCATCATCCAGGAGAATCGATCGACACCGTAGAAGAAGAATCGATCGACATCCACTCGACACATTGGGAAGATGACTATCCATATTAGAATTTTTCTATTGATATCTGGGAAAGTGATCATTATCATCCAACTTTTGCAGTGGACACTGCCACATCCGAGTTCAGAGATGCAGAGTATGATGAAGATTACAAGGAGGAACGAGGTACAGAGTATCATGGTCTTCTTACAGAAGTAGAAAGGGTTCCCCATCATTCCTATGGAGTAAGGAATACAGCATCGATCGATAGAGGTACTGACACATCGATCGACACTCAACATTACCAGGCAGAACGTACACGCGCATCGATCGACGCACCCTACTACATATCAATCGATACTAAGTCGGCCGACTTTGAGGAAAAAGAAAATTACTCAATTGGAAGTTGGGCAGAGGATCACTATAAAGATAGTTTTGTAGTAGAGGAAACATCAGACGCCCTAGAAGCAGACAAGATGCATGAAGGTTTCGCTACACAGGAGTTTTCTAAATTCAAGGAACGAGATGATTTGTTTGATGAAGACCACAGAAGGGAAGGGATCTTTGTCTACAAATATTGCCCTCTCAAACCAGAAGATCAGGCAAGAGTAGAAACAGATTCATTATTTGCAGAAGCCTGCGGGAAGGATACTCGTTTCGGTCGCGTTAGTGAAGCAGACAGACGTGCAGCGTCAAAGAGGAGAGACCACAATTGCTCGCTAGAGCTCGACGAACATCGATCGACAATGCTGCTTCAACATCCATGGACATAAACCCTTCCACATTGGTCGACACGCGTCCGAACCTTCAATCCGAGGTAACAAAACAGAACCATATGGAATATGGATATCTAACACCGGATGAGTTTGGTATTTTCAGGGATCCAGTGGCCATCAACGAGATATAGATGGAAGAATTCTGCAAGTATCAAGAGAAGACATTGCAGACATCCTTCAGGTGGCTAACATACCAGACAACCTCTTCATGCAACAACGCCGCATTCCAGAACGCCAGCAGAGAGTTACAGACGAACAATATGATGCAGCTGGCAAAGTAGACGATCGTTTCGAGCCAACACCTCAACCACATACTCAACCATCGATTGATAGGACAATAACACCATTGATTGATAGGCGAGTACCACCATCGATCGGCACAACATTCCATCCATCGATCGACATGCGTACAGAGTTTGGAAAAAGAGCCTTACCATCATGGGAGTAGGAAATTCTTTTGGGAACAGAAAAATGAGTATGGCTTCTACACAGATGAGTCAGGATATGCACGTGGAATAGATGGCAACATCATCGATGTCTCTAAGGATGACATAAGGGGTCTACTAAGTAGAGCCTCAATGGACGAGAGCTCTTACATATGTCTTCCAGAACATGCCCAGTCATTCACAAGAACCAGTTTAGCACCAGAGATCTACAACAAAGATGAGATTAATGAGATGATATTTGGGATGAATGGAGTGTGGGAACCGAAATTTACACTGTCGATTTCCGTTTAAATTAGGAAAGTTAGGAAAACCCTAATTTCCCAGAGGTCCGGATTCTCTGCGAGAGCCAACGACAAGTGACCAAATAAATGCGAAAAAATATGTAAAGACAATAAATACAGTTTGGAATAAGTAGATCTTTATTTCAAATTTGCATATGAGCTTTTCAGAAGCAAACGCATGAAAGAAGCTTGTCTGGAAACGAGATTACAAAGAAAATCGTATGACAAAAGCGGTAAAACGAGACTAAGTTTATCAGTAGTAACACCTATGTCAAGAGAAAACCTGTGGCCGCAATACGCTTAGCAATAGACGAAAAACACGAAAAAGGTTTTATAGATTTGTGACTGGACCTTATGGAAGGCTTCCTACGTACCCCTTTCGAGGATCAAGTCGAACATAGTTCAATTAGACAGATTTGAATAAGAATCGAACTGCCTGGGCGAGAACATCTAGTATGTGTGCAAGTCATAGAAACAGGCATGTCGAGAATAATGCCTAGGGTTTCTAAGTGAAAAGAGTTCTAGAGTCTAAAGTTGTCTAGGGTAAAAAGTCGTCCTCTAAAGTCTAAAAATCGTCCCTCTGCATCTTCAACCTCGACGTCCTTATATACTCCTCCTAAAGGCGGTTTGCTCTTTCCCTTTCTGCCCTTGGTCTACTTTATCGCTTCACGGAAATATTCCATTTCTCTTCGATCTTCATTTTTATCTTTGGAAACTTCACATTTATCCTTCGAACTTGACATTTATCTTTTCCTGCATAATAAAAGATAAACCGTCATAACTATTGGGCTTGATTTCATACAAAATCGAGAGTGGGCTTTTCGCCGTGTTGTGGACCCTTTCAAACCGTTTTCGTACTTAAGCGTTTTTACGATTTGATCAAAATAGAGATTTTAAGAAAAGACGTCGGTTCCAAAAGAAGTTCGAATTTTTCGTATAGTAGAGGCGGTTCAAGGTGTTCAGTTAACCGTTGCCGTTTTATACAATCAATATGAATTCCATAAACAGATCAAGTTCTTGCGGTTTTCATCGTAAGGTTCCGATGGTGACTTCGATCGAGTTGGAACAATAGAAAGTTCGATCCGACTGCGAAGGAAAAAGCTATGAGGATGAGATGAAGATGGATTGGGCAATCCAACTCGCCAAAATGGCGAGTTGGCCATCATGCTTGTTCCAACTCGCCATTTTGGCGAGTTTTCCATGTTTCTTGGTCCAACTCGCCAGCCAAAATGGCAAGTTGGACCCAGCAACACAGCCAACTCGCAAATTTTGGGGAGTTGGACCGAGAAGAATGGCCAACTCGCCGTTTTGGAGAGTTGGAACACTCCCAACTCACCAAAATGGCGAGCTGGCTGGCTTGTTTGGCCTGATTCGCTCGTCCGGTGAGCTTGTCGTTGTGTTCGGACAATTGAACCTTCGTACTCATTTCGTTATCTGAGGCTTAGATAAATCTTTCTCGAGGTCTTATTTTCGAATTCCTTTTCGGAATTGTTTTGAAACTTAATTTTGGTTTCTCGCGCTCTTTTTATCTGTTTTTCAAAGAGGACATTTCCCGAGGACTTTCAGGCATTGATTCTGTCGTGACCGATTTTGACCCCAACATGGAGCTAAACAATGGGAAGAAGAAGCCCTCAAGATGAGACTTGATGACATCTCCAACACACTCAGCAACAACATCAACTGGTTAACAAAGAGGAGTGAGTTGATGCAGCGATAATTGGCTATGCTTCACTAGAGTAATGAGTGTCGACAGAAGGAATCCACATCGATCGATACAGAGGCTTCACCATCGATCGATGCGAGACTTACATCGCCAGAGGATTTGGTGAAATCGTTCGATTACAAGCTTGATGGAGTCTACTATCCGCCCAATGATGACATGGATGGATTAACTTCACGACTAATCCAACTGCAACAAGAAGTCGACACAATTCAGCAGCAACTCAATTTCAAGCAGAAAGATCGAAATTGATCGATGGCACCATCAACCCATCGATCGACGCCAACAATCCACCAGCGCCTACTTACACCAGAGCAGAGATTGATCAGATTATTGAAGAGATGTACAGAACTCTGGGAACAGCTGAGGACAGACTTGACAGGAGATGTGATGACATCCTATCCAACAACAGCATCAGTGGATTCAACTCACAAACGGAGGGGATGCAGAAGAAAATCAAGGCAATTTAGAGACAGCTTGTAAGTCGTCCAGAGACATCAGCATTGATCGACAGAGGAACCTGTATATCGATCGACATGTATCAACAAGGACCGCTCGACATAGTACCACCAGCATCGATCCATACCGAGTCTGCATCAGACCGAGAGAAGCTGATAAGGGATAAGCTGCACCTGCTAGACTCAATGAAAGAGGAGCTGAAGGAACTATCAGGTTATGCATATGACAAACTTGGAATGCATCAGTTCAACATGGAAGGCTTAGGAAGAAGGCTACAAGTGATTGAAAACGCTACATCAAAGATGAATGACAGATGGACCAGAGAAGATGATGCCACAAGAAGCTTCATTGCCACTAGGTTCCATATGAGCAGAAAGGACGTGGATACTTGTTTCCCAACAAGTAGCTGTTTTCAACCACACTAGCACAAACACCTTCAGAGTCAAGCTAAATGACTATAACAAAGCGCTGAGTGGGAGGCAACCCACTATTTGGTAATTTTACTTAGTTTTATTCTTCATAGTTACTTATTTTTGTTTTTTATATTATTGCAGGTCAAAAAAAGATCCGAGTAGACGATTGCCGACGAAATCGACCGACGAAACCAGGTCGACATCGATAGACACTGCCACAGCAACAATGATCGACAGACACTACTTGCCATCGATCGACACAGACTTCGGTCAGGTATATCGATCTAACTTGTTAAATTCAGTTCTTATGATTTATGTTATTCCCTTAACTCCGTCTAGATTTACATTGAGGAAAGTGTATAATTTAAGTCGGGGGGGGGGGGGGGGTTACTATATTACTTTACCTTTTGATCTTATTAAATGTTTTTCAAAAGTTTTTATTGAGTCAAGAAGGGGCAATGAACTTTTTCAATCTTTACTAAGTGTCTAACCACTCTCTAGCACCATTCTTAGATTTGTTGACTGTAGAATGCACTAGAGATACTAAAGTGGAGCACCTGTCAACTATGACCACACTTCCTGAGAATGTTTGAAGGAACCAAAGCTGACCTCCAACCTAATTTGACTACTACTGCTTGTCTTTGGTCTTAATATACATTGGATCGGGTTCCTCCTGCAAGTCTGGAATGTAAAAAGTCTGTATGTTTCTGGTTCCTTCTCTCTCTCTCTTCGGCATCCATAGAGTTACCAAGTAAAATGATTTCCTGGAAGATACAGAGGGGTAGGAGTGTCTCCTATGACCCCATTATTCTAATTTGGAAGGAAATGATCAACACTTTTGGAAAGCGAGGGATAGGTTAATAAACTGAGACCCCATTATTCGCCTATATTTTGTTCAAATTGGGAAGTTATGTACTTTAAATGTCAACAAGCTGAGTGAAGATCGCCTGATCGACATCAACGTTCATTGGAGTTGAAACTATAAGGATTCAGAGAAGAGGGAAAAAGAGAGAGAGAAGAAAGGGATCAGAGAAGACTACCTGTGTGTTCAGACAATATTGCTTGAGTAAGAATTCACATGTCCCTTGATCGATACTCCCAAGGTAAAGCCTACACATTTATTTTATGCAAGAAATGAGGTTAGTAGAGGGGTAAGTCAGACATGATTTACTATGTTGATGGCTAGATGAATTTGGTTGCTAAGCTAGGATATGGTATAAAGTTGCTTCTAAAGTTAGGAGATATTTGATGTGGCTTGCAACATTGTAGAGGTGATGATTCTTGGCTTAAAGATTGTGTGAGTCTCTGCTGTTATGATACCACTCAAATTACCCTAAGGAGTGACTTTACTCTCTCAAATAAGAGGTTCAGTTGTAGTACTTAGGGATCGAATCCACATAGAGCTAGTGTACAAATAAGATGCAATCTTAATGACTATGCTAGGTTGAAAATAGTTTAAAGTAAAGTGCAGGTTTGCTGAGTAAGGATAAGATTACTCAGTTGAAAGTATTTGGTTTTGAAACAGTTAAAGAAAAGTAGTTAG
Organism: Brassica juncea; assembly: GCA_018703725.1. Lineage (NCBI taxonomy): Eukaryota > Viridiplantae > Streptophyta > Magnoliopsida > Brassicales > Brassicaceae > Brassica > Brassica juncea. The sequence goes on along the minus strand of CM031936.1, from coordinate 19,907,451 downwards.
ATTCAGGATAAGTATTCAGGAACTCAGGATTATAAATACTATAAAGGCTAACAAGTTGCTTGCATGATATGTCAGAGCTCAACACTTATTAAATGAATCCATCAGGTCTCGCATTATTTAGACCATATATTACTTAGATGCTAAATGGTGTTGCGGTCGGCTACTCTGCCGATGGTATCGATCGATGTTTCGATAGGAATATCGACCGATACACCTCTAGCTACGTCGATCGATTACTCTATAGGAGTATTGATCGATACGGCTCTAAGCAAGCTTTATGCGCGAGTTGATACAATGCTCACCATTATCTTAGATCAGCTTTCGCATATCTCAAGAGGGTCATAGCATGTTTAGGATGTTGTCAGGTATTGCATGTAATGAACAATGCAATCCAAGTTCATGTTCTAGGTAGCTAAGCTAGAAAAGCATTAGTGAACAATCCTAACAATAAATATCACAATTATAGCAATTATAGGTTGGGGCTAATCCCTCATATCCTATTTAAACCCTAAATCTAACACATGAATCTACTCAGACATGGCTAAGTAGTTCATAGCAACAAGGTAATAATAGAAGTTCATAAACCTATTAGAGGGTGAACACTTAGGTTCCAGTCACAAATATCTTTGGATCTCTCCTCTAGGTTTAGAATTCTATAACCTTTGTTAACAAATAAAGAACTGAAAAGAAAATAAGTAGAAGTAGAAACTTGAATAGAACTTTGTATTCTGTATATTGTGTAAAAAGCTTGTCTTTAACTAATAAAAACTTAGGCATATAAATATATGAGTTCATTAGGTTAAAAAACTCGTCAGAGGCATTCTTGTAAAATGTGATATCTTGGGCTTCAAGTTCGGCCAGGTCCAACTTGTCTTTCTGCCGCCTCAGTGTCGATCGATAGTACAGGATGTACATCGATCGATTATAGTCTCGATGTATCGTCCTTCGGCTAAATGTGTGTCGATCGATTGCACAGAGTGTGCATCGATCGATGTGTAACTCTGGTGTCGACCTCTGGTCTTGATCACGGGTGAACTCTTCTTTAAGCTCCAAAAAGGCACCTAAAATATCACTTTTCTCCAAAATGCTTCTGAACCTGAAAACATACCTAATAGACTCCAAAACATAGATAATAGTAGTAAAAACACTCATCTACCATGGGTAAAAACGGGTAAAATCCATGGTATATCAACTCCCCCAGACTTAACCTTTTGCTTGTCCTTAAGCAAACACAGTCAGTCTTTATGAAAGAGGTTTTAAAAAGCAGGGACTAAATCAAATTCAAACTTAGAATCATAACCTCTACTTTGTTGCAAACCACATCTAAGAGACTGTCAATAACAGAAGCACATCATGCAATATCCTAATTAAACAACCTTGATCATCTAGCCAACAACTTAGCAATCATGCCTGACTAACCCCTATACTGATTTCATTTATGTACATAAAAATAAAAATGCAGGCTTTACCTTTGGAGTATCGATCACATGATGCAAGGTTGCTCAAACAAGTATCTAGACCTGCAGGTAAAAATTAGTTCCTATCCTCTCTCTCTACTATTTCTCTCCTAGTCAAGTCTGCTTCATTTGCAAGACATTGACCAAGATTGGACAGGCTTCCATGAATCAACCCTTAATGGTTGCAGCCACCAAGTCCTGTTCACTTCTTTTTGACCTATATCCTAGGATTCATTGCGAAGCAAGTCTTGAAGGGGGTAACCACCAAGCCCTGTTCGAACCCTTTACCTATAGAATTCTTATGAATTGTTGGGGTCGAAAACGGTTATCTCGAAATCAACGGCTAAAGATCTTTCCAAACTCAAAGATTTCCCGCACGAACGGTCAACGGAGGAAAGATCGGGCGACGGAAAACCCACGGGCGGCAGAGAATCCCTGGCGCCGGCGGCAGGCGAGACAGAGCCGGCCTGGCGCCGGCGGCAACCCCATGGCACCGGCGGCAGACGCGACGCAGCCGGCCTGGCGCCGGCGGCAAGCGCGACGCAGCCGGCCTGGCGCCGGTCGACGGTCCTCGTCCTGGTATCGGTCTCATCGTGCTCGGTCTGATCCGGTCTTGGCTTGTGTTGGGGTCGAATACGGTTATCTCGAAATCATCGGCTAAAGATCTTTCCAAACTCAAAGATTTCCCGCACAAAGGTCAACGGAGGAAGGATCGGGCGACGGAGAACCCACGGGCGGCAGAGAATCCCTGGCGCCGGCGGCAGGCGAGACAGAGCCGGCCTGGCACCGGCGGCAAGCCCCCTGGCGCCTGCGGCAGACGCGATGCAGCCGGCCTGGCGCCGGCGGCAAGCCCCCTGGCGCCGGCGGCAAGCGGGACGCAGCCGGCCTGGCGCCGGCGGCAAGCGGGACGCAGCCGGCCTGGCGCCGGCGGCAGGTCCCCTGGCGCCGGTCGACGGTCCTCGTCCTGGTCTCGGTCTTTGTCCTGGTCTCGGTCTCATCTTGCTCTGTCTGATCTCGTCTTGGCTTGCTTGGATCAATCCTCATGGGTTTGATACGGTCACGGCTATGGAATTAACATCTCTCGATTCGACTCGATAGGAATCATCCTTGATGTTTTACGACAAAAAATAGAAAGGTTGGAATTCTCGTAGAGGATATCGTGTAAAACAAGATCGATTAACTCGAACATTGATCCTTTAGGCTATACGGTTTATTTTACAAGAAAGATAGTCTTTCCGAGGAATCATATAAAACGTTCAACGACTTAAGACAAGTCCACGGACTTACTTACGATTTTAAGAATTCAGGTCCAATCGGACTATGACGGTTTATCCAATTTCCCGAACATCGGATAAACATCAAGTCACCGAAAAATAGGGGAAAACTCGAGGATAATTACGAAGATCGACGAAAATGGAATATTTCCTGAAGAGATAAACTTGGGCCCAAAGGCGAAGTCCATCATCCTAAGGCAAACCGACCTAGAAGTAAGTATATAAGGAGAGCAAGAGCAGAGGAGAAGGGGATCCGAAAATCCTAGAATCTAGACTTAGAGAACTCCTGCTAGCTTAGAGAACTTAGAACTTAGGTGGTTAGGCCAGCGAGGCAGGACTTAGAACGTCTGGCCGCCTCTTGTTCTAGTTTTATCTTCTCCGCAGAACCCTGTTCCTCTCGGAAGGATCTAACAATTCTTTTACTCAGAGCTCCGCACATAGAAACCCTAGGCATTATCTTCGACATGCCCGTTTCTATGACCAACGCTCATACTAGACGAACCAGGCATAGACTGTTCGATCTCTTGTTCAAACTGAACTACGTCCGACTTGATCCTCGAAAGGGGCACGTAGGCAGCCTTTCTTAAGGTCCAGTCGCAAATCTTAACAGAACCTTTTCCGCATTTATTCGGTCACTTGTCGTTGGCTGTCGCAGAGAATTCGGACCTTCAGGGAAAGTCGGGTTAACTTGGCTTTCCTCCGTTTTTATTCATTAAAATCGAAAGTGTGAATTTCGGTTCCCACAGTTTGGTGCTAGAAGGAGGGTGGGACGGATTACTCTTACTCATATGGCCGCAAAGCGCTTGATTGAACCAATGTCCAGAAATATGAAAGAAAAACTTGCAGTTTGCGTCAACGATGGTAAAACAACTCCAGCAGCGACTGTTCCTACGGCCAACGCTTACGCAAACGCCACGGTGCTCGAGCAAATCAAAAATCTAGCCGCGGCTTTCCGCCACAGGAAGAGCACGAAAACGAGCTCGCAATTTCTCTATCTAAACAGAAAGGGCAACGATAAAATCTATCAAACCCCAAAAATTCGTCTTGTTACCAAGTTAGAGAAATCGCAACGAGCAAGGTTTCTACAAAAAACGTTTCTTTCGAGAACCTCTCGGAAAAATAAAACATTCTCCTCGAAACCTTGGGGAAACCCTAGATTACTCGCGGAATAGAAGCACGGCAAATCGGGTCACCAATTCCCACTGCTGTACTTCTTCCGAACAACTCTCGGGAAGCAAAGGACGAAACGAGAAAAGAGCTTACCAATGCTTCCCAACCGTCCGAACCACCCAAGGGAGGCCAAAACTCCGACTGTCCCGACCAGTTAGCCATACGACAAGTTGGGTCTGTCTCGACCAGCTCGCCGTACGACAAGCTCGGTCTCTCTCGACCAATTTGAAATATGGCCAGCTTGGTCCTTCTTGACCAGTTTGAGAAGAACAGAGTTGATATCTATAAACCTACTCAAAACCTAAACCGGTTAACTAAGACGTTTTCTGAAATCTAAAAATTTTCGCGCCATTGCGAACTCTCGACTTTTATCCGCTAAGTTTACTTTCGGAAAACTACTCAAAACTCCTTTGGATCAATCCTACGGAAACGAGAGAATTTCTGATTAAGTTTAAGAACAAAATTACAGCTCTCCGCAGCGAGAGTGTCGGATATTAAAATTCGGTAACATCTTACGGAAACAACTTCCGTAAGATCAAACTCGGCAATATTTTACAAAACATCATTCGTAAAGTCAAACAAATTCATATCAAACAACAAGGTCTGAGACTTGACCAGTTCGCTCATGGCTTGACAAACTAAGAACCTCACCCGAATGGCATCCTGTCCATTGCTCCCTCTTAGCCTGCTTCTCCTTCTTTTGTTTCAACGATTTAGTAAAATCCCTTTGGTACATAAAACGCAATCTGATTCTGCCACGTTGAGTCGGAAACATCTATTCATAACGCTTGATAGACTTTTCAACAATATACAAAGCGCACCTGTCAATTTAGGGAAGTACGAAGAAACGGAGACATGAGCTTAGACGTTGATATCTCTCATTCGCTCCGATATTCTCATCAGGATTTCATCGAGAATCAATTCATACGAAATTCAGTATCAGACTTTTCGAAGTCCTTTGACGTAGAATCGAAAGTGGCCATTCAGAAACGCCTAAGAAAACCTTCGATGGAATACACATTCCTTCTCGTAAAAACTATCACTACGGAAGGGGAAACACAGTTCAGAAGACAAAAGAAGAAGAAGGAGGAAGAAGGGGCAATCTCGAATCATCGATGAGACTAAGGTATGTCCGACTTATAAAATTTTGTAAAGGTTTTAATTCTTCAAACGACAGGAAAAAAAACGTCTTGAAAACTGCTGTAGAATTTAGGGAACTTAGGACCTAGGTGGATAGTCTAGCAAGCTAAGCCGTAGGCAAAATTTCCAGTCTTGTTCCATTGTTCCTTGATTGTCCAGGCAGAACATGCAAACCGATCTAGTCTCTCGAAAAACCGAGAAACGATCGCCACGCGTTCTAAAGCTTACTCATCCCGCTTCCTAAAAGAAAGAAAAAACGTACACAAGCCTTTGAAAGAACGGCTAACCCGTTTTCTTTCGTAAAAAGAAAAGGGAAGTAGGTACGTATACTGTACCCGTATAATCCCATCTTCGAAAACTTTTTGCTTCAGCATCAAGACAACGCTTTTGACAAAGCAAACTCTCGCAGCAATAAGATTCGTCTAAAAACCGCTAGCGGCACAGCCCAACCGTTACAAACATAGTCCTGAAAACTCTACGTCACCTCTCGTCGCAAACTCGCGTTTAGAAACGTGTACCAACGTCAGACTAATAGCACGACGGTCAACTACGGAAATAACGAAATAACCTTCGGTAAAACTCCATGAGTAGTTCGAAGCAGCTTTCGTCCAAAGGTCAAAATCATAGCGGAAACATCTCCCGTGTAATCTGCGGAAACATCGCTACTTTAACAATCTGCGATTTGCTATCTCCATGAAACCGGTCAACCATTACTTTCGTATAACAAGAACATTTTAACACAGAAACAGCCTATGGAAAAAACATGATCGGTCTCATGCAAAACGATTTCGCAGTACGCAAAAGTGAATGAGGAAAACATAATCCGTGGTCGCGAATATCGCAAGTAATTTGTGAGAAACGCTCTCCGGTTACCTTTGCAAAACCCCCCTCTTACATAACTTTTACGAAAAATCCTCTGTATGGTCGAGTCAATTCATACAAAGCAACTTTCGTAAAATAAACATAATGGGTCCAACGGGTAACTGTCATAGACAGTTTTTGCTCCACAAGGTTTCTGGCTCCTGCTTTCACTCCCCGCGGTTACGTCTGAGCAGGAAATAATCACGCAGGCGAACCCGCACGTGTCCTGCGTCGATCCCTTAAAATTTATCCCCCTCGGATAAAATGAAACGATTTTCATGCAACAAAAAAAAATTTATTTGAACCATTCATCGTATAACTGAGACCTAAAGTGGAAGATCGTTTCTAAAAGCCATCAGCCATAACTCAGAAAACTCCGCTATGCTTGGCATGTCTATCTCGGCAAACGCTATTTGGCCCTCGGCCAACTACACATTTCCGTAAAGCCCGGACCTGAATTCGGCATCCCCATTAAGGACAATCGTAAACTAACATGACCTTAATAAGGGTCATGGTCTGATCGTTTACCAACAACTTCCTTGGCGATACGGCTGAATCTAGCCTCCATGCCAATCCAAAGCTACTGAGCGTCCACCGCTCCAATCACTTAACGGCTAAAAACAACAATCCACGATTTGTTCATAGAACGCCAAGTGACTATTACGCAAGCAATTTGTCGTATAACCCAGAATCAGAAATCATACGATAAACTCTTCATACCAAAACTCAGTCCTAACAACCATATGGTTAACGGAAGATTTAAACTTATCGTCAATCGATTAAGTTCTATACGCCCCGTAAACACGGCATGAAAAGAACCACTTGTGACAAGGCTCCAAGAGTTATATGAGTCATCCTTAATATATACAATCAAATCCCGGAAGGCCAACACTTCACGAAGCACTGTGAATGTAGACGCTTCTCCCTGGGTCAAACTTACGCGGCCCCTTGGTTCTGCGTCCAAACCGAAACAACAGTTTCTGGCTGCGAACATTCGCAAAACATCTCCAAGCCCGCGAACATTTCAACCACAAAATGCGGCACAAGGAAAACTCGACCTTCGGCACTGCAAGACGTCGCTAACGCTCGAAGGACATTCTTTTCCTCAAAACGTTCCAGACGAAATCCTCGTCCCTAGAACTCAAAACATACAAACACGCCTCTAAACGGTAACATGCCTCTAAACTGGCATCATTTCTTTGTTGCTGATCACAACAAACGAACTCTAACGTCCTAAACAAACAATAGCCGCCTTTAAAAGGGTAGGCTCTCTTACATCCGACAAGGATAAACATAGCGCGCTATACAAGAAATCCAAATTTTGGTTTAGCTCTTCGTAAAGGAAGTAGCTCGACTCACGCCCAGACAAATCATATAAGCCGACAACAATTCCGGATTTTAAACGGTACGAGTCAGGTTAAAATCGCAAACAGGCAAAACGAAAACCGATATGTCATCGCAAAGAGTAAACCTAGGTCTTGCCCTAAACCCTGCCACGCTGGATCTTCACATCTCACAGACATAGTAGGGTATACGAGATCCAAAAATTTGTCTCTTCACTTAAGCCTATTCGTTTCACGAACTTTTCGCGTAAATCGGTAAACCGCGGAAAATCTCGCTTTATGCAAACAATAGGTACGGTGATCATAAGGGAACTAGGAATGAGACGACAACTCACACCCTCTTTCTCATACTTCGAAAAAACTGAAGTTCAAAAAAATCGAAAAACGTTTCATAGATTGAGACCGCAAAAGTTCAAACAAAGCCCCAAAAAGGGGCAGGGATTTGAAGCCACCAACGGCCAGTTTGGTAAATACATCATGGCCTCTAAACGGCCAAAACACATATAAAACAAAATCTCCGAAGGGACTGATAAACCTAGACGCTCCCAGGAGCGTCACCTTCATCCTCAAACTCACCCGCGATAGGGACAGCCTCGCCGTCGCCTCCCTCGGTCGCACCGCCACTACCCGCCTCATCCGCGCCAGCCTCGCAATCCTCTCCCACGCGCTCCTGATCTTCTGAGTCCTCGGAGGTTGGCGCAAGGGTGCATTCGGCCTGCAGGCCGGTAAGGATCGAATCGAAGTCTCCCTCGAAGGTCGCCCACTCTCCTTTTCAGGACGATAGTCTGGCTTCCTCCGAGTCCAAAGACGGGGACTCGTTACCCCGAAGCAACTCGAGCTTGCTCAGACTCCCCTCGATCCCCGCTAAAGCCAAGTCCCTCTTGCGGACAGCTGTAAAGGACTCAGACAGGATGGCCAACCTCGTCAGACGACCAAAGAAGTCGTCACGAGCATCGGCAACCTCCGAGGATCCATTGGCGTCCATCTCCTCATGAGTCTGGATCTTCTGCTGAAGGCGGCGGAATTCCGAGTATTTTCTCTTCTTCTCCTTCTTCACCTTGAGTAGTGAACTCGCGGTCTTCCCAAGGTCACGCTCATGGTCGCTGATACGAACCTCAAGCTAGGACGTCTGGGCAGCATGGGTGTCCTCGACGGTCTGCAGTGCAGCCTCAGTACGCTTCAGCGCTTCCTGCGACGACTCCAGCTCCTTCGATAGACGAATGACTTCCGATCCACACTCGCCAAGCATTCCGTCAATCAGCGACACAAACTGTCTGCAAAAGAAGGGGTAAGTATCATCATAAAAAAAGGGGGGGATGATGACGTAGATTTCCTGCGGAAAAGAATCCTTAGCCGAAAATTTCGATTTTCAGAAAACTCGAATCATTCGCCCGCAAAATCGTCTCCGATCTTACGAGCTGGGGGGCTAACTGTTGGGGTCGAAAACGGTTATCTCAGAATCAACGGCTAAAGATCTTTCCAAACTCAAATATTTCCCGCACGAATGGTCAACGGAGGAAGGATCGGGCGACGGAGAACCCACGGGCGGCAGAGAATCCCTGGCGCCGACGGCAGGCGAGACGGAGCCGGCCTGGCGCCGGCGTCAAGCCCCCTGGCGCCGGCGGCAGACGCGACGCAGCCGGCCTGGCGCCGGCGGCAAACGCGACGCAGCCGGCCTGCCGCCGGCGGCAGGTCCCCTGGCGCCGGTCGACGGTCCTCGTCCTGGTCTTGGTCCTCGTTCTGGTCTCTGTCCCATCGTGCTCGGTCTGATCCCGTCTTGGCTTGTGTTGGGGTCAAAAACGGTTATCTCGAAATTAACATCTCTCGATTCGACTCGATTGGAATCATCCTCGATGTTTTACGTCAAAAATTAGAAAGGTTGGATTTCTCGTAGAGGATATCGTGTAAAACAAGATCGATTAACTCGAACATCGATCCTTTAGGATATACGGTTTATTTTACGAGAAAGATAATCTTTCCGAAGAATCATATAAAACGTTCAACGACTTTAGACAAGTCCACAGACTTACTTACGATTTTAAGAATTCAGGCCCAATCGGACTATGACGGTTTATCCAATTTCCCGAACATCGGATAAACATCAAGTCACCGAAAAATAGGGGAAAACTCGAGGATGATTACGAAGATCGACGAAAATGGAATATTTCCTGAAGAGATAAACTTGGGCCCAAAGGCGAAGTCCATCATCCTAAGGCAAACCGACCTATAAGTGAGTATATAAGGAGAGCAAGAGCAGAGGAGAAGGGGATCCGAAAATCCTAGAATCTAGACTTAGAGAACTCCTTGTTGGTGTCAAAATCGGTCACGACGGAATCAATGACTGAAAGTCTATGGAAAGTATTTCTTAAAACAAAAAGTCTCGGATAATTTGAAAAGAAGTTATACGAGATTTTCTCAAATTAGAATATCCACTCTCTGGTGAGGTCGAAAATGGTTATCTCGAAATCTACGGCTAAAGATCCTTCCAAACTCAAAGATTTCCCGCACGAACGACTAACGGGGGAAATATCGGGCAACGGAAAACCCACGGGCGGCAAAGGACCCCTGGCGCCGGCAGCACGCGTCACGCAGGCTGGCCTGGCGCAGGCGGCACCACGGCCTGGCGCCGCCGGCACGCGTCACGCGAGCCGGCCTGGCACTGGCGGGCGGCACCCCGGCCTGGCGCCGGCGGCACGTGTCACGCGAGCCGGCCTGGCGCCGGCGGCACCCCGGCTTGGCGCCGGCGGGCGGCACCCCGGCCTGGCGCCGGCGGCACGCGTCCCGCAAGCCGGCCTGGCGCCGGCGGCACGCATCCCGCAAGCCGGCCTGGCGCCGGCGGCAAGCCCCCTAACGCCGGTCGACGGCCCTCCTGGTCTCGGTCCCATCATGCTCGGTCTGATCCCATCTTGGCTTGTTTGGATCGATCCTCGTGAGTTTGGTACGATCACGGCTAAGGAACGAACATCTTTCGATTCGGTTGGAATCGTTCTCGATGTTTTACGACAAAAACTAGAAGGATAGGATTTCTCGTAGAAGATCTCGTATAAAACAAAGATCGATTAATTTGAACATCGATCCTTTAGGCTATACGGTTTATTTTACGAGAAAGATAGTCTTTTCGAGAAATCGTATAAAACGTTCAACGACTTAAGACAAGTCCACGGACTTACTTACGATTTTAAGAATTCAGGCCCAATCAGACTATGACGGTTTATCCAATTTCCCGAACATCGGATAAACATCAAGTCACCAAAAAATAGGGGAAAACTCGAGGATAATTATGAAGATCGACGGAAATGGAATATTTCCTGAAGAGATAAACTTGGGCCCAAAGGCGAGGTCCATCATCCTAGGGCAAACCGACCTAGGAGTGAGTATATAAGGAGAGCAAGAGCAGAAGAGAAGGGAATCCGAAAATCCTAGAATCTCAACTTAGAGAGCTCCTGTTAGATGATAGAACTTAGAATTTAGGTGGTTAGACTAGCAAGGCAGGCCCTAAAACGTCTGGCCGCCTCCTGCTCGCAAATCTCCGCTCCTCTCGGAAGGATCGGATAATTCTTTTACTTCAGAGCTCCGCACATAGAAACCTTAGGCGTTATCTTCGACATGCCTGTTTCTATGACAAACGCTCATACTAGACGAACCCGCTCAGACGGTTCGATCTCTTGTTCAATTCTTGTTCAAACATAGCGCGCTATACAAGAAATCCAAATTTTGGTTTAGCTCTTCGTAAAGGAAGTAGCTCGACTCACGCCTAGACAAATCATATAAGCCGACAACAATTCGCGGATTTTAAATGGTACGAGTCAGGTTAAAATCGCAAACAGGCAAAACAAAAGCCGATTTGTCATCGCAAAGCCTCAGTCCGAGAGTAAACCTAGGTCTTGCCCTAAACCCAGCCACGCTGGATCTCTACATCTCACAGACATAGTATGGTATACGAGATCCAAAAATTTTTCTCTTCACTTAAGCCTATTCGTCTCACGAACTTTTCGCGTAAATCGGTAAACCGCGGAAAATCTCGCTTTATGCAAACAATAGGTACGGTGATCATCAGGGAACTAGGAATGAGACGACAACTCACACCCTCTTTCTCATACTTCGAAAAAACTGAAGTTCATAAAAAATCAAAATACACATAATGTCCTCACAACGCCCAGACCAAGACAAATACATCAACAGCATCATGCTCGAAAGTCGCTCATGACACATAACCAGACCATATAAGTCTCGCTGGAAAACAGATCACAAGGGTCTTAAACTCCAAAACGAACTACGGAAGGCTTGATCCCTACAACAAGGGTACGTAGGCAGCCTTCGAAAGGCGCAGCCCCAATCTTACCACTTTCAACGGAGCCTTTCAACCATTAATTCCGCCTATCTTACCTGACATGTCTTATCGCTAGCAAGAACATCACGAAGGTTCTAACGAGCTGGGGGGCTAACTGTTGGTGTCAAAATCGGTCACGACGGAATCAATGACTGAAAGTCTCTGGAAAGTATTTCTTAAAACAAAAAGTCTCGGATAATTTGAAAAGAAGTTATACGAGATTTTCTCAAATTAGAATATCCACTCTCTGGTGAGGTCGAAAACGGTTATCTCGAAATCAACGGCTAAAGATCCTTCCAAACTCAAAGATTTCCCGCACGAACGACTAACGGGGTAATGATCGGGCAACGGAAAACCCACGGGCGGCAAAGGACCCCTGGCGCCGGCAGCACGCGTCACACTGGCCGGCCTGGCGCCGGCGGCACCACGGCCTGGCGCCGGCGGCACGCGTCACGCGAGCCGGCCTGGCGCCGGCGGGCGGGACCCCGGCCTGGCGCCGGCGGCACGCGTCACGCGAGCTGGCCTGGCACCGGCGGCACCCCGGCCTGGCGCCGGCGGGCGGCACCCCAACATGGCGCCGGCGGGCGGCACCCCGGCCTGGCGCTGGCGGCACGCGTCACGCGAGCCGGCCTGGAACCGGCGGCACCCCGGCCTGGCCGCCTCCTGCTCGCAAATCTCCGCTCCTCTCGGAAGGATCGGATAATTCTTTTACTTCAGAGCTCCGCACATAGAAACCTTAGGCGTTATCTTCGACATGCCTGTTTCTATGACAAACGCTCATACTAGACGAACCCGCTCAGACGGTTCGATCTCTTGTTCAATTCTTTCTAACTGAACTACGTCCGACTTGATCCTCGATAGGGGTACGTAGGCAGTCTTTCTTAAGGTCCAGTCCCAAATCTTAACAGAACCTTTTCTGCATTTATTCGGTCACTTGTCGTTGGCTGTCGCAGAGAATCCGGACCTTCACGGAAAGTCGGGTTAACTTGGCTTTCCTCCGTTTTTATTCATTAAAATCGACGGTGTGAATTTCGGTTCCCACACTCCTGCTCGCTCAGACTCCCCTCGATCCCCGCTAAAGCCAAGTCCCTCTTGCGGACAGTTATCAAGGACTCAAACAGGATGGCCATCCTCTTCAGACGACCAAAGAAGTCGTCACGAGCATCGGCAACCTCTGAGGATCCATGGGCATCCATCTCCTCATGAGTCTGGATCTTCTGCTGAAGGCGGCGGAATTCCGAGTATTTGCTCTTCTTCTCCTTCTTCACCTTGAGTAGTGAACTCGCGGTCTTCCCAAGGTCACGCTCAAGGTCGCTGATATGAACCTCAAGCTAGGACGTCTGGGCAGCATGGGTGTCCTCGACGGTCTGCAGTGCAGCCTCAGTATGCTTCAGCGCTTCCTGCGACAACTCCAGCTCCTTCGATAGACGAATGACTTCCGACCCACACTCGCCAAGCATTCCGTCAATCAACGACACAAGCTGTCCGCAAAAGAAGGGGTAAGTATCATCATAAAAAAAGGGGGGGGGGATGATGACGTAGATTTCCTGCGGAAAAGAATCCTTAGCCGAAAATTTCGATTTTCAGAAAACTCGAATCATTCGCCCGCAAAATCGTCTCCGATCTTACGAGCTGGGGGGCTAACTGTTGGGGTCGAAAACGGTTATCTCGAAATCAACGGCTAAAGATCTTTCCAAACTCAAAGATTCCCGCACGAACGGTCAACGGAGGAAAGATCGGGCGACGGAGAACCCATGGACGGCAGGGAACCCCTGGCGCCGGCGGCAGGCAAGACAGAGCTGGCCTGGCACCGGCAGCAAGCCCCCTGGCCCCGGCGGCAGACGCGACGCAGCCGGCCTGGCGCCAGCGGCAAGCCCCCTGGCGCCGGCGGCAAGCGCGACGCAGCCAGCCTGGCGCCGGCGGCAGGTCCCCTGGCGCCGGTCGACGGTCCTCGTCCTGGTCTCGGTCCCATCGTGCTCGGTCTGATCCCGTCTTGGCTTGTGTTGGGGTCGAAAACAGTTATCTCGAAATCAACGGCTAAAGATCTTTCCAAACTCAAAGATTTCCCGCACGAACGGTCAACAGAGGAAGGATCGGGCGACGGAGAAACCACGGGTGGCAGAGAATCCCTGGCGCCGGCGGCAGGCGAGACAGAGCCGGCCTGGCGCCAGCGGCAGACGCGACGCAGCCGGCCTGGCGCCGGCAGCAAGCCCCCTGGCCCCGGCGGCAAGCGCAATGCAGCCGGCCTGGCGCCAGCGGCAGGTCCCCTGGCGCCGGTCGACGGTCCTCGTCCTGGTCTCGGTCCTCGTCCTGGTCTCGGTCTCATCGTGCTCGTTTGATCTCCTGCTAGCTTAGAGAACTTAGAACTTAGGTGGTTAGGCCAGCGAGGCAGGACTTAGAATGTCTGGCCGCCTCTTGTTCTAGTTTTATCTTCTCCGCAGACCCATGTTCCTCTCGGAAGGATCTAACAATTCTTTTACTCAGAGTTCCGCACATAGAAACCCTAGGCATTATCTTCGACATGCCCGTTTCTATGACCAACGCTCATACTAGACGAACCAGGCATATACTGTTCGCTCTCTTGTTCAAACTGAACTACGTCCGACTTGATCCTCGAAAGGGGTACGTAGGCAGCCTTTCTTAAGGTCCAGTCGCAAATTTTAACAAAACCTTTTCCGCATTTATTCGGTCACTTGTTGTTGGCTGTCGCAGAGAATCCGGACCTTCAGGGAAAGTCGGGTTAAATTGGCTTTCCTCCGTTTTTATTCATAAATTTAAGATTATTTTCGATTTTTTTTTTAGAAGTATAAAATTAAATCTAATTTCGAAAATGCAAGAGAGAGGGTGATAAAACTATCTACACAAGGCTTTTACCTTCCAGACTTGTTTGAAGCATCCGATCCCATGTATACCAAGCCCCAAGACAAGCAAAGAATTGTCAGGTTAGGTTGGAAATCAGCTTTGGTTCCTCCAGACAATCAATGAAAGTGTTGTCATAGCTGACAGGTGATCAACTTTAGCATCTATAGTACATTTTTCATCAACAAATCTAAGAATGGTGCCTAAAAGATTGGTTAGATAGAAAGAAAATTTAAATTATCATTATCCCTTTCTTGACTAAATAAAAACCATTTTGAAAACATTTTTGAATGAAATCAAAAGGTAAACAGCATCAGTAATAATCCCCTCAGACTTAAATCATACATTGTCCCCAGTGTATAACCAGTCCAGTGAAGGCATATGCAATAATAAAGTACACTGATATCAAAAAGATTTAGAACGATATACCTGACCGCGATGCGTATCGATCGATGTTGAGTCGCCTTCGTCGATCGCTTCTGTTTGGTTCATGTCGATCGATATCGACAGTGTCATGTCGGTCGATTCCATTGGCAATCGTCTAGTTGTAACTGCAAAGAAAAACAAATACGAAAAATAAAATCCTAAAGGTAAAATAAATTGAAAAACTACCTAACAGTGGGTTGCCTCCCACTCAGCGCTTTGATTATAGTCATCTAGCATGACTTTGGATGGAGTGAGCTACTGAGATGAAGTCCAGGTACTTGTTGAGAAACAAGTATCCTATGTATCTTTCTTCTCGCCGAACCATGCGTTAAATAGGTTTCTTGTGGCTTCATATTCTCTGGTTCATTTCTTCTCTATCTCAATAAACTCATCAGTGATCCTTTGAATCCTTTCTTCATGACCTTCAATGCTGAACTCGTGCCATTATAGCTTCCTGTAGGCATGTTCTGAAAGATCACTGAGCTCTGCTTGCATTGAATCAAGGCGTTGGATCATTTTGTCGTGGATGGAGCTGGTATCGATCGATTCCTTTGTTGAAATGTTGGTCGATGGTTGTTGAAGTCCATCGATCGATGCACTGGACCTTCTGTCGATCGATTCTAAGGGTGCAGGTCTGCTCGCAAGCTGCCTCTGAATGGCTTTAATTTCTTTCTGCATCCCTTCTATGCTAGATTCCATGCTTCAAACCTCGTTAACAGGCGGGAAATACGTTTGGTCTAGACGTCTATCTTGTGAATCATCCACGCTTGTTATTGCTGTGTAGACTTCATCAGCTAATTTATCCAAATCGGCTCTGGTACAGATCTCTGAAGTCTGTATATCGATCGATGCAACAGGTTGTTCATCAGTCGATTTTTGCTTCTGCAGATTCTCGTGAAGCTTCACTGCAAAGAGCTTCATCTGGCCGTCGATTTCAGTCAATCGCCTATCGATCGATTTGAGGTTGAGCTCGTCGATCGATGCAATCGATGCAGCCTGATAATCAAGTTGACGTTGGAACTTCTCAGCCTCCTGCTGCGTAGTATCTATACGTAGTGCGAGTTCCTCCACTTCTTTGTCTACTAAGAAGTGTATATCAGCAATTTTCCTCTCAACTGCTTTCAGACGAGTCAATCCTCCAAAAGTATTGCAAGGTGCAGCGGGGTTCATATCTGCATGTGCTTCATTGATAAGGCGGATAGATCTCTTCATCTCTTCTGTGCAGATGCTTAGATCTGCTAGGTTGTGAAAGATACGTTCACAGGTTGTGGTTTGTTTGCTGCTGAGACGAGCTTCTGCTTTCTTCAATTCTTTCCAGATATCTCCAAGAGACTCATCAACCTCATGTTTTGAGTAAGTGGTCGATGGTGTGGGCTCCGTATCGATTGATGTGGATGTTACTCCGTCGATCGATATTGATCTTTTCTGGCTATGGTTCTGTGCGTTGCGAAGATCTTCAAGTTCCAGCTCAAGACGTTGAACCTTCTTGAGTAATCCGTGGTCTGCACTGAACATCCAGTTCATCTCACTGCGAAGCTTGTCTGTGGCCTCTTCTAAACTCTTTTCCATGGAGAGCTTTTCCCATTTGCGTTCTCCAAGTAAACCTGTGAACATCTTGTTGATCTCGTATATGGTGTAGGTTTCTTGCACCAATTCTCTTCTTGTAAATGAACTAGCGTGCTCTGGTAGACAGATGTAAGAGCGCTCGTCCATTGAAGTTCTTTGGAGCAGTTTCTTGATGTCGTCTTTAGAAGTACTGATGACGTCACAATCTATTCCTCTAGCAATGCCATTCTCGTCTCTGTAGACCCCCATACTCATCTCTCTGCTCCCAAAAGAATTTTCGAACTCCATATCGAAAGGCTCTCTTTCTGAATTCGGGACACTTATCGATCGATGCGACACACTCTGTATCGATCGATTTATGTTGAAGATATGGGTCCTTTCTGTTGAGATGGTTATCCTCAGCTTCCTTTGGCTTGGTTGTTGTGTCTGCATCCTGGTACTGATAATGGTGGTCTGGTCCGTAGTGTTGTTGCTGGAATAGGTTTTGGGACCCATTGGCTAACTGTAGGACGTCTGCAATGTCTTCTCTGGATATGTGGAGTGTTCTTCCATCCATTGAGCGTGCAAAGCCTTGTAAATCCCTGAAAATACCAAACTCATCCGGGATTAGATTACTGAAATTAAGTACGTTTGTATTTGTTACCTGGGATGGTTGGGTGTATGTATCGGTCGATGGCACTGGTTTTGAATCGGTCGATGGTTGTTCAGGCCTATCGGTCGATTGTGCTGGTGCCGTGTCGATCGATGAGACTTCTTTGGGTTGGGTGATGTGTGTTGGTGTGGCGGTCTCGACCGCGAAGCTCTCGTACTGGTAGTCGCTTGCCCAGCTCCCAATTGAGTAGTCTCCGTCTCGCGTGTTGTTGACTGTGTTGTCGAATGATGCGAGGCAAGTAGTATCGATCGATGGGGAAAAGGTCCCGTCGATCGATGTCGTGATTCTGAGGTTGTGGTGGAGAAGTCGATCTTCATCTTCTCGAAGGTTTTGACATTCTATAGCTCTCTCCTCCCAGTAATCATCAGTATACTCCTCAATATGAGTAGTATTTACAGCATGTGGTGGGATGTAGTAGTCGTTCTCCCACGTGTTTATTTTGAAATCACCTTCTGGAAACTCCTCCTCGATCTGATTGAATAGTGAATCGATCGATGACCATGTGTGGCTGTCGATCGATGTTGGTTCACCAGAGATGATCGATGAGACAGTGCTACTATCGAACGATTCTGCGGTCTCTGTCTCGTATTCGCCCTGTGAGTCGTATTCATCTCCACAATAGCAAACAGCTACAAGGTCTGAGCCTTCTTGGATCTTCTTAGGGACCTTGATGACTCGTACTGGATCATAGTAGACCGTAGGGTTGATTAGGGTTAGGCACAGTTTGTTTGTCTGAAGGTTGCAGACTGCTCCAACTGTGGCTAGGAAGGCTCTTCCAAGTAGCAAAGAAGTGGGTAAGGTTATCTTGACGTCCAAGACATGGAAGTCTACTGGAATTAGGGCTTCTCCTATGGTAACCTCAAGGTTTCTCACAATTCCTCCAGAGTTCTTCTGAGAACAATCCATAAAGATGAACGATTCTTCAGTAGGCTCTATCTTCAGACCTAGATGGTCTACTATCACCTTGGGTAAGATGCTAACTCCAGATCCTGTGTCACATAGAGCACGTGGAAAGTTGATCCCCTGTACTGAGCAAGGAACAACAAACTTTCCTTGATCACCCTTCTTCTCTAGTTTGATCCTCCTCTTCATACTTTCTCTAACTTGGTTGAACATCCTCTTGATGTCTTCTTCTGTCTCCTTAGTTTCTCTGAAAAACATCCACAATCTGTGTGAAAAGCAGGCTTCTTCAAAGGGTTTCTCTGTAGGTATCCTTAGAACTCTCTTTCTAAAACTTGCCAACTCTTTCTCATTAACTCCTCTTTTGAGGTGTTTAGGAACCTTCTCTTTCCTTTTTCTGAGAACTCTGCCATCTTTTTCCTTTTCTATCTCCATTGGATCAATAATATCCGTGGGTTTCTTCATTATGGCGGTTGGTGGGTTTCTGGAAGGCTTAGATTGCTCCCGTAGTGCATTAAGTCGTGCAACATCTATCTTGGGAAGTTGCACTCGGCGTGTGATAACTGAATATCGATCGACAGCTTCTGGAGTGTGTCGATCAATTTCTCTCATTCGGTCGATCGCTGGGACGTCTGTCCTGTCGGTCGATGTGGTAAGGGCTGGGCGGATGTGGGTGCTTTGCTGCGAACTCCTCGTGAGTAAGTTTCTTCACGGTGTTGCACTCATTGGTGGATTCTTCAAGATCCATCGGTCGATGCTTGTCTTGTTCCATCGATTGATTGGTGTTGGCGTACATCGATCGATGTGGTGATTCTGACATCGATCGATTCCAGCGGTTGCCGCCAATGCTCTCGATCTGGAAGTCTCCCTCTTGCAGCTTCTCTTGCTTTACCACTCTCCAAAAATCATCCTCTATGATAGCACTGACGTTGTGGCCTATTGTTTCTTCTCCAGTCCCTCTTCCTAAAGCTTCCTGCTTCTTAACAGCTTCTCCTGTCTGAATCACTTGAGTCTCTAGTTTCTTCACATGGGTACTCAAAGCATCAAGCTTTGTGTTCAAAGTGGTGTAGACAGCGTCGATCTTTCCATTGAAGTTCACCTCTAACTGCTGCTGGCTTTCAAGGACTTTGCTGAGCATGTCTTCTAGCTTTCCTTCTGGGGTTGGTGTGGGTGGCTTCATGTAAGATGAGTTTCCATAACTCCTGTTGTTATTGGAGTTGCTGCTGTTGAAGTTTCCTCTCTGTCCTACGAAGTTTCTATTTCCTTGGTTTCCAGATCTCTGAAATCCGGTTCCACTGATCCAGTTGACTTCTGCTTCTATGTAGTCATCTTCTTCATCAGCTTCTGCATCCTCTACTGAGCAGATTTGCTTGTTTAGCAGTTTCTGAACATTGTCAAGTGTAGCTTGTACCTCATTTATCAATTCCTTTCCAAGGAACGATGCAGATCTTGCTCTTACAATGTTCTTTGTGCTGTTGCTGGACGCTAGGTTGTCTATTAGCTTCTCAGCATCTTCAGGATTCCTTGTGGTGAAGTTGCCTTCACTCGCAGTGTCTAGAGCCATCTGATATTTCAGTGCGATGCCTCTGAAGAAAGTGTGGGCAGTCTCGCTGATAAGACTTGAATCTGATCCAGGTATCCTTGAATGACTCTCCAGGCTCCTGATTAAATGTGGCAATCTTCCTCCTTAAGTCTTCAGCGCGCGCATCATCAAAGAAGTTACGCAGAAACGCGTTTTTGATGTCGCTCCAGGACGTAAGAGATCCTGGTGGTAGCTGCTTAAGCCACTGTAAAGCTCCTCCAGATAAAGAGTGTTTGAAGAGCTTACAGAGAAGGTAGTCCACAGGGACTCCATTGGCTTTGATAGCAGATATGAGATCCTCGAACCTCTCTAGATGGTCCATGGGATGCTCACTGGACAGCCCATAGTAAGGTATCTGTCCCACAAGGGTGTAGTACTACGGCTTGAGCTCGAAATCGCCTCTCTGAATAGTAGGGGGACGAATGGCTGATCTGTTGGTGTAGAACTGATCTGGACGGTTGTAGTCAGCTAGTGTTAGACCAGCCTCTTCTACAGGTTGAACAGCTCTTGTAGGTGCAGTTTCTGGCTCAGGGATTACTTCATTCTGAGCGCTGAGTTTCTGACCTGCTTCATTACGAAGGTGACCTTCTAGGTCACGCAAGTCTCCATTCTCATCTCGTGTGAGAATAATAGGTGCAACCATGACTCGCGGAGTAGTATCGATCGATATACGGTTAGGGGTATCGATCGATGTGGGATGAAAGATGTCGGTCGACGGTGAAGTAGTGTCGGTCGATGTAAAGGTGCGAGTATCGGTCGACGAAGACGGTGTCTCGGTCGGCAGGGATGCGTCGGTATCGGTCGACAGGAAGTTGATAGCGTCGATCGATGCGGAACGGATTTCCTTGCGGATGGAGCGTTCCAAGCTAGCAGGGTCTTCTGAGAACAAAAGTTGGGATTCTTTGTTGCTTCTGTTGCTGCTGAGCATGTACCTGAAAGGACAAGAAAAAAAATTTGGTGTTAGAAAATAAATTAAAATAAAAATAGAAATAACCTAGACCTAATCAGATTAGATCCTATTGTATCAAAGCTCCCCGGCAACGGTGCCAAATTTGATACCACTCAATTTACCCTAAGGAGTGACTTTACTCTCTCAAATAAGAGGTCCAGTTGTAGTACTTAGGATCGAATCCACAGAGAGCTAGTGTACAAATAAGATGCAATCTTAATGACTATGCTAGGTTGAAAATAGTTTAAAGTAAAGGGCAGGTTTGCTGAGTAAGGATAAGATTACTCAGTTGAAAGTATTTGGTTTTGAAACAGTTAAAGAAAAGTAGTTAGATTCAGGATAAGTATTCAGGAACTCAGGATTATAAATACTATAAAGGCTAACAAGTTGCTTGCATGATATGTCAGAGCTCAACACTTATTAAATGAATCCATCAGCTCTCGCATTATTTAGACCATCTATTACTTAGATGTTAAATGGTGTTGCGGTCGGCTACTCTGCCGATGGTATCGATCGATGTTTCGATAGGAATATCGACCGATACACCTCTAGCTACGTCGATCGATTACTCTATAGGAGTATCGATCGATACGGCTCTAAGCAAGCTTTATGCGCGAGTTGATACAATGCTCACCATTATCTTAGATCAGCTTTCGCATATCTCAAGAGGGTCATAGCATGTTTAGGATGTTGTCAGGTATTGCATGTAATGAACAATGCAATCCAAGTTCATGTTCTAGGTAGCTAAGCTAGAAAAGCATTAGTGAACAATCCTAACAATAAATATCACAACTATAGCAATTATAGGTTGGGGCTAATCCCTCATATCCTATTTAAACCCTAAATCTAACAAATGAATCTACTCAGACATGGCTAAGTAGTTCATAGCAACAAGGTAATAATAGAAGTTCATAAACCTATTAGAGGGTGAACACTTAGGTTCCAATCACAAATATCTTTGGATCTCTCCTCTAGGTTTAGAATTCTATAACCTTTGTTAACAAATAAAGAACTGAAAAGAAAATAAGTAGAAGTAGAAACTTGAATAGAACTTTGTATTCTGTATATTGTGTAAAAAGCTTGTCTTTAACTTATAAAAACTTAGGCATATAAATATATGAGTTCATTAGGTTAAAAAACTCGCCAGGGGCATTCTTGCAAAATGTGATATCTTGGGCTTCAAGTTCGGCCAGGTCCAACTTGTCTTTCTGCCGCCTCAGTATCGATCGATGGTACATGGTGTACATCGATCGATTATAGTCTCGATGTATCGTCCTTCGGCTAAATTTGTGTCGATCGATTGCACAGAGTGTGCATCGATCGATGTGTAACTCTGGTGTCGACCTCTGGTCTTGATCACAGGTGAACTCTTCTTTAAGCTCCAAAAAGGCACCTAAAACATCACTTTTCTCCAAAATGCTTCTGAACCTGAAAACATACCTAATAGACTCCAAAACATAGATAATAGTAGTAAAAACACTCATATACCATGGGTAAAAACGAGTAAAATCCATGGTATATCATGTTATCAAACCTCTTTCAGAGCGACTGCCTGTATGTTTTGCTTGAGGACAAGCAAAAGGGTAAGTCTGGGGGAGTTGATATACCACGAATTTGACCCACTTGTAACCATGGTATATAGGTGTTTTAAGATATAATTATTATGTTTGGGAGTCTATTAGGTATGTTTTCAGGTTCAGGAGTGTTTTGGAACAAAGTGATATTTTTGGAGCATTTTGGAGCACAAGAGAGATTTCACCCGAGCTGACCATCAATCCAGACCAGAGGTCGATATTCAGAGTCAATAATCGATCGATGCACACTAGATGCTATCGATCGATATCAAAGAGAGGTCCACGATTGAAGATAATAATCGATCGATGCACACCCTGTGACATCGACCGCTGGAGAATCAAACAAAAGACAGCCGACTTAAAGCTCAAGACTTCGCCAAATTACAAGATTACCCTTGACGAAGTTTTAACCTAATATTTATAGTTTGCCAATGTGTTTGAGGCAAAGAGAGCTTTTAGAGAGTTTTATATTCTATTTCTTACACTGCTGAAGGTTTTAGGGATTTCTAGAGTTGTAGAGAAGATCCAAATAGATTTGTGATTGGAACTCCATTATTATCTACTTATCTATCTATGCAGTTTTCTTATTACTTTGTTGTCATGAATTTCTTAGCCATGTCTGAGTATTTCTATTGTTAGATCCAGGGTTTAAATATGTTATGAGATTTTATTAGCCCCAACTATTGATTGCTTAGTTGTGATATTCATCATTAGGATACTCTTAATGCTTGTATTCTTGAGTAGCTAACTAGAACCTTGACCTAGGATATAAGTTATTTCAGAACCTTGTCCTGAATCTATCCTAATTGAGCTAGGATTTCTAGAGAAAGGCGGAAGATGATCTAGGAACCCTTAGTGAGCAATCATTCAACCCAATCTCAAAGCTTCGCTAGAGCGCGTCGATGGATATTCCTCTAGAATAACCGATCGACGGTGCCAAAGGTGTATCGATCGATATTCCTATAGAATAATTGATCGACACTTTCTATTGATCAGACCGAGAGGTAAGATCATTAGATCTAGTCAATAGACGAATCTAGAAGGCGAAAGCTGATCGATTTGTTCTTATGAAGTTGAGCTCTATAATATCATGTGTTGGGGTCAAAATCGGTCAAAGACGCAATCGACGCCCGAAAGTCCTTTGAAGCAATCAAGTGACGAATAAAACCAAGAAAAACTAGTTACTCAACGAAACGTTAGAGGGGATGATCGCATCGTAGTCCCCGACACCCGCAAGAGCGGCCACGGCCTAGCCCCGGGCGCCGGTGCAGGCACGACCGGCCTGGCCCCGGGCGCCGGCTCACCCGTGCTGGCACCGGGCACCGGCTCGCCCGTGCTGGGCCTGCTGGCACCGGGCGCCGGGCGCCGGCTCGCCCGTGCTTGGGCCTGCTGGCACCGGGCGCCGGGCGCCGGCTCGCCCCGTGCTGCACCGGCCGACCGGCTCGCCCTTCTTTCACCGGGTGCCGGGCGCCTGCTCGCCCGTGCTGTGTCCTGGGCGCCGGCTCGCCCGTGCTGGCACCGGCGGCCGGTCGCCGGCTCGCCCGTGCTTGGCACCGGGCGCCGGCTCCCCGTGCTGGCCCCGGGCGCCGGCTCGCCCGTGCCCCGCGCTCCGGCGCCGGGGCGCCGGCTCGCCCGTGCTGGTCCCGGGTGCCGGGCGCCAGCTCTCCCGTGCTGTTCCCGGGCGCCGGGCGCCAGCTCGCCCGTGCTGGTCCCGGGCGCCGGGCGCCAGTTCGCCCATGCTGGTCTCGGGCACCGGGCGCCAGCTCGCCCGTGCTGGTCACGGGCGCCGGCGCCAGCATCCATGTCCAAGTCCCGAGCGCCCGCGTACGGATTACTCGACAGGTGCGACCATCTTCCCGCAAAACCGTCGCGACTACTAGTCCAACTAAGCATTTTGTATCTTTGCTCGAAGACTCACCGTCCAACTCCTTGGAGACAGGAAACCTAAGAACCCCATTTCGTCTTGGTCGAAATAAATCAGGAAGGCTTCGAAAGACCACTAAAGGTTCGGTTGACGAATGGATTTCGATTTATCATATAAAACGATATGGTTATTCTAAAAACACCAGTCATCTAGACTATACGAGGAGTTGGGGTTCCTTCGGCAAAACAAGTACCATGGCAGGCTAGTTTCTCGGAAAATTGTAAAATGTCCACGGTCGAAACAACGGCCCCAGAAGGCCCGAACGCGACCAAAACGGCCCACTTATGATTTTCCAGGAGATCAAGTCGAATTGGACATGACGGCCCATGTTTATCTTTACCTAAAGAGATAAATGTTAAGTTTCCCGAAGATTAATGTCAGGTTTCTTGAAGATAAATGTCAAGTTTCCCGATAAACATGAAGAACGACGAAAATGGAAGAAGCCTGATTCGCGATAGATTCGGCCCAAAGGAGGAATAGACCGTCTTAAAGAGGAGTATATAAGGAGAGCTTGGGGCGAGGAGCAAAAGGGAGAACTTTTGAGAGCAACATAGCACTTAGAGCAACTTAGGCACTTTTTTCCGTTTTTTCTAGCGAGCTGCGACTCAACTAGGTTAGATATAGGTGGCTGGACTAGCGAACTCATCGACAGCTCTTGTAGCCGATCTCTTTCCTGTTGTTCACGCTTAAACGCAAATTCGGAAATAAGATCTTTTGCTCTATTTTTTTTTCTTACGATTTTTATATTCCGTTTTTTTGTCTTTCCGTCGTATTGATTGTGTCGTGTGTGGCCCAGCAGATTCACTTGGCTTTCCTCCAAATCAACTAAAATTGACTTTGCAAATTTCGGTTCCCACAGTTTGGCGCTAGAAGGAGGGGGGGGTACGGATCTATCTCACTCGCAACCACACACGCTTGGTCTGATATGGCGACCAACACTGACAACCCGCAAACGCATGACGGAACGCCCGTCGATGCCAACGCCACCAACACTCCAGCTGGAAACGTATCAACGGTCACCGCTGACACCACGATACTCGACCAGATGAAAGAAATGTTCGCCTCCGCTCAGAAACAAGCGGACGAACAAGGAAAACTCGTGGCCTCTCTCGCAAAACAGGTGGAAATCTTAACGGCGAAGGCCAAGAGCAAGGCCCCGCGAGGGATCACAAGAGCCCGCAGCGGCAGAAGACTCGATTTTGAGACTCCGGGCGATCGAGCTGCACGTGCGGACAAGACTTCTTCAGGCCAAAACCCTGACAAACCTCTCCAACCAGGTGCGCAACCAACCACGGAGAATCTTCCACCTCCCGCTGGGGACAACGAAGAAAACATCGTCGAACGAATCGACTTGGACATTAGCGACCAATCCAGTCATTCGGACGGTAGCGCTGACTTTCATACAAGAAGGACCAGAAGTCAGTCTGCCCGACAGACGGTCTCCTTCAAAAAACCCATGACAGAAGAGGAAGAAGACCTCTACTGGATGGAACAGGAAGAACTGGTGGAGGATCAAACTCGGATCCATCGTAACCAGCACCGACAAGCTCGGAAGAACGCAGGTAGCGATAGTGAGATCCACGATCTCCGCGAGTCTCTCGCAAAAATAGTAGCCGAGGTAAAAACGGTGAAATCACAAATTCACCAGGAAACTAGTGCCGCTTCCGAGATCGATAGACTTCTCGAGGAAGCACGAAAAACGCCGTTCACCGCTCGGATCACAGAGACGCGCATCTCAGACCCTGGGAAGATCAGGATTCCCTTCTACGATGGTACCACAGATCCAAAGGCACACTTTGATGTGCCCCAGATCGAGCTGATCGAGCTGAATAATCTAATGAGCTGGACTGAAAATATCCTGGACGAGCTGAGCAGGACTGACACTCACTTGGACAAGCTGAGCAAGTTGGTTCAATCTTCTGAGTTGGTTCGACCACCCGACCACCCGAGAAGCAAAACAGACACACATTCACTGTTTGAAGCATATCTTCTAATCCATGATGTTTCTTCGCGTGAAACTGCTTGGATAATGTTCTCAACTGAATTATGAAACTACTCGAAGAAGAATCAGATCAAACAGAGTTCAGATGTGGGAGTTATGCAATTTACAAATCAGGTGATCTTCAGTTCTCGCGAATTCGGGCTGTGTGGATCGTCACGCGTGTGTTCTTGTCCTTCCCAGCATGGACCTGCACGACCAGAATGAACCTGGACATCAGCTGAAGAGTCCATTTTGTCCAGATCTGGAAATCAAGAGTCTTTGACTCTCTTTAATATTTTCTAGTCTTTGTTTTCATTTTCTAGGTGTGATTTTCCACAAAAACTATTAAATCTCTCTTTGACTCATTGTAGTATAAATATGTAATCACAACCCACAAATTAATAAGATTGTTTTCCCTTTTTTATGAGTTTTTCTCTCTGTTCTTTGTCAAGAACACTTCATTTTGTTTCTTGGTGTGGTTAGCTCCAAGTTACACACTCTTTCTCGTTGGACCGGTGCGTCACATCCGGCAACAGATCGAGATCGTCTCCTCAACGGACCTGTGAGTCATATCAGGCGTTGATCAGACACCTTGGCAGTATCATTGGGCCTTCCGCATCCCATTGTGTCGTCATTCAAACCATCAGTTCTCCTTTCGGAGTTCATATCCCCCTTACCGGTCGAGTAGCATTTCCTAGGGTTCATCAAGTGGTATCAGAGCCACTCTTCCGGTAACTCTATTATCATTCCATCTTCTCATCTTTCCATTTCTTCTAAACACATCTTCTTCTTTCTATCTTGAATCCGGGCCCCTCATTACCATCCACTAGAAAAGAAAAGAAAAAAAAAAGAATAGAAAAAAAAGAGAAAGATCTATAAAAAAAAGTAAAAAAAAGTAAAAAAATAAAGTTCAAAAGTTTGATTTGTGGTTTGGTGGTGGAAGAGAAAGCCTGCCGGCCGAAGAGAAATCCGGCCTTTGAGGTGGTTAAAGTGGATTCTAAAAAAACTAAATCTCTTATCTTTCTATCTTAAACACCTTTTGTTTGCTTGGATCTACCCATTGGGATTCCTTGATCTGTTCTCTTAGAACCTTGAGAAGAAACTCTTGTGTGATTACCATAAAAATCTGAGTGAAACACGTGTGTGGGTGAGGATCAAACACTTGAGAGAGTGAGGATTTTTATCTATTAACTTTTGTGTTGAGATTTTCAGGTTATGATGTTTGGTCTTCAAAAGAGAAGTAGCAAGGAGAAGCCCCCACGACATTCTATCTCTCAAACTCCATTTAAATATCCTTTGAATAATTTTGATGAGTTTGTTAGTGTGCAGGGAAAGCCAAACCAAAGATGTAGAGAGCAGTCTAGATCATCTAGAGATGTGGCTGATCCAAAGAGGCAACCTTTTCAGTTTAATGTCCAAGAATTTTGTGCTAACTTTGTAAAGGGAGTGGACAAAGCCCTCAGGGACGTCAGCAAGATCCATGAAAAGAGCACATCCACACGTGCCCCTGTAGCTGAGTCATCTCTATTCATCACTGAAAAATCCAAAGGTAAATCTGAAACCCATGTTGATGAGTTTAAATATTTTTCAGATTCATTACCCACCTTTGATGAATATGATGAAGAGCTGATGGAAAGTTTGATCACTTGTGAGGATGAATGTGATCTTCCTTCTCGAAAACCTGATCTTATGATTGATATTGATAATGAAGAGACTAATGGACTAACCTGTTTTGAACCGGAGCATCCGAGTAGTCTTGTTCTAGTTTCACAGGTTTTTGAGGAAGAGCCATTGGATTACCCACAACAAGGACCACGTCTTGACACTAGGAGACCCTCGGACGATGATCTAGGTCCCATCTTTGATGAGGAAGACGAACTGGGTCCAGTCTTTGATGAAGAAGCAACAAGCATCACATCCATCGCTATGGAGAGTCATCTATGCTTTGATCCCGGCACATCTCCTGCCCCTTTGTCTCCTGATCTTCAAAAGCACTGTGAGAACTCTGATTTTTTTAATTCTCTGCCTGACATGTTTGTCAAGATCAGTTCTCATGATGTGACTCGTTTTGGTCTTGACAAGATGAAAGAATTTTGTGTTTCAAAATCTGTTTTTGAAAACATGATTAATTCTTTTAAAATGTTTAAACCTGAGAAAATTCTTGATCAAAAATGTTTTCAAAAAGGCAATGGCATCAATTCTGGATTTATTTTGAGTTTTGATCAGTTCTTGAAATGCAGCAAAAATTTTGATCATCTTGAAAACTCATTAGATCTTGATTTGCAACAAACTGATTCTTGTGCTACAAAACCGTTTGATTCATTTGTTTTCAAAGGCATTGGCTTTGATCTGAGTTCTTCTAGACATGCACTGATCACTGATGATTTTTTTCCATCCTCTTGTGCATTGGACGATTTCTTAATTAAAAAGACGCTGGAACAGAAATCACTTGAAACTAAAATTGATTTTTGTGATCTTGATTTTTGTGATTCTGTTTTGCAGCCTGATCTTGTGTGTTCTAAAAATGATAAAACTTGGCATCTTCTAAGATCATTTCGTGATAATTGTGTTGTCTTGAGCCTTGATGATATTGTGGTCTACAACACTTTCTTTGAAAAACATCCTGAGTCTTTGATATTTGATTCTCAATCTGAACTTAAGCTTGTGTGTGCAGATGTTGAGAAGGATAGGCATGTTCTGAAAATGAATAATGTTGCTGCATGCCTTGACACCATTCTGGTCTATAATGTCTACTTTGATGTGCATCTTGATCAGCTGAAACTTGTGCTACTTGTTCATGAAAACAAAATCTTGATTTTTGAGTTGAACAAGTACTTGTCTTGCACATATGATCCTCGTCTTTTAGTTTATGTTTTGAGTATCCAGGAAAGACAGGTTCAGCCTTTGAAGAATGAAAGAATTGACCTTGACCAACAGCCTGAGATTTGGAGCTGCATTGTTGTCCAACCTGGCTACCTTGGAGATGCCAGCGACAGAGGTTCAGTTCAAGGAGAGTATCTAGACTTTCAGAAGGTCTTTTATCATGAATTCAATTTTCCTGGAAGGACAACTCACCAAGGATTCACTGAGGCCTGGAATCACATGAAAATCTTTGCGGATGAAGGAGTTATGAATTTTCCAAACCGGAGGATCTCCAGACCACCTATCCGCGAGTACCAGATTTCCCAAGGAGATTTAGGCCCAGGAAAGAAGCGGCCTGAGCCGAAACCGATCATAGAATTCCAGATGGATCTCACAGCTTTTCAGAAACACCAATATCAGGAGAAATGGCCACGAAATTATGAAGTTATGATCTATTTTTCAAAACCGGTCAAACCAGTTCTACACTTGCCTCAATTGAAAGCTAACCGATTCAGTCAGCTTCAAACCCGACATTGGCGACCTGGAGATCAATCTATACATTCAGGAAGTTTCTCTACAAATTTCTCCTTCATTGAACTTTACATGTTTTTAAAATTCTTTTTGTCTGACTCATTTTCTTTTGAATCAGGTAAAATGGATTTGAGGACAAATCCTTTTAAAGAGGGAGAGTATGATATGCCCCTGATCGAGCTGATCGAGCTGAATAATCTAATGAGCTGGACTGAAAATATCCTGGACGAGCTGAGCAGGACTGACACTCACTTGGACAAGCTGAGCAAGTTGGTTCAATCTTCTGAGTTGGTTCGACCACCCGACCACCCGACCACCCGAGAAGCAAAACAGACACACATTCACTGTTTGAAGCATATCTTCTAATCCATGATGTTTTTTCGCGTGAAACTGCTTGGATAATGTTCTCAACTGAATTATGAAACTACTCGAAGAAGAATCAGATCAAACAGAGTTCAGATGTGGGAGTTATGCAATTTACAAATCAGGTGATCTTCAGTTCTCGCGAATTCGGGCTGTGTGGATCGTCACGCGTGTGTTCTTGTCCTTCCCAGCATGGACCTGCACGACCAGAATGAACCTGGACATCAGCTGAAGAATCTATTTTGTCCAGATCTGGAAATCAAGAGTCTTTGACTCTCTTTAATATTTTCTAGTCTTTGTTTTCATTTTCTAGGTGTGATTTTCCACAAAAACTATTAAATCTCTCTTTGACTCATTGTAGTATAAATATGTAATCACAACCCACAAAATAATAAGATTGTTTTCCCTTTTTTATGAGTTTTTCTCTCTGTTCTTTGTCAAGAACACTTCATTTCGTTTCTTGGTGTGGTTAGCTCCAAGTTACACACTCTTTCTCGTTGGACCGGTGCGTCACATCCGGCAACAGATCGAGATCGTCTCCTCAACGGACCTGTGAGTCATATCAGGCGTTGATCAGACACCTTGGCAGTATCATTGGGCCTTCCGCATCCCATTGTGTCGTCATTAAAACCATCAGTTCTCCTTTCGGAGTTCATATCCCCCTTACCGGTCGAGTAGCGTTTCCTAGGGTTCATCACACTTACAGTCCTTCCAGATCACGATGGGAAGATGCAAACTCCCGGAGCGTGAACGAGACACCGGTCACTGCCTTCTCTTTGTCGAGAATCTCAGGGGCGCCGCGCTCGAATGGTTCTCTCGGCTCAAAAGAAACTCCATCGGAAGTTTCCACTAACTAGCCTCGGCATTTCTCAAACAGTACTCCATGTTTATGGATAGAGAGACTTCCGACGTGGATTTATGGAGTCTGGCTCAAAAGGAAGACGAATCACTTCGCGACTTCATGAGAAGGTTCAAGCTAGTGATGGCCAGAGTGACGGGTATCAGCGACAAAGTCGCAATCCACGCCCTGAGAAAAACTCTCTGGTACAAGTCGAAGTTCCGAAAGTGGATATTGCTGGAAAAACCACGAACGATCCAGGATACCCTCCACAAGGCAACGGACTTCATCGTCATGGAGGAAGAGATGAGAGTCCTATCGCAAAAGCATGGACCGCAGAAAACGTCCTCAAAGAAGAAACCCTCTCGTAACGACAAGTATGTCCATCACGAAGGGGAAGACGTCCAAGGCGTACATAACTACGCCATCAACTCGGAGCAGGGAAAAACCTCCGGAAACACCTGGACCATGAACCAGTACAAGGACAATTCCTACTGCGAGTTCCACGACACCAGAGGTCACTCCACTGCGAACTGCAAGGTTCTCGGCGCCAGGCTTGCCGCAAAACTCCTCGCCGGCGAACTGTCGAATGTTAAAGAGTATAAATGACTTGCTCCTAGAGTCCGACCGCCCAAAAACCAACAACACTATCTCCGAGGACCACTCGCCTGAAAGTCAAATGGGTGAGAAGCGCGGAAGGAGACAGGACAACCAAGGGAACAACAGCAGTCGCCAGAGGGTAATTATGATCATCGGAGGGTCGCAGTTCTACCAAGACACGGTCTCGTTGATCAAAGCCTACGGGCGAAAAGCCGACACGAGTTCCAACTGGCTTCCGGTTCCCAACCACGCGATCGTTTTCGAGGAACAAGAAACTGTCGGAATCGACAAACCTCATTACGATCCTCTAGTCATCCACCTCGAAGTTGGCCGCATCCTTGTCGATACAGGAAGTACGGTGTTGGGGTCAAAATTGGTCAATGACGAAATCGTCACCCGAAAGTCCTCGAAAGAAAAGCCAAGCGACGATCAAAGCCAAGAAACGGGTCGTCGCTCGATAAAACTCACGGAAAGGCTCGTCCGCTCCCGTCTGGCGCCAGCAACAAGGGTCCTGGCGCCCATCCGTGCAATCATCTAATGATCTTGGGCAATGGCGGCATCTTTGTCCCTTGAAACCCATGTCCGGGTTATCCGAGATCTACAATGGTTCTTCCGCAAAGCCTTCCCGATTGTTTAAAAGATTCATCTTTTAACACATCTAAAGCTCGAAGCCACATTGCTCACATCCTTGAAGACGGAAAGTCTACAAATCCAAGTCCATCTCAAATCCCGATACTCGAGGAGTCACGTTGGATTAGAAACGATTATCTCGAAATCTACGGCTAAAGATCTTCCCAAACTCAAAGATTTCCCACAAACGACTAACGGGGGAAAGATCGAACAACGAAAAACCCACAGACGGCAAGATGGCCTGGCACCGGCGGCACGCGTCACGCGAGTCGGCACCCCGGCCTGGATCCGGCGGCATGCGGGACGCGGGCCGGCCTGGCGCCGGCGGCACCCCGGCCTGGCGCCGGCGGCACGTGGGACGCAGGCCGGCCTGGCACCGGCAGCACCCGTTACGCGGGCCGGCCTGGCGCCGGCGGCACGCGGGACGCGGGCCGGCCTGGCGCCGGCGGAACCCCGGCCTGGCGCCGGCAGCACCCGTCACGCGGGTCGGCCTGGCGTCGGTCCGCGGCCCTCGTCCTAGTCTCGGTCCTATCATGCCCGGTCCGATCCCATCTTAGCTTGTTCGGATCAATCTACGCAAGTTTGGTACGATCACGGTTATTCTAGAACACCAATATCTCGACTATACAAGGAATTGAGGTTCCTTCGGAAACACCTAAACCTTCAAAGACCGTTCTTTCGAAAAACCGTAAAAATGCCTAAACGGCCCAACGTGGCCAAAACGGCCCACTTACGATTTTCCGAAAAGAAAGGATAACTATGACGGTTTATCTTTATCCTCACATAAGAGATAAATGTCAAGTTTCCAGAAGATAAATGTCAAGTTTCCAGAAGATAAATGTCAAGTTTCCCGATAAACACGAAGATGGACGAAAATGGAAAAAGCCCGACTCAGCCCGCAAGAAGATAGACCGTCTTAAGAGGAGTATATAAGGAGAGCTTTGAGCAAGAAGCAAACCAGATCACAAAAACTTCCAGAGCACTTAGCACTTAGAGCGTTTTAGCTTTCTTTTTCTGTTTTCATTAGCGAGCTGCGACTCAACTAGGTTAGATCAAGGCGGCCGGACTAGCGGACCTTTCGACAGCTCTTGTAGCTTACTTCTTACCTGTTGTTCACGCTCAAAACGCAAATTCAGAAATAAGATCTTTTTCCGCTCTACTTTACGATTTTTATTTCTCAACTTAAACTCTTATTGATTGTTTCGTGTGCGGCCTAGCAGATATCCGAGACCTTCAAGGAAGATCGGGTTAACTCGGTTTTCCTCCACAAATCTTTATCGGAAATTTACGGTGCGAATTTCGGTTCCCACAGTTTGGCGCTAGAAGGAGGGGGGGGAGTTACGGATCTATCTATCTCGCAACTGCACACGCTCGATCATGTCTACCGACGTCACCAAAGATCAGCCAGCGCTAGACGGAACACCCGTCGACGCCAACGCTGAGAAGACTCCAGCTGGAGATGCGTCTGCAGTCACTGCTGATGCAAACACTGAGGCGCTCAGGCAGATGAAGGAACTGTTTACCTCCGCCCAGGCACGGGCGGAACAACAGGACAAGCTGATAACCTCGCTCGCAAAACAGGTCGACACCTTAACTGCGAGGAGCAAACTGCCGCGCGGATCCACCAAGGCACGCCGCGGCAGAAGACTCGACTTCGGATCTCCCGAAGCACGAGAAAAAGATGCCCCGAAAGAGCCCACTCCCGAGGAAACGGCTCCGTAAGGAAAGCAAACGACCTCGCAGAACCTTCCACTCCCGGCTACGGGAAACAAGGAAAGCGACGTCGAGCGCATCAATCTAGATATTAGCGACCAATCGGATCCTTCCGATGAAGACGCTGACATCCACCCCAGGAGGACCCGAAGCCAGTCCGCTCGGCAGACGGTATCCTTCGATAGGCCCATGACAGAAGAGGAAGAAGAACTCTACTGGATGGAGCAGGAAGAACTCGCGGAAGATCAAACTCGGATCTATCGCGACCAGCGCCGACAAGCTCGGAGGAACGCCGGCAGCAATAGCGAGATCCATGATCTCCGCGAATCTCTCAAAAAGACCGTGGCCGAAGTGAAAGCGGTGAAATCGCAAATCCATCAGGCGACCAGTTCCGCCCCCGAGATCGATAGACTTCTTGAGGAAGCACAGAAAATGCCGTTCACCGCTCGGATCACGGAAACACGCATCTCAGACCCAGGGAAGATCAAAATCCCGGTCTATGACGGTATGACGGATCCTAAGTCGCACCTGCAGTCTTTCCAGATCGCAATGGGCAGGTGCAAACTCCCGGAGCGCGAACGAGACGCGGGTCATTGTCTTTTCTTCGTCGAGCACCTCAAAGGCGCTGCGCTCGAGTGGTTCTCCCGGCTCAAAAGGAACTCCATCGGAAGCTTCCGCCAACTGGCCTCGGCGTTTCTCAAACAGTACTCCATGTTCATGGACAGAGAAACGTCCGACGTGGATCTATGGAGTCTAGCTCAGAAGGAAGACGAGTCACTCCGCGACTTCATGCGAAGGTTCAAACTGGTGATGGCCAGAGTAACGGGCATCAGCGACAATGTCGCAATCGACGCCCTGAGGAAAACTCTCTGGTACAAGTCGAAGTTCCGAAAGTGGATACTACTGGAAAAGCCGCGGACAATCCAGGATACTCTCCACAAGGCAACGGACTTCATCATCATGGAAGAAGAGATGAAGCTTCTATCGCAGAAGCACGGACCGCAGAAAACCGCGTCCAAGAAGAAACCCTCTCGTAACGACAAGTACGTCCATCACGAAGGGGAAGACGCCCAAGGCGAGCATAACTACGCCATCAACTCGGAGCAAGGCAAAACCTCCGGAAACACCTGGACCAGGAACCAGTACAAGGATAATTCCTACTGCGAGTTCCACGAAACCAGAGGTCACTCCACTGCGAACTGCAAGGTTCTCGGCGCCCGGCTCGCCGCAAAGCTCCTCACCGGCGAACTATCAAAGGTCAAGAGTATAAAGGACTTGCTCCTGGACTCCGACCGCCCAAAGACCAACAAAACTGTCTCCAAGGACCGCGCGACCGAAAATCAATCGGGGGAAAAACGCGGAAGAAGACAGGACGACCAAGGGAACAACAGCAGTCGCCAGAGGGTAAACATGATCATCAGAGGATCATAGTTCTACCAAGACTCTGTCTCGTCGATAAAAGCCTACGGGCGAAAAGCCGAGACAAGTTCCAAATGGTTCCCAGACAGCGATGTTCCTAACCACACGATTGCTTTCGAGGAACAGGACACCGTCGGAATCGACAAACCTCACTGCGATCCTTTGGTAATCGACCTGGTAATCCAGGATCTCGAAGTCGGCCGCATTCTCATCGATACAGGAAGCACGGTCAACGTCATCTTCCGCGACACCCTCTACAGGATGAAGATCCCACTTGGGGAAGTCGTCCCTGAGCCAAAACCTTTGACGGGGTTTTCGGGCGTCACTACCATGACCCTTGGGAGAATTAAACTCCCGGTCATGGCAAAGGAAGTTACAAAGATCGTCGAGTTTGCAGTAGTCGACAACCCGGCCATCTACAACGCCATCATGGAAACCCCTTGGATCAACTCCATGAAGGCAGTACCATCCACATATCACCTCGGTATCAAGTTTCCGACTCCGACCGGAACCGCAGCCATCTGGGGTAGTCAGAAACAATCGAGACTCTGTTACCTAGTCGAGTTCAAATTGCGAAAAGATCGGAACGCCCCTGCGGCCAACCCGAAACGAGCAAAGGAATCACACAACATTCCCGAGAACTCGAAGAAAGATGATCCAGAATCATCCGAACAGGCAACGATTCAAGACAGCGACAAAGCCTCTGAGTCCACTGCCGTAAAAGCAGACAGCTCGACCCCCGCACAAACCACCGATCCCACCAGCACGATCGGAACGGCGATGCACGGGGAGTAAAAACGTCTGCGGCAACTATCAGAACTACGAGATGGCTTGATCCTCGAAAGAGGTACGTAGGCAGCTCGTCGAAACCCGGCGAGTTCAGCTATCCCCCTCGCCAAAAGGGGAGGGGACTGGGTGCGTATACTCCTATACTCCCACAAAAACGCGAAAAATCCGCACATGTACTCGAACTTTTCGAAATTTTTAATAAAATTCTTTCTATCTTTTATGCTCACTAAACGTATCAACGCTTCGGAAAAAAACAAAAATCATATCTTCAAAAGAAACGCGAGACGTTGCAACTTCTTAAGAAGATAACAAAACTCGTATCATCCGCAAAAGACAGTCCACCTGCGACTTAAAAATAACTCACGCCCGTCGATTGGCCCTGACGGACGCACACAAGAAACGTTTCACTCAATACAAACTCGTAGTCAGACCTACAAGGTCCTCTTACATCCGACAAGGATATCATAGCGCGCTATACAAGAAACCCAAAATTTTGGTTTAGCGTCTCGGATAAACTCCGAAGATAGCTCGATTCTTTTAACACAAGTCATATAAGCCGGCGACTAGTCGCGGACTTTAAACGAAAAGAATCAGGAAGAAATCACTAACAGGCAAAACGAAAGCCGATCAGTCATCGCAGAGCCTTAAAGCTGAGAGTAAGCCTAGGTCTTGCCCTAAACCCAGTCTTGCTGGATCTTGACATCTCACAGACATAGTATCGTATACGAGATCCCAAAACATGTCTCTTATCGCTTACACCTAAAACGCTCGCTAAAAAGTAGCATACGGACAAGGCGACAAAAAAGAGTTAGGATACGAAGTGACTACTCGCATCCTTCCCTCTACACTTGACGAAAGTATAAATCAAAACAAAAGACGAAATCTCGCAAATTTTCATATTCATAAAAGCCGCAAAAGACGGCAGGATTCAAAGCCACCAACGGCCAGTCCCAAAACATAAGAATGCAACCTCCAACGGTCGCAGAATAAAACTCTTAAAAACGGCCACACACGGCCAAAAAATACGATTCACAAAAGAAAGTCAACATTGAGAAATCCGGATGCGGAAATCCCAAATGAACTAGCAGGCTGGTCCACTTCCTCATTCACGCCTCAAGCATTCCCAACACCCTCGGCGTTCTCATCGGCTCCGGCCTCCACCGTATCCTCGGAAACCTCGATAGGTTCCCATAGTCTCCGGACTCTTTCTTCTACCGGAGGAACCAAGGACTCAGCATGAGCACACTCGGCCATGAAATCCTTCATCTCAGCAATCTCGGAATCGAAGGAGAAATCCGGGTTCTGAGACTTGTAAAGGTTTACGACCGAACCCCGGCACTCGCGGAAATCACCAACAAACTCCTGAGCTTCTTTAAAACATTGAAACTCAGCAGCAAACGATTCCGCCCGTCTCGCCACCTCAGCTGCGACCATCCTTCTTCCTCTCCTTTCCGCCCGAACGAGAGCTCGAGCATGAAGCTCAGCTTGCTTCGCGTTCTGCGCCTTTACCTCTTGTCGGAACCGGAAAAGCTCTCGCTCCGCTTCTGTGGTCTTGAAGTTAGCAATCCTGGATTTGCGGAAACTCGAGTCAAGCGCCTCGCTAAACACTCTTAGTCCCTGCATAAACTCAAGATCAGCAAGCATGCTTATATACAGATTCGAACGTAAGGTTAAGAAGTTCAAAGGGCCAAACCTCGTTGACACGTTGGGAGCCCTCGGCAAAAACCCGTTGTTTTTCCTCATCCTCCAGCGACTCATCAGTAGTAAACTCCGGAGGAAGGCCATCAAAGAAGTTGTTGGGTGGAAAACCGCTGGCTCTGCCTTTTTCCGTTGGAACAAAACTAGAGTTTTCTCCCAACGGTGAAGGATCTTCCGAGCCTTCCCCATCATCGATTTCCTTCCCCTTACGAGACCTCTGTCTACGCCTCCGAGTAGGAGCTTCGATGACCGGTTCGGCATCATACGACGGGACAGGATCTCGGGACCGATAAAGTCTAACCGCGTCTCGAATCCGTTCGAGGGTGAAGGACTTCCAGAAAAACGGTCTTTGACGAAGAAGATCTCTCTTGACAAAGAGATCACCAGGCAAATGCGCAATAGGGTTGTTCCCTACAAAGCAAAACTTTTTCACTAAAACTCGCACTTCCGAAAAGGTGAAATAGACAACAGGGTTTTCATCGTATTACCTCGGTTGAAGTTCCATGCTTGCGGAAATAGATGGAGCCAGCTCTCCTCGACAGACTCACCATCTATTTGGACGAAGAAGAAACGCTCCTGCCACGATTTGGGATTCGAAGTAGTCCCCTGAATCACGGCCATATCCTTCTTAGGCAGCATGGAGTAGTAACCGTCGCTCCCCGTCGGCCGAGTGCCCCCAAAGACCTTCGAAATCATCGGGACCAAGATCAATCCCGAGTTCATAGCTAGCGATCAGTACACCAAGCCAACTCTCCAGGGCAGGAACGCTGAGTTGGCTGATCGAAAGTTCGAAGCGGTGAAGCGCACGAACAATGGCACCAGGGATCGGGAACCACATACGGCCGTACGTAAAGAAAGCTTCGTAACATGTAAAGAAACCTTGCGGAGGATTCCTTGCACTCTCGTTACCAACGGGAATCCGGAATTTGACTCCTTCGGGAACCTGGTAAAAATCTCGAAGAACCTTGAGATATTTACGAGAGACCGAGCTCGGCGCAAAAGGAGCACCAGGCTGCCTCAGAGGTCTCCTCGGAACAGGGATCTCGGGCAGTGTTGGGGGCGAACCTACAAGGGCTCGGTAATACGCATTCTTCGCTTCCTCCTCGACCAACTCCTTCTGCTTCACCGTCACATGGGCAGGAGAGTCATCCGAGGATGAATGGGAAGAAGAGTTTCTCTTTGAGGATCTTGAAGACATTGTTCTTAAAGAGAGAGAAAGGATTCTTGAGAGAGAGTAAATTTCTTATGATGAAGTAAGAATGAGATTTCTTACTCCATCCTTATAAAGGAGGTAAAATCACTATTTACCCCGACTTTCGTTAACTGATTACGTCTCTACACCTTCCCGTACGGCTATACCGCAAGCTAGGATCCGACAGGCACTACGGTTCCTAGCTAGCTGGGGGGCTAACTGTTGGGGTCAAAATTGGTCAATGACGAAATCGTCACCCGAAAGTCCTCGAAAGAAAAGCCACGGAAATCGTCACCCGAAAGTCCTCGAAAGAAAAACGGGTCGTCGCTCGATAAAACT
Organism: Brassica juncea; assembly: GCA_018703725.1. Classification (NCBI taxonomy): domain Eukaryota; kingdom Viridiplantae; phylum Streptophyta; class Magnoliopsida; order Brassicales; family Brassicaceae; genus Brassica; species Brassica juncea. Next base: position 19,868,489 of record CM031936.1, on the reverse strand, counting down.
CACGGAAAGGCTCGTCCGCTCCTGTCTGGCGCCAGCAACAAGGGTCCTGGCGCCCATCCGTGCAATCATCTAATGATCTTGGGCAATGGCGGCATCTTGGTCCCTTAAAACCCATATCCGGATCGTCCGAGATCTACAATGGTTCTTCCGCAAAGCCTTCCCGATTTTTTAAAAGATTCATCTTTTAACACATATAAAGCTCGAAGCCACATTGCTCACATCCTTGAAGACGGAAAGTCTACAAATCCAAGTCCATCTCAAATCCCGATACTCGAGGAGTCTCGTTGGATTAGAAACGATTATCTCGAAATCTACGGCTAAAGATCTTCCCAAACTCAAAGATTTCCCACAAACGACTAACGGGGGAAAGATCGAACAACGAAAAACCCACAGACGGCAAGATGGCTTGGCTCCGGCGGCACGCGTCACGCGAGTCGGCCCGGCGCCGGCGGCACCCCGGCCTGGCGCCGGCGGCACCCCGGCCTGGCGCCGGCGGCACGCGGGACGCGGGCCGGCCTGGCGTCGGCGGCACCCCGGCCTGGCGCCGGCGGCACGCGGGCCGGCCTGGCGCCGGCGGCACCCCGGCCTGGCACCGGCAGCACCCGTCACGCGGGTGGGCCTGGCGTCGGTCCGCGGCCCTCGTCCTAGTCTCGGTCCTATCATGCCCGGTCCGATCCCATCTTAGCTTGTTCGGATCAATCTACGCAAGTTTGGTACGATCACGGTTATTCTAGAACACCAATATCTCGACTATACAAGGAATTGAGGTTCCTTCGGAAACACCGAAACCTTCAAAGACCGTTCTTTCGAAAAACCGTAAAAACGCCTAAACGGCCCAACGTGGCCAAAACGGCCCACTTACGATTTTCCGAAAATAAAGGATAACTATGACGGTTTATCTTTATCCTCACATAAGAGATAAATGTCAAGTTTCCAGAAGATAAATGTCAAGTTTCCAGAAGATAAATGTCAAGTTTCCCGATAAACACGAAGATGGACGAAAATGGAAAAAGCCCGACTTAGCCCGCAAGAAGATAGACCGTCTTAAGAGGAGTATATAAGGAGAGCTTTGAGCAAGAAGCAAACCAGATCACAAAAACCTCCAGAGCACTTAGCACTTAGAGCGTTTTAGCTTTCTTTTTCTGTTTTCATTAGCGAGCTGCGACTCAACTAGGTTAGATCTAGGCGGCCGGACTAGCGGACCTTTCGACAGCTCTTGTAGCTTACTTCTTACCTGTTGTTCACGCTCAAAACGCAAATTCAGAAATAAGATCTTTTTCCGCTCTACTTTACGATTTTTATTTCTCAACTTAAACTCTTATTGATTGTTTCGTGTGCGGCCCAGCAGATATCCGGGACCTTCAAGGAAGATTGGGTTAACTCGGTTTTCCTCCACAAATCTTTATCGGAAATTGACGGTGCGAATTTAGGTTCCCACATACGGTCAACATCATCTTCCGCGACACCCTCTATAGGATGAACATCCCACTTGGGGAAGTCATCCCTGAGCCAAAACCTTTGACTGGGTTTTCGGGCGTCACCTCCATGACCCTCGGGAGCATCAAGCTCCCGGTCATGGCTAAGGAAGTTACAAAGATCGTCGAGTTCGCAGTAGTCGATAACCCCGGCCATCTACACTGCAATCATGGGAACCCCTTGGATCAACTCCATGAAGGCAGTACCGTCCACGTATCACCTCGGCATCAAATTTCCGTCTCCAACCAAAACCGCAGTAATCTGGGGGAGTCAGAAATAGTCAAGACTCTGCTACCTAGCCGAGTTTAAACTGCGAAAAGATCAAAACGCCCCTGCGGCTAACCCGAAACGAGCAAAGGAATCACATAACATTCCTGAAAACTCGAAAAAGATGATCCAGAATCATCCGAACAGGCAACGATTCAAGACAGCGACAAAGTCTCTGAGTCCATCGCCGTAAAAGAAGACAACTCGACCCCCGCACAGACCACTGATCCGGCTAGTACGATCGGAATGGCGACACACGGGGAGTAAAAACGTCCGCAGAAACAATCAGAACTACGAGATGGCTTGATCCTCGAAAGAGGTACGTAGGCAGCTCGTCAAAACCCGGCGAGTTCAGCTATCCCCCTCACCAAAAAGGGGGGGGAGGGGGGGGGGTAGTGGGTACGTATACCCCTATACTCCCACAAAGACGCGAAATACTCGCACATGTATTCGAAATTTCAAACAATTTTCAATAAAATTCTTTCTATCAATCTTTCAATGCGTGCTTAATACAGTAACGCATAAAAACTTCGGAAAAACGAAAATCATATCTTCGGGGAAACGCGAGACGTCGCAATTTCCCAAAGTTATCAATCGCATCATCCATCAAAACAGTCCACCTGAGTGATATTGGAGTCAGGCTTCCAGAGATCTACAATATGCAAGCTGCTAATGTCCAGATGATGCTCATCAAGGACATTCTCGATCACCAAGCTGAAATAGCAGAGCTCCTCACTTTGAAACTCCAAAGTCCCTCCCTAAGCTAGAGCCCCATGGGAAGTTCACCTTGTCTTGGTCCCTTAGTAAGATCACTATGGATGATGCTCTTGTTGATAGTGGTGCAAGTGGCAATGTGATCTCAATCAAAATGGTGAAGAGTCTTGGTATTGAGAGCATGGAGCAAAACACATCTTCTCTCACGTTTGGGGATTCATCTTCTACAACCCCCATTGGCCTCATCAGGGACTTCCCTTTGAAGATTGGAGCTTGCACAATTCCTATAGACCTCACTGTCCTAAAGATGGCAACTGAGATGAGAGTTCCTTTGATCGTTGGCACTCCATTTCTCACAACAGTGCATGCATCAATTTTCCAAACAAGAAGGTCACACTCCTCACTGTGAACAAGGCTATCTCTTACCCAATTCAGTCTCCAATGGATGTTGGGTATTGTGGAACAATCACTTGTGCAGAACCATCCATTGAGAAGACCCAAGATGAAGTGGTTGTTTGTGAGGAAGAAGGTCTTGCTGGAGAATCTTCTCACGAGCTGTGTGTTGAGCACTGAGAAAGTGCTACAAGGGAGGAGGTGAGTGGAGCCACAAAGGCAACTCATGACAAGAAGAACATGCTGAATGAACCTCACCCTCCACCTCTTGGTATGCTCCCCCACACTCTCACTCTCTACTTAATGAAGCTCAAAGATGGAGCCATTCAGTATAAGGTCAAGTGCAAAGGCAGGTCCAAGCCATTCTCAAGTGCCAGGGCCATCATCACTCCTCAGCTTCAGGACGACCCCATCAAGCTCCAAGAGCTTCTCTCTCGGGTCCTCACCATCACTCTTGAAGTTGGGAAGGATCCTCCTTCTCACTAGTCCAAGACAAAAGGTAGTCAAGCTAGTGACTCAAAACAAGCTCACTTGGGAGGAAGTCCCATGGTATCCTTGTACATAAACTTGCTATTTCATTTCTTTATGTTTTCAATAAGTGTGGCAGAGGTTTCAAGCCAGCTCCTAGCTCAAACCCTAGACGCCCATTACCACACCCCACTCTCCTCTTGAGGTATCACTCCAACTCTTCTTTGTAGATACCATTGCTATTATCATGTTTTTTGTATCTTCTTCTCTCTTACTCACACAGAGAATGTGTGATTTAAGTTTGGGGGAGGTACCAGGTATTTGATCATGTTTGCTTTGTTTATTATGAGTCTCATGCATTGAATTGTTCATACATATTGATACGGTGTCAAATTACCCTAAAGACTGACCAATTACTCTCTCAAATAAGAGGTTCAGATGTAGTACTTAGGGATCGAATCCACAAGGAGCTAGGGAACCAATTCAATCTAATCAGACTATTAATTCTAGGTAGTTGCAGTTTTAAATGTGAAATAGCAATAAAATCCTAATTGAGCAAGGCAGTTGCTCTACTATCAGAGAATGAAGCGGTGGAGACTTTAATTAAACAAGCGCTAGACTTAGGGTTTCTATTCAAGAATCAGAGATTATAATGCTATAGATGCTTGACAGTTGCTTGCATGATAAAATAGAGCTCAATCGCTTAACAACAGTGATGTCTCACTGGTTAATTAACTAGATCTTGGATCTCAACCGTCGTATGTTGATCACAAGAAAGTGTCGATAGATGATCCTTTAGAGATATCGATCGATACACTTTTCGCAACGTCGATCGATTGTCCAGTTGGGATATCGATCGACGGCTTCTAGCTAAGCCTTGGCACGAGTTGATAATGCCCACTAATCTTCCTAGATCGACTCTCGTTTTCTTCTAGCAATCTTAGCTCAACAGGTTAGCTCAGGACAGTACTTTAAGGATGCTTAAATCTACCAAACTCCTAAGATCAATATTCTAGTTAGCTAATCTAGAATAAAGCTTTAAGAACAACCTAGTTGATGAATATCACAACTAGCAATCTATAGTTGGGGCTAATCCCTTCAACCTATTTGAACCCTAAATCTAACAAGTAGATTACTCAGACATACCCAAGTAACACATAGCACAAGCAAGGTAAAGAGAAAGCATAAATAGATAGAATAAAATCAATGGAGTTCCAATCACAAATCTCTTTGGATCTTCTCTCCAACTCTCAATCTCTCCCTCTTTGCTGTGAAAAGTATGAATACAATAAAGCTCTCCCCCTTGCCTAAACACTTTGGCAGAGTATTAGTATTAGGTTAAAACTCGTCAGGGGTAATTCCATAATTTGGTGAAGTCTTGGGCTTCAAGCCGGCTGGGCCAAATGTGGTCTTCGCGTGGCTTCATGTCTATCGGCGGTGAAAGGTGCATGTCGATCGACGGTGAGTGCTCCGTGTCAACCTCAAGGCTTGGTCGATGTCTATCTCGGGTGTCATCTTCAATTATCTCCAAAATGCTCCAAAATCATCACTTTACTCCAAAACACTCCTGAACCTATAAATAACTTGAAAGAATCTAAAACATAATAGTTATTAAGCTTAAAACATATATATACCATGGCTGAAAATGGGTAAAATCCATGGTATATCAAACTCCCCCAGACTTACCCTTTTGCTTGTCCTCAAGCAAAACAAACAGGCAGTCTCTCTGAAAGAGGTTTGAAAACAGCAGGGGCTCACAGATTTAAAACATTGAAATCATCACCTCTACAATATTGCAATCCACATCTAAAGATCTTAATCACAGAAGTACATTATGCAATATCCTAGTTTAGCAACTAAATTCATCTATCCAGCAACTTAGCAAATACTATCTGACATTCCCCTCTACTTACCTCATTTCTTAACATAAAGTAAAAGTGCAGGCTTTACCTTGGGAGTATCGATCACATGATATTTGGATTCTTACTCCGATGTCTGAGTAAACAGGCAGTCTCATTCTGGTTTCTCTTCTCCCGATTTTCCTTCTCTGAATCTCTTTTTCTTTTCTCTTCTTTTCAATCCCAATGAACTTTTAGGTTCATCTTATTGATTTCCATTTTTGACAAAGTGGGCGATTTTTATTGGGAATTTTTCCCTCTCTTCCATCAATGTGTGATCATTCCTTTGATTTAGAATAGTGGAGTCCTCGGTAATGTACCTACCCCTCTGCCTCTCAGGAAATCATCTCAATCTTTTCTTTATATATGGGATGCCAAAGGAATGAGAGAAGGAAACCAAAATCACCAAGACTTTTTACCTCTCAAGTTTGAAGGAGGAATCCAATCCGGTGTATACCAAGCCCCAAGACAAGCGATTTCGTCAGGTTTAGTGTTGGAGGTCGGCTTTGGTTACTTCAAACAATCTAAGCAAGTGTGAATAGTTGACAGGTTGATCCACTTTAGCATCTTAGTACTATCTGCAATCGATGAAATCTAGAATGGTGCTAAAGAGTGGTTAGATAGTCAAGTAAAAATTAAATTAAGTTCATTGTCCTCTTCTTGACTCAATAAAAACTTTTTTTGAAAAACAATTTAATAAGAAAATAAATAGATAAATATCAGTAAACATCCCCCCAGACTTAAATTACACTGTCCCTAGTGTAAAACAGTCAGAGATAAGGTGAAAATAAATCCAAATTACATAATTTAACGAGTTAGAACAATAAACCTGACCGGAGTGATAATCGATCGATACGATCAAGTGTACATCGATCGATTCCAGTGTTGGACTGTCGATCGATATTGACTTCTCCTCGTCGGTCGATGTGTATGTCATCCTTCTACTTGGACCTTTTTTGTTTTTTTGCTAAAACAAATACGAAAATTAATAAGAAAATTTTAAAAAATTAAAATCAATTACCTAATAGTGGGTTGCCTCCCACTCAGCACTTTGTTATAGTCATTTAGCTTGACTTTGGAGGTTGTATGAGCTAGTTGTTGTTGAGGCAGCTGCTTGCTGGAAAACAAGCATCCACATCTTCTTTGTAGGTGTTGAACCAAGTTGCCATGAAACTTCTTGTGGCTTCATCACTTCTGGTCCATCTCTCATTCAGCTTGAGTGTGACAGCTTTGAGATCTGACAGCTTCTGCTGCATTAAATCCATGTTGCGTGCGTGCCATCCAAACGTGTTGAAGGTGTATTGTGGGAACCGAAATTCACACCGTCAATTTTCGATAAATAAGATTGCGGAGGAAAGCCAAGTAAACCCGACTTTCCTTGAAGGTCCGGATTCTCTGCGATGCCACACGAAATCGATAAAGTTCAATAGATAAAAATAAGAGTTTGAAATATTTGCCCGATGGCGTTTTATTAGATAAGGGAAACGAGTACAAGGATTCTCCGAAAGACAAAGAGAGTTGCGATTTAAAGAAAAAGGTAGAGTCGCAGGCAGCCAAACGTCCTAAGCCTTGCTCCGCTAGTCTAACTACCTAAACCCTAGTTTTTCTAAGCCAGCAGGATGCTCTAAGTCTAATTCTCGGATTTTTGGGATGCCTTTCTCTTCTGCTCTTGCTCTCCTTATATACCCATCTCTAGGTCGGTTTGCCTTGGGGTGATGGGCCTCGCCTTTGGGCCCAAGCTTATCTCTTCCGGAAATGTTCCATTTTCGTAGGTCTTTGTAATTATCTCCGAGTTTTCCGCTATCTTTCGATGACTTGATGTTTATCCGATGTCTCGTAGAATCGGGTAAACCGCTATAGCCTGATTAGACCAAACTCACGAGGGCTGATCCAAACAAGCTAAGGCGGGAATGAACTGAGCACGATAGGACCGAGACAGGGACGAGGGCCGCGGACCGACGCCAGACCGACCCGCGCGAGGGATGCGCCGGCGCCAGGCCGGGTGCCGCCGGCGCCAGGCCGGACTGCGTGACGGGGCAGCCGGCGCCAGGCCAGCCGCTGCCCGCGTGCCGCCGGCGCCAGGCAGGCCCGAGTCAAGCGTGCCGCCGGCGCCAGGTCAGCCCGCGTCCCGAGTGCCAGCAGGGCCGGCGGGGGGGGTTGCCGCCGGCGCCAGGCCGGCTCCTGCGTGACGGTGCCGCGCGGCGCCAGGCAGGGTTGCCGCGGCGCCAGGCAGCCCGCGTCCGGTATGTGCGCCGGGCCAGGCCAGGCCGGTTCCGCGTTGCCGCCGGCGCCCAGGCCGGCCACCGTTCCTTTCCTCCTTCTCCCTTCCTCCTCTACGTTCTCCATTCGCTCTTCTTTTCCTGCCGTCGCAGCCTTAGCCCTCCCCTCTGTGCCCTGGCGTTCCCTTAGCCGGCCGCTGACTTGGTGCCACTTTCCTCCTCTAGCCTGGTTGCCGCCGGCGCCAGGGCCAGCCCGCTCCCGCGTGCCGCCGGCGCCAGGCCGGGGGTGCCGGTGGCCGCCGGCGGCCAGGCCCGGCCCGCGTGAGACGGGTGCCACCGGCGCCAAGGCCGGGTGACGCCGGCGCCAGGCCAGCCCGCGTCCCGCCGTTCCGCCGCGCCAGCCGGGGGTTGCCGCCGGCGCCAGCCGGCCCGCGTGGACGGGTGCCCGCCGCGCCCAGGCCGGGTGCCGCCGGCGCCAGGCCAGCCCGCGTCCCGCGTGCCGCCGGCCGCAGGCCGTGGTGCCGCCGGCGCCAGGCCGGGGTGTGCCGCCGGCGCCAGGCCAACCCGCTCCCGCGTGCCGCCGGCGCCAGGCCGGGGTGCCGCCGGCGCCAGGCCAGCCCGCGTCCTACGTGCCGCCGGCGCCAGGCCGTCTCGCCGTCCGTGGTTTTTTTCGTTGTTCGATCTTTCCCTCGTCAGTCGTTTGCGGGAAATCTTTTGAGTTTCGGAAAGGTCTTTAGCCGTAGATTTCGAGATAACCGTTTTTGACCCCAACAGTTAGCCCCCCAGCCCGTAAGGTCGGAGACGATTTTGCGGGCGAATGATCTGAATATATTTTTTTTGAAAATCGAAATCTTGGCTAAGGATTTTTTCCGCAGAGAATCTGTGTCTTCTCCTCCTTTTTTCTTATAAGTAGCCAACCCTCCCTTCTCATTCTTCACATCTTTCCAAATTCTCTCTTCTCCTCTCTCAAGAAAGAAAATGTCTTCATCCCAAGTTGAAAAGAATGGTTTTGATGTTGAGATGGGAGAGGCCGGCCAAGCTCCGTCGGTTCCGGCCAGTCAAGCTCCCGCCGTTCAGGCCGTTCAAGAGGCTATTCCGTCCCTGACTGATGGGTTTGATTCTTTCAAGGCTAAGCTATCCCGGCGTAGTGCTGCGAAAGGCTCGAAGCGGGCGAGGACCGAGACGCCCGATGTTTCTTCCGCGGCTCCAACTCCTTTGCCTGCTCCTTTGGTTCCAAGCTCTGAAGTCCCATCCGATGCCCTCCCGTCTACAGAAGGGGTTATTGTTCCTGAACAGACTCTCGATGTTCAGATCCATCCATCGGGTTCTTCGACTGCCCCGATCGTGATCTACGGAAGAGATGATGCGATAGAATCTGCACCTCTTCCCCCGGCGAAGAGGGAACTTGTCTTGGGACTGCCAGCGGCTGGTGCCGCGCCACTGCCCAAGGGAAGGGCAAGAGCTGGCCCAGCGTCCGGAGCGAAAAAGAAGCGGGGTGCGAAGAGCGAGGAAAGCGACCTCTCAGAGCCATTGGCGCGTCATCGTTCCAAGGTTCGATTTTGTCCGTAATTCTTGCACCGTTTTTTTTTTTTGCGATGATACTTACTCTTTCCTTTTTGCGGACAGTTTGTGTCTCTGATCGATGGAATGCTTGGCGAGTGCGGGTCGGAAGTCATTCGTCTATCGAAGGAGCTGGAGTCGTCGCAGGAAGCGCTGAAGCGTACTAAGGCCGCATTGCAGATTGTCGAGGACACCCATGCCGCCCAGACGTCCCAGCTTGAGGTTTGTATCAGCGATCTTGAGCGCGACCTCGGGAAGACCGCGAGTTCGTTACTCAAGGTGAAAAAAGAGAGGAGGAGTAAATCCTCGGAAGTCCGCCGTCTTCAGGAGAAGGTTCAGGCTCACGAGGAGATGAATGCTCGTAGATCCTCGGAGGTTGCCGATGCCAGTGACGACTTCTATGGTCGTCTGACGAGGATGGCCATCCTGTTTGAGTCCTTGATAGCTGTCCGCAAGAGGGACTTGGCTTTAGCAGGGATCGAGGGGAGTCTGAATGAGCTCGAGCTGCTCCGAGGTAATGAGGCCCCGTCTTTGGACTTGGAGGAAGCCAGATTATCGTCCTGTAAAGGAGAGTGGGCGGCTACCGAGGGAGATTTCGATTCGATCCTCGCCGGTCTGCAGGCCGAATGCACCCTAGCTCCGACCTCCGAAAACTCGGAAGATCGGGAGCGCGTGGGAGAAGATTGCGAGGGTGGCACGGACGAGGCGGGTAGTGGCGATGCGACTGAGGGAGGCGACGGCGAGGCTGTCCCTGTCGCAAGTGAGGATGAAGATGACGCTCCTGGGAGCGTCTAGGTTTATCAATCCCTTCTGGGATTTCGTTCTTTATGTGTTTCGGCCGTTTAAGAGGCCATGATGTATTTACCGGGACTGGCCGTTGGTGGCTTCGAATCCCCGCCCCTTTTATGGGGTTTTGTTTGAATTTCCGCAGTCTCAATCTATGAAACGTTTTCGATTATTTATGAACTTCAGTTTTTTCGAAGTATGAGAAAGAGGGTGTGAGTTGTCGTCTCATTCCTAGTTCCCCGATGATCACCGTACCTATTGTCTGCACAAAGCGAGATTTTCCGCGGTTTACCGATTCACGCGAAAGGCTCGTAAAACAAATAGGCTTAAGTGAAGAGACAAATTTTTGGATCTCGTATACCATACTATGTCTGTGAGATGTCAAGATCCAGCGTGGCTGGGTTTAGGGCAAGACCTAGGTTTACTCTCGGACTGAGGCTTTGCGATGACAAATCGTCTTTCGTTTTGCCTGTCTGCGATTTTAACCTGACTCGTACCGTTTAAAATCCGCGAATTGTTATCGGCTTATATGATTTGTTTTGGCGTGAGTCGAGCTACTTCCTTTACGAAGAGCTAGACCAAAATTTTGGATTTCTTGTATAGCGCGCTATGTTTATCTTTGTCGGATGTAAAAGAGCCCACCCCTCGAAGGGCGGCTATTTGTCTGTTTAGGACGTTAGAGTTCGTTTGTTGTGATCAGCAACAACGAAATGGTACCGTTTGGAGGTGCGTTTGTATGTTTAGAGACGAAGATTTCGTCTGCAATGTTTTGCGGAAAAGAATGTCCTTCAAGCGTTAGCGACGTCTCGCAGTGCTGAAGGTTGATTTTTCCTTATGCCGCATTTCGTGTTGAAACGTTTGCGGGCTCTGGGGATTTTGTTTTTGGATGTGAAAATCGCTTAGCGGACACTAGATCCGCTGTTGTGGCCGTTTCGGCTGATTTTGAAAAAGTCGTGAAAAAGTTTCGAAAATTTTTAGAGTCTTCGAAATTTGCGGGAGTATACGAGTATACGTATACGTACCCACTCCCCCCCTTTTTTAAATTGGGGGGATAGCTGAATCCGCCGATTGGCGAGTTGCCTACGTACCCTTGTCTAGGGATCAAGCCATCTCGTAGTTCTTTTGTACCACGCTTTATCGTTTAGTGGTAGTATTTTTTGAGGTGCATCGCATTCCAAGTTCTCGGGATTTTGACGTCTTGCATGTTTGCGATTTGGTATGAGCCTGGTCGGACTACTTTTATGACTTTGTACGGTCCTTCCCAGTTTGCTCCTAGTTTTCCTGCGTTTCGTTCGACAGTGTTTTGGAAGACTTTTCGTAAGACTAAATCGCCTTCTTTGAACCTGCGATGGCGCACGTTTGAGTTGTAGTACCTTGCGGCAGCGTGCTGGTAATTCTGGATTCGAGTGAGTGCCTGGTCGCGGCGCTCATTGATGAGGTCGAGGTTGTCCAGCATCATAGCGTCGTTTAAATCCTCTCTTTCGGGGAGGAATCTTCTCCGGACTCCAGGGAATTCTACTTCCGCGGGGATCATACATTCCGTTCCGTAAACGAGGGCGAATGGAGTTTCACCCGTAGCCCGTCTTGGGGTTGTACGATGCGACCAAAGAACTCCTTCGAGCTCCTCTGCCCATCGCCCCTTCTTGGCGTCTAGGCGTTTCTTGAGTCCGTCAAGGACGGTTTTGTTGATGGTTTCTGCCTGTCCATTGCATTGCGGATATCTTGGAGTTGACTTTGTAAGTCGTATTTTCCATTTTTCGCAGGATGCTTCGAATCGAGTAGAGATAAATTGAGATCCGTTATCTGTTACGATTTCGTACGGGACCCCATGTCTAGTTATGATATGTTTCCAGACGAAGTTCTCGACTTGTGTGTCCTTGATACTTGCGTAGGATTCCGCTTCTACCCATTTGGAAAAGAAATCCGTAAGGACTAGGAGGAAGCGTTTTTGTTTTGATGGGTGCATAGGTCCGACGATGTCCATGGACCATCGCATGAAAGGATAGGGGGACGAGATCGAGGAGAGGATCTCCGCGGGTTGATGGATTGTTGGAGCATGCCTTTGGCATTTTTCGCACTTCCGGGCGAACTTCTCGCAGTCTTTTACCATGGTTGGCCAGTAATAACCGTGGCGTTTTATTTTAACCGCGAGAGATCTTCCGCCAGAATGATTTCCGCATGATCCTGAATGGACCTCCTTCATGATTCTCCTTGCTCTTTCCCCTTCTGCGCATGCCATGAGAGGACCAGAGAAACACCACTTATAAATTTCTCCCTCTATCGTGACATACCGCGCCGCTTGGGTTTTTACTTTACGGGCCGCCCATTTTTCGGCGGGTAAGGTTCCATTCACGATATAGGCTCGGATTGGTTCTAACCAAGGGCTGTCGCAGCCATACTCGGTCGGGTTCGCATCCGCTTCCGGCTGATCCTCGACTTCTTCCGCATCTTCAATCTCGTCCTGGATTAGATTGATGACCACTGGTGGTCCGATGCTCGGATGCTCGATGAATTCGACCGGGATTACTCTTTGGAGCCCTGGATCTGAGCTTGAGGCGAGGGCAGCCAAGGCGTCAGCCTGGGCGTTTTCCGAGCGAGGAATTCTGGTCAGGGCGAACTGGTCGAAATTTCGAGCCAGCTCTTGGACGAGTTTTAGATATGCGTCCATCCTTTCGTCTCTCGCCTCATATTCTCCGCTGTATTGATTGGCGACTAACTGAGAATCGCAGTAAGCGTGAATATTACGGATTTTTAACCCATGGGCCAGCCGCAATCCTGCGACGAGTGCTTCGTATTCTGCCTCATTGTTTGAAGCGTGAAAAGCCAATCGGAAAGACTGTTCTAGGATTTCCCCGTTTGGAGAGGTGAGCCGTATTCCGATTCCGGATCCTTGTTTGGATGAAGATCCGTCGACGTGGAGGACCCAAGTTGAGTTTGGTTCCTCGATAGTCATGTCTCTAGTGGGTAATTCTACCAGGAAATCCGCCAGTACTTGGGACTTTGCACACGTCCTTGGGCGGTATTCGACGTCGTACTCACTCAGTTCGATTGCCCATTTTGCGAGCCTCCCGGATTGACTTGGACTATGCAGGATTATCCGTAGCGGGAACGTGGTGAGAACCACTATAGCGTGAGACTGGAAATATGGTCTTAGTTTTCTTGCCGAGGTTATGACAGCGAATGCTAATTTTTCCATTAGAGGGTATCGAGTTTCCGCATCCAGTAACGTCTTGCTTACGTAAAAGATTGGTTTTTGTTCGCCGCGTTCTTCTCGTATCAAGACACCACTGACCGCCGTTGCGGAAACTGCGATATAGAGAAAAAGAGGTTCACCTTCCACCGGTTTTGCGAGGACTGGTGGAGTGGCCAGGTAATGTTTCAATTGCTGGAAAGCTTTTTCAAATTGCTCGGACCATTCGAACTTCTTGTTTCCCTTCAATGTCTCGTAAAACGGTAGGCACTTATCCGTGGAGCGTGAGATAAAACGGTTCAACGCCGCGACTCTTCCGGTTAGCCTCTGGACTTCTCGCTTGGTTCTCGGGGAGACCATTTCTATCAGTGCGTCGATTTGTTTTGGGTTGGCCTCGATTCCGCGATACGTTACGAGGTATCCGAGGAACTCCCCTGATGCCACTGCGAATCTACATTTTGCCGGGTTGAGTTTCATGTTATGCTGGTTGAGTCGTGCAAAACATTCCTCTAGGTGGGCTATGTGATCGTGTTCGTCAAGAGATTTTACGAGCATATCATCGATGTATACTTCCATAGTTTTGCCGAGTTGTTCGGCAAACATTTTGTTGACGAGTCGCTGATATGTTGCACCTGCGTTTTTAAGACCGAAAGGCATTACCTTATAGCAATACGTTCCGCGGTCTGTGATGAACGCAGTTTTTTCGCGGTCGTCGGGATTCATCATGATCTGATTGTATCCGGAAAAAGCGTCCATGAATGACAGAAGCTTGTTTCCCGCAGTTGCTTCGACCAGTCGATCAATGTGTGGGAGCGGGAAGCAATCCTTTGGACAGGCTTTATTCAGATCCGTGAAATCGACACAGACCCGCCATTTGCCGTTTTTCTTTTTTACCACGACGGGGTTGGCGAGCCAGTCTGGATACCTGACTTCTGTTATCGACCCTACTTTGAGGAGTCTTTCGACTTCCTCATTGACTGCGGTGGCACGCTCAGGTCCCAACTTTCGTCTTTTTTGTTTTACGGGTTTGTGAGTTGGGTCGATGTTAAGTTCGTGACATGTTATGCTAATGTCGATTCCCGGCATATCCTCCGCTGCCCACGCGAACGTACTGAGGTTCTTTTTGAGGCATGCGATGAGCTCTGCTTTCATTGGTTCGCGGAGGTTAGCTCCGATCTCGACACACCGTTCCGGGAAAGAATCGTCGAGACAGATTGAAACCACCGGTTCGCAGGTTGGTTCACGCTTCCCTTCCAGGGCCTCGGCTCTTTGGGACTGCCAGAAGGTCTCCGGTGAATTGTTAACCGTTTGCTTTTTCCGAGAAGTTTCGATTTCAGAATTTTTCCGTTTTAGTTCGGTAGCGAGGTAGATCTGCGCTGCTCCGTGACTACCATGTATTGTCTCGACCCCGAAAGGCGTTGGGAACTTGAGGCATAGGTGGAATGTTGATGGGATCGCTCTCATGGAGTTTAGCCAGGGAGTTCCAACTATCGCATTGTAGGATGTTGGACTATCGATCACTAGGAATTCCGTGTTCTTGGCGACGCTCCCGGCCTTGACTAGGAGGTTAGTCGAGCCTAGGGTCATAATTTCTCCCGAGAGTCCGAATACTGGGCTGGGGTCATCCGTAAGGATGCCTAGGTCGACGCCCATCCTCTCGAGGGTGCTTTTGTAGATAATATTGGCCGAGCACCCGGTGTCGACCAATACCCTTGCTACGTCAATGTCCTGGATCGTGAGTTCTATTACGAGGAGATCGTTGTGAGGTTTGACCGTTCGGGCCGTTGCTCGATCCTCGAAAGATACGATGTTGCGGGTTGACGAAGAAGTCATACTGAACTTCGATCGATTGGTGGTTTTCGAGTTAGAGGATCCGTCCCACCCTCCTTCTAGCGCCAAACTGTGGGAACCGAAATTCACACCGTCAATTTTCGATAAATAAGATTGCGGAGGAAAGCCAAGTAAACCCGACTTTCCTTGAAGGTCCGGATTCTCTGCGATGCCACACGAAATCGATAAAGTTCAATAGATAAAAATAAGAGTTTGAAATATTTGCCCGAAGGCGTTTTATTAGATAAGGGAAACGAGTACAAGGATTCTCCGAAAGACAAAGAGAGTTGCGATTTAAAGAAAAAGGTAGAGTCGCAGGCAGCCAAACGTCCTAAGCCTTGCTCCGCTAGTCTAACTACCTAAACCCTAGTTTTTCTAAGCCAGCAGGATGCTCTAAGTCTAATTCTCGGATTTTCGGGATGCCTTTCTCTTCTGCTCTTGCTCTCCTTATATACCCATCTCTAGGTCGGTTTGCCTTGGGGTGATGGGCCTCGCCTTTGGGCCCAAGCTTATCTCTTCCGGAAATGTTCCATTTTCGTAGGTCTTTGTAATTATCTCCGAGTTTTCCGCTATCTTTCGATGACTTGATGTTTATCCGATGTCTCGTAGAATCGGGTAAACCGCTATAGCCTGATTAGACCAAACTCACGAGGGCTGATCCAAACAAGCTAAGGCGGGAATGAACCGAGCACGATAGGACCGAGACTGGGACGAGGGCCGCGGACCGACGCCAGACCGACCCGCGCGAGGGATGCCGCCGGCGCCAGGCCGGGGTGCCGCCGGCGCCAGGCCGGCCTGCGTGACGGGTGCCGCCCGGCGCCAGGCCAGCCCGCGTCCCGCGTGCCGCCGGCGCCCAGGCCCGTCGGCGCCAGGCCGTGTGTGCAGCCGGAGCCAGGCCAGCCCGCGTCCGGTGTTGCCGGCCGGCGCCAGCCAGGCCCGCGTCCCGCGTGCCGCCGGCGCCAGGCCGGCCCCGCGTGACGGGTGCCCGCCGCGCCAGGAGGCCGGGGTGCCCGCCGGCCCAAGGCCAGCCCGCGTCCCGCGTGCCGCCGGCGCCAGGCCGGGGTGCCGCCGGCGCCAGGCCCGGCCCGCGTGACGGGTGCCGCCCGGCGCCAAGGCCGGTGACCCGCCGAGCGCCAGGCCAGGCCCGCGTCCCGCGTGCCGCCGGCGCCAGGCCGGGTGGTTCCGCCGGCGCCATGCCGGGCCGGCGTGAATCGGGTGCCGCCGCGCCAGGACGGGGGCCGGCCGGCGCCAGGCCAGCCCGCGTCCCTCCGTGCCGCCGGCGCCAGGCCGGGTGCCGCCTGCGCCAGCCGGCCCTCGTGACTGGGTGCCTCCGGCTCCCCTTGCCGGTTCCGCACCCCGCGTCCCAGCGTGCCGCCGGCGCCCGTCCGGGTGCCGCCATGCGCCCAGGCCATCCCGCGTCCGCGTTTCCTCCGGCGCCAGGCCGGGGTGCCGCGCGCCAGGCCAGCCCGCGTCCTACGTGCCGCCGGCGCCAGGCCGTCTCGCCGTCCGTGGTTTTTTTCGTTGTTCGATCTTTCCCTCGTCAGTCGTTTGCGGGAAATCTTTTGAGTTTCGGAAAGGTCTTTAGCCGTAGATTTCGAGATAACCGTTTTTGACCCCAACATGTATTCTGATAAGTCTTCAAGTTTGGTTGATATTTGCATCACGTTCACTTCTTTTTCTTGTCCGGATTCTGTGTCGACCGATGCGGCTTTATGCGTGCCTATCGTTTCGGATGTTGCAACGTCAATCGGTGTGGTGTTCTCCGCGTCGATCGTCGCTGCTGTTCTGTGTTGATGTCGGACTTTCCTTCTGAGGGCTCTCGATTCCCTTTGTAGATCCTCTATTTCTTTCTTCGATTCTTGAAGCCTGCAATCCAGAGGGTAATAGATGTCGTCACACTTACTATCTAGTCTGTCCTCCACAGTACTCAAGGCTGAGTAAATTTTTGAAGTGATCTCATCCACTTCTGCTGTTGTATAAGTGATCTGCTCTTCTTTCTCCTTGGCGTCGATTGATATGGGTTGTTGTGTGTCGATCGATATTAATCCTTCTGCTTTATAGCCGAATTGTTTCTGGATTGTCTTGACCTCTCCCTTTAGCTCGTGCATCTGTACTGCTGCAAATCGTCCGTCGATCGATGCTGGCATGTCCGTGTCGATCGATGGCTGTGGCTGTTGTTGGCAATTTTCGCGCAGCATATCCAAATCTGTCGTAAGCAAATCAATTCTCTTGACCAACCAAGTGACGGTGTTGTTGATAGGATGACAGGTCTCTGAAATCTTCTCATTGATGTATGCTGTCTCCCATTGGATCGCTTCAGTTGGAAGATTCATGTTCTGAGCACGTATCCTTGTCTCTCATTGTTCGACATCGATCGGTATAGCCTCTGGTGCGTCGATCGATGCTGGTTGTTTAGCTTCCTCCTCCTTTTGTTCTTCCAGAAAGTTGACTTGTAACTGCATCTCGTCCATTCACTTGTAGAGCGTGGTGATACTTCTATCGAAGTAATTATAGTTGTTGGCAATCGCAGTCCTGATTTCCTTCTCAGACTTCTCTTGAGCTCCAGAGAAACCATACATCATCTCATTAATGTCATCTTTGGTGTAAAGTTCTGGTTCTAGGTAGGCCTCTGTTGTTGAGTCTCTATGTTTGTCTGTTCTTCCTCCGTACCCATACTCGTCTGTGTAGGTTTCATTCGGATCATAAACTCGTTGTTCCCATCTTATTGGTATGTCGATCGGTGCAGCACATTGTCTGTAGATCGATGTAGGACGTTTGTGTGCTGCATTAGGGTTGTTGAGGTGATTGCTGCTCATTCTTGCTTCTTGAAGATGATAGACCTTATATTTGACCCGATATTACCCATGTTATCTGAGAGTTTTAGGATATATCTAGTATGTTTTGGAGTCTATTTAGCATATTTTCAGGTTCAGAAGCATTTGGAAGAAAGATGATGTTTTAGGAGCATTTTAGAGATATCACCCGAGGAGGCCATATCGACCTCCTCAGGGTCGACACGGAGAGAGATGCATCGATCGATACACATCCTGTGTAATCGATCGATGTTCAAGCCGTAGAAGCCCATTTTGATCACAGCCGACTTGAAGCCCAAGCAATCACCTATTTACCAGAATGCCCCTGACGAGTTTTAACCTAATTATTCCTTAGTATTTAAGTATTGCCTAAGTGTTTTGGCAAAGAAATAGTTTTTTACAGAGTCTTTCTTACAGTTTTTCTTAGTCTCTTCTACCTTTCTTAGTTCTTTGTTTTGCGAGAGAAAGAGTTACACATATTGAGAGCTTTCTTGAACACCTTTATTTCTATTCTATTCTATCTATGCATTTTATTATTATTGTTATGATGTTCTACTCAGCCATTTCTGAGTAAACACATTTGTTGGATTTAGGATTCAAATAGGTTGAGGGATTAGCCCCAAATATGAATACTTGAGCATGTGATATTCATCTTAGAAGATCATTCTTAATGCTTGTGTAGGAGCAGCTAACCTATACATGAATACAGAGATAAAATCCTTGGATCTATCATCTCTGAGCTAAGAATTCTGCTGGGAACAAGCGACAGCTGACTTGGAAAATTCTCTAGTGAACTGTATTCAACTACACGCTTAAAGCTCGCTAGTATCGTATCGATCGATACTCCTATAGAGTCATCGATCGATATACGAGAGGCATCATCGATCGTTACGTGCATTGGCAGGTCGATCGACGCCTTTTGGTGAATACTCAATGGAGATTCATCAATTCTAGTGTAAGATAGTCGGCGACGACAGTCGGGCTATTGCTTCGTTGGGTTCTTTAATATCATGCAAGCATCTCATATAGCATTCATACTATTATAATCCTGATAACCTGAATAGTAATCCTAGATCTGACACCTTCACCATCATAGTTAACACCCAAATCAATCACTTTTTTAATTGTCTTGCTCACCAGTTTTAAGCTATTTGCAATTTACTGCTTTGAAATCTTTGACCTAGCTTAGTTATAATAAGATCTATTGTGTTCCATCGCTCCCTGTGGATTCGATCCCTAAGTACTACAACTTGACCTCTTTTGATGAGAGTAAGGTTGCTGTAGGGTAATTTGAGCATCGTATCAAATTTGGCGCCGTTGCCGGGGAGCTTTGATCGCCATTAGATTTTATTTAAGTCTAGTTTTTTTTTTTTACTACTTGTTACTGATAAATTTTTCTTTTCTTTTCAGGTGCATGCCGAGCATAACCAGAAACAAGAAGAACAAGGAACTTTTGTCTACTGATCCAGCTGCTTTGGAACGTTTAATCCGCAAACAGAACCGTTCTGCATTGATCGATACACCAGTTTGTGCGTCGACCGATATTCACTCACATCCGTCTTTCGAGTTTCAGACACCGCCGACCGATAACCGTTCATCAATATCGACCGATATTGTTCTTCTAACATCGACCGATAACCGTCCTTCCACATCGACCGATACTTCTCAGTACCCGTCTACCTTTCACCGATATCGACCGATACCGCAAGTCGTACATCGATCGATACCGAATCACCAAGCATGGTCGCTACACTGATACTTAGGGAAGATAACGATGGTAACCTGCCTGACCAAGAAGGTCACCTGCGTAATGCAGCAGGTCAAAGAATCAAATATCAGGGGGCTGATATCCCTAATCCAGAAGCTGAAGCTGCTGCAGCAACTGCTCGAGCTGCAGAAGAAGCCAACAGAAACAGATCACTGGCTGACTACAACCGTCCTGACCAATTCTATGCCAACAGATCTGCTATCCGTCCTCCAGACATACAGAAGTATTATGAATAACCTATAGCAATCAATCAATCAACAATTCTTCATAAATCCTCGAAATCCCTAAATATAACAAGATAACTACTCAAATATAATCAAGCAAGAAAGAAATATTCTGAATAGATTGCATAAATAATATTCAACAAGAGTTCAGAGTTCTTCTCTTCTCTGCAAAATTAAAAGAAAGCCTAGCCGTCAACCATGGTTTTGAAACATATAATATAAATTAAAACATGTTCCGGACAATTTTGTAAATAAAGGAAACTTCTAGGCTACTTTGCAGTCCTTGAAACTTCATTAAATCATGAGTCAGCTGTTGTGAAAGTTGAGTGTTGTTCGACACTAAGGGAGTGCTCGACATCATGCCACAACCTCGACAGCTTCCTCTAGCGCGCCAGATAGACCACTCTTTAGTAAAACGCGCATAACTTTCTATCTAGACCATGGATTGACCTCAAACCGTCAACATTGAAAAATCTAACTCAATTCTTATCTTGTGTCAAAATATGATATTCATCCATCAGTGGGAATTTCTCCATACATCGCTAAACGTCGGACGCATTTCCACAGTTCTACATCTTAAATTGCTCAAGAATTTCCAAAGTTGCCCAAAACGTACCTAGACCTGAAAAGACTCTTAAACGACTCCAAACATAGTATAAAGACTCTAAAAGACTTATACCATGGTCAAAAAGTTGTAAGAACATGGTATATCATCAAACAACCATGAGGATTATCTGGACTGACCTTCACACTCCTTTCGATCAACTGAACCTAGCACAGAATAGATGGAACAAGATGATCAATCAGTCATTCAGTTTGGTCTAAGAAGATAAGTTCATCCTAACGGTTCAAAGGAAGCTGATCTGAATCCTAACCTAAACATAACTGAACAAGCTTAAGACAAAATTGATTTGGACAAGGCTTAGCAAAAACTGATCCGGTTGGATAACAAATCAGTCAATTGGTTATATTCGATTGGATCCGACCACACTACGCACAAATTGATGTGAACAAGAGACTAAATTGCTTGGAGTGAAGGAGTAGTGAAGTCTGCTGACTTGGTTAAGTAGGCTTAAGCTGAGAAGTTTAATACATTTATTTGTAAAGAAAGAAATTCATATAGATAGAAAAAGAAGATAGAAGAGAAGGTATGTTTGCATTGTGGATTGTAACACTCTGTGGCGCAGCGTATCAACGGTAACTCAGCTCAAATCTAGAGATTTAGGTAAACCTCTAGAGACCTGACTTCTTGTATCGAAGAATTTAATCAAATTAGATGCAAGGCTCTCGTATTGATGACGAAATCAAATCAATGCAAGGCTTTAGAGAAACATCTAGTTTATTATCTTTCAAAAACTCATTAACAAAAGCACAGCTAGAATGCCTTATATAGGCTATTAGGGTCGGTTACAAACCTCCAAACCCTCGACTAAATAGGAAAACTTATATAAAAAAAAACAATATAACTTATCTAAGAAAAGGAAATCCTAATAAGCCGTAGAATGAAAAAAACGTTACTTGGCGGTGAAGTAATCATGATGCTGCATCAGGTCCCCCAGGGTTAGAAAGATTCGACCCCGAATCCGTCAACGAGTCTGGTGGGACAAAACGCGACAAGTAACGGAGATTAAACACATCAGAAGTAGTGATCCCATCAGGTAACTGAAGGCGATAGGCATTGTCGTTGATATGTTCGAGGGCGGTAAGAGGTCCAATCTTTTTTGCCTTGAGCTTGTTGTATGCGTGAGCTGGCATCCTGTCTCTTGTCAAAAATGCCCATACGAGAACCTCAAAAACAACACGACGACGACGAGAATCTGCAGCTGTCTTATATTTTGAAGAGGAAGACTCCAAATTGGAAACAATTTGAGCATGAAGTTTGTGAATATCATCGATGAAATCATCTGCAACGTCATGAAGCCTCTTACGATCTGGAAGAGAAGCCAGGTCGACGGGTCCTCGAGGTAAGAGTCAATAAATGACCTGAAAAGGGCTGTAACCTGAACTGCGATTGAGAGAGTGGTTGTGAGCAAATTCAGCTTGAGAAAGCTTAGAATCCCATGTCTTGATAGAATCTCCAACAAGACAACGAAATAGATTTCCCAAAGAACGGTTAGTTACTTCAGTCTGGCCATCAGTTTGAGGATGATACGCTGAACTCATGTCAAGACTAGTAGCCAACAGCTTCCTTAGAGAATGCCAAAAATTTCCTAAGAATCTGGAATCGCAGTCAGAGACTATAGAAGTAGGCAAACCATGCCGAAGATACACTTCACGGAAGAAGAGCGTGGCGACTTGCACCGCATCGGTTGTTCGTTTGAAGGGAACAATGTGTACCATCTTGGAGAACCGGTCGATGATAACAAAGATGGAATCAAAACCTCGTTGAGTGCGAGGAAGTCCCATGATGAAATCCATGCTTATATCTGTCCATGGCTGATGGATTGGTAAAGGAAGATAAAGGCCTGCGTTTGTAGCATGCCCTTTCGAAGTTTGGCATGTTGTACAACGCTCAACGAACCTCTCAACATCGTGCCGCAAAGCCGGCCAATAATAAGAAGACGCCAGAAGGTGAAAAGTGCGATCCCGACCAACATGACCCTCATTATGGATCTTCGATATTAACTGAAGACGAAGGCTGCAATCAGGAACACAAAGTCGATCTCCCCGAAACAAAAAGCCATCATGAATAGTGTAGTCGAAAGATAATCCTGCCTGTGCATCGTGAAAAATACGACCAAAAAACTCATCTGATGAAAACATATCTGCAAATGCTGCAAATCCTGGGACAGAGATGTGCAGTACAGCAAGGACAGAGTGACGACGGCTGAGAGCATCTGCAACTCGATTAGAGATGCCCGAAGTATGTTTAATCACAAATGTAAACTGATGTTAATGAGTAAAATGGAGGAAAAGAGAGCCCGACTTTCCTTGAAGGTTCAGATTCTCTGCGTAACCACACGAAGTCGAAAAAGAAACATATAGCAAAATATAAACGAAAAGTCGCTCAGAGGCATTTTATTGATTGAATAATATGAATACAAAATTCTTCCGAGAAGAGAAGAGGTATGCTAACAAGATTAAAATAGAACGAATGGCAGCAAAATGTTCTCAAGATTGCCTCGCTAGTCTAACCACCTAAGTTCTAAGTTCTTTAAGCTAACAGAAGTTCTCTAGGTCTAAGATCTCGGATCCCTTCATCTTTTGCTCCAGCTCTCCTTATATAGGTGCTTAGGTCGGTGGCCTATTTTACTCATTTGCCTTTGGGCCCAAGTTTATCTCTTTTAAGGAATATTCCATTTTTCTTCGATCTTCGTAATTATCCTCGAACCTTAACATTTATCTTCGGAAACTTGATATTTATCCTATTCCATGAATTAGGATAAACCGTCATAACTTCCATGGACTCGAATCTCATTCAGAATCAAAAAGTGGGCTTCCAGCCCCGTTTTGGACCCTTGCGGACCGTTTTCCGGCCTTCGAACATTTTTGCGAATTCCTTGAGAAATCACTTTCGTCGCGACATCATTTCCATAAAAGAGTCGTAAATCAATCGTATAGTCGAGGAGACTGATGTTTAAGTTAACCATTTCCGTTGTATACGATAGATCTTGATTCATACATCAGATTTCGACGATAACTCCGATCGAGATAAAAAGGGACATTAGGTCCATGGCTCGGAGTATATGATTACACGGAGAACGTGGAAATTGATACAGGTTGGACTGGCCAGGACAGACCGTGCTCGCCGAGGGCGAGCTGGCTGGTACAAGGCCGAGCTTGCCCTAGGGCGAGCCGGTCGGGACAAGGCCGAGCGTGCCCTAGTGTGAGCTGTTCAGGACATAGCCGAGCTCGCCCTAGGGCAAGCTGGTCGGGATGTGACCGAGCTCGCCCTAGGGTGAGCTTGTCAAGACACGGCTGAGCTCGCCCTAGGGCGAGCTGGTCGGGACTTGATCGAGCTTGCCCTAGGGTGATCTGGTCGGGACGTGGCCGAGCTCGCCCTAAGGCGAACTTACTGGCTCAGGACCGAGCTCGCCCTAGAGCGAGCTGGTTGGCTCTCGGACCGCGCTCGACCTCCTTTGGGTTGTCTGTTGGCTCCTTCCGTGCTATGATTTCCCGAGGGTTTCCTATTTCCCGAAGTTCTTTGAGAAACAACTTCTGAAGAGTTGGGATCTTAACCGTTGATTTTGAGATTACCGTTTTTGACCCCAACATTTAGCCCCCAGCCTGCAAGCTTCAGAGACAATTTTGCGGGCTAGTAAAGTGTTTCAATCAGAATCTTCGGTTATGAGCACGTTTTCTCGTAGATCGTTTTTTTCGAGATTATTTTATTGCGGAAATCCACGTCACCCCCGTACTCTTATAAATAACAGCCCATCATTCTTCATTCTCTCTACATCTTCTCATTTCTTCAATATTTCTTCCTTTTTTCTCTCAAGAAAGAATGTCTTCCCCCCCCCCCCAAAACGAAGTGAAGAACTCCGACGTCGAGATGGGTTAGGCCAGTCCAAGCTTGCTCACTCCGGCTGCTCCTGACGCTACTCCGGCTTTCGTCGCCCGGTTCCTTTCCTTCAAGGACAGGCTATTTTGGCGTAGTGCTGAAAAGGGGCTGAGCCAAAATCGCGCCGAGACGCCAGCCATTCCTTCTTCGTCCGTGATTTCGACTTCGACTGCTGTAACAAAATCCCCATGCAATGCTGCCCCTTTCGTAGGACAAGATGTTACGTCTGAACATGCGCCGGATGTCTCCGCCCAGACTTCGGGTTCTTCCACCATGCCAATGGTCATCATCGAAGAGGAAAAAGCAACAGAGTCGATGCTTCCGCCTCCGAGCAAGAAGGAGACCGTCTTGGCACTTCCCGCTCCCAGTTCTGCTCAAGGTGAAGAAGGAGAAGAAGGCCAAAGCTTGCAAAGTTCGCCATCTCCAGCGCAAGATCCAGAGCAAAGAGGGACAAAGACATGAGACTGCAGGAACCGAAGATCTTCGTGCCGAGTTCCAAACCCCTCTAGCAAGGAAGGCTGCTCTCCTTGATTCCTTTATGGCTGCCCATGGGAGAGACTTGGCCTTGGCGGGAATCGAATGAAGTCTGAGCGAAATCCAGCTGCTCGGGGGTGAAGAAGTTCTGTCTCTGGACTCCGAAGAGGCTAGGCTGCCATCTCATAAGGAAGAGGTGGCGGCTTCCGAAGGAGATTTTGGTTTGATCCTTGCAGCCCTGAGGTCCGAGTGCATCCTTACGCCATGTCTGGATGAGCCTGAGGGGCAATGTCTTGAGATCGAGAGAGGTGAAGGTGATGCGGTTCCGAGTTCTGATGAGGTTAGAGATGAAGGTGGCGCTCCGAGGAGTGCCAAGGGTAACAATCCTTTCGGGGATTTTGGTTTTTTTTTTTTTGGCCGTTATGAGGCCATGATGTATGTTTCGGGACTGGCCGTTGGTGGCTTCGAATCCCTGCCCTTTAGGGCTTTTTTTAAAAAACTTTTGGCTCAATCTATAAAATTTTCGGTTATTTTATAAACCAAGAGAACTTCTGTTTATCGAAGTTAGAGGGAGAGGGTGTGAGTTGTCGTCTCATTTCTACCCCTCAGACGATCACCGTACCTATCGTTCATACAGTGGGAGAGTTCTTGCAGTCAATGTTTTATGCAAAGGCTCATGAAACGTATAGACTTAAGTGAAGAGACAAATTATGGGATCTCGTATTCGGGTGTTGATACTATGCCTATGTGATGTCAAGATCCAGCATGGCTGGGGTTAGGGCAAGACCTAGGTTTACTCTCGGACTAAGGCTTTTGCGATGACAATTCTGCTTCCGTTTTGCCTATTTGCGATTTTAACCTGATTCGTACCGATTTAAAGTCCGCGAATTGTGATCGGCTTATATGACTTTTCTTGGCACAAATCGAGCTACTTCCAAAGGCTGTTTGGAGGTGCTAACCAATATTTTGGATTTCTTGTATAGCGCGCTATGTTATCCTTGTCGGATGTAAGAGAGCCTATCCTTTCGAGGGTGGCTAATGTCTGTTTAGGAGGTAGCAGTTTGTTTGTTGTGATCAGTAACAACGAAATAATACCATTTTAGAGGCATGTTACCGTTTTTAAAGGTGTACAGGGTTTGTGTTAAGTTTCGAAAACGAGGACGTTGTTTTGAAAATGCCAAAAAATGTTTATTCGAACACGTAGCGACGTCTTGCAGTGCCGAAAGTTGTATTTTTCTTATGCTGCATTATGTTGGCTTTAAATGAATTGATTGCTTTGATCGAGGACTGCTTCTTTGAGAGCGTTCCGGGAATTTTTGCCGCTTTTTGGTGCGGTAACTATTTGCTTTTTGCTAAGGCGTTGTAGGAGAATGCTGGATTTGCCGACGTAGCCGTTAGTAGTTATTTGCGATAAGAGATTGGCGATAACTATAAGATCGCGATTAGTGGTAGTATTTCTTAAGGTGCATTGTGTTCCAGGTTCTTTGGATTTTTACGCCTTGCATGTTTGTGATTTGGTACGAACCTGGTCGGACCACCTTTATGACCTTGTATGGTCCTTCTCAATTTTCCTGCGTTTCGTTCGGCAGTGTTTTGGAAAACTTTGCGTAGAATCAGATCGCCTTCTTTGAACCTGCGATGGCGCATGTTTGAGTTGTAATATTTGGCGGCCGCGTGCTGGTAATTTTGAATTCGGATGAGTGCCTGGTCTCGGCGCTCATTGATAAGATCGAGATTGTCCAGCAGCATCGTGTTGTTGAGATCTTCTCGTTCGGGGAGAAATCTTCTCCATACTCCGAGAAATTCTACTTCCGTCGGAATCAAGCATTCTGTCCCGTAAACGAGAGCGAAGGGGGTTTCTCCCGTAGCCCGTCTTGGGGTCGTACGATGCGACAGGAGAACTCCTTCGAGTTCCTCTGCCCCTCGTCCCTTTTTGGCTTCTAAGTGCTCTTTAATCCGTCGAGGACGGTCTTATTAATATTCTCGGCCTGGCCGTTACATTGCAGATATCTGGGAGTTGACTTGTTCGTTCGTATTTTCCACTTCTCGCAGAATGCTTCGAATCGGGTAGAGATGAACTGAGATCCGTTGTCCATTACAATTTCGTAAGGGACTCCGTGTCTGGTGATAATATTCTTCCATACAAAGTTCTCGACTTGGACGTCTTTGATACTTGCATAGGATTCTGGTTCTACCCACTTTGAAAAGAAATCCGTGAGGACCAAAAGGAAACACTTCTGCTTTGAGTTGTGTAAAGGTCCAACGATATCCATAGACCATCGCATGAAGGGATATGGAGACGAGATGGACGAGAAGGCCTCTGCGGGTTGATGAATCGTTGGTGCGTGCCTTTGGCATTTTTCGCATTTCCGTGCGAATTTCTCGCAATCTTTGATCATAGTTGGCCAGTAATAATCGTGGCGTTTTATTTTGACCGCGAGTGACCTTCCGTCCGTAGGAGAGAATACGGACATTGTTCGGAAGGAAGAGCCGGCTGTTGCTAATCCCGAGGGTCCGCTGGAGATCTCGGACTCCTCGTCCTAGGAAGATGATGAAGGTAGTCAGAAAGATCGTACCCCAGTGCGAGTCGAGGAGCTTAACCACTTGACCGTCGTCGAGGAGGACCCGACCGGTGGGGCGTTGGAGCAGAACGTGGAGGTTGATGAGGCCGCTCGTTCCGAGGGTTGCGATGCTGGAACTCCGGATGGGAGTGCTCTAGTACCGTCGACTGGACGTGTCGGGAACTTCCCCGAATCTGACGTGTGTGGCGAGGAGGACGGGACTACCGGGTTCGAGGACTGAGTCGTTTGCGTTGTCCGATAATTTGCTTGTGTATTTTCGTGGTCCTTATGGATCCTGTGTTGTTTTTCTAGCATACTGTCCCGCTTTTTATTTGGGAAGTTGTATCATGAAACGTTTGTTCAATCAAGTTTTTGGAACAAAAAACTGTTGACTTGTGACTGGTGAGTCGGCCTTGATATGATCCAAGGGGAGAGTCTTTTCTCGGCCATCCGAAGGTTCGATGGTGTGCCGAGCCCCGTTACGTTTCATGTGGAATAGAAAGGTTTTCAGTTCGTTTTACAGTAGCCAACGGAGATTTTAGGCGGCCAAACCATTGCCGTTGATTAGTAAAAGTTCGAAGATTCTACTCCGTTAGTCGGCCAGTGCTATAAGATTGCACAGGTGGCAGCGACTGGTGAGTCCAGCGGCCAAGTGTTTGATCAGGACATAGCCGTTTGGTCGGACGTGAGTACTCGTATATCGTCCGTTGGTAGGGGTATCAGCATCGCTTAGTTTTGGCGTGCTTGCCGTCGACTCGTTTTCCTTTGAGTCGAGAAGAAACAAAGTTTCAGTGTTAGCGGTGTTACAGCTGGGCCGGTCAAGGCTGCCTGCGTACCTCAGGAGAGGATCAAGCCGTTCGTAGTTCGTTTGGGCCTAGCAAAAGTGGCTTTTAAGGGCGCATTTACTCGGACGAGTAGAAGTGACTGTTAAGGTGCATATACTCGGGTTTTTTTTTGTACGAGTTGAAGTGACAACTAAGATGCATCTACTCGGCGAAAAGATAGACGAGGTTTGATGGTCTGCTCCCCCCCCCCCCTTGAAGGTCGAGTAAAGGTGATGCTGGATCGTTTACTCGGCTTAGAGGGATCTATTTTACGAATAGTAGCGGCGCAGGTGCATAGAGTTCCATGCCCTTGGAACATCTTCACCGCGAGAAGTCTGGAGCCGGTAGACGCCTGGTTTGACGACCTTGATGATTTTGTAGGGTCCTTCCCACCTGGCGCCGAGCTTGACTGCGTTGAGCTCCTTAGTGTTTTCAAACACTTTTCGCATGACAAGGTCGCCGAGTTCCAGTGGTCGAGCTCGAACTTTCTTGTTATAGTAGCTTTCGATCTAATGCTGGTTGTTTTGGATTTGAAGCAAAGCTTGGTCTCTTCGTTCTTCGAGTTCGTCGAGTGCGTTGAGAAGCATGTCTTCATTGAGTTCAACGTGCTGGGGTATCTTGGAGCGCCTGAGGCTTGTGACGTTCACTTCAGCAGGAGCCATGGCTTCGACTCCATAAGCGAGGGAGAAAGGTGTCGATTTAGTCACCCCTCGTGGTGTCGATTTAGTCGCCCCTCGTGGTGTCGTGCAATGGCTCCATAGGACTCCGTCGAGTTCGTCGGCCCAGTGGCCCTTCTTTAGGTTGAGGCGCTTCTTGATGCCATCGACAATAAGTTTTTTGGAGGATTCGGCTTGACTGTTTCCTTGCGGGTATCTAGGGGTAGAGGGGCTTAGACGGATGCTCCACTTGCTGCAGAACTCTTTGAAGTTCCCAGACATGAATTGCGAGCTGTTGTCGGTTACGATCTCGTACGGGAGGCCGTAGCAGCAAATGATATTTTTCCAGACGAACCCGCGGACCTCCGTGTGGGTCACTTGTGCAAAGTCTGCGGCTTCGATCCATTTGGTGAAGTAGTCGGTAAGGACTAGGATGAAACGACGCTGACGAGAACAAGGCAAGGGGCCGATGATGTCCATGGCCCAGCGCATGAACAGGTATGGTGCAGTGGATGTCATTGGTAGCTCGGTCGGGCAGTGGATAATGGGTGCGTGGTGTTGACATTTGTCGCATTGACGAGCGTAAGACTCGCAGTCGGTATTCATGGTTGGCAAGAAGAAGCCTAGGCTTCGTACTTTAAGTGCTAGCGCTCGTTCGCCAGAGTGATTTCCGCCAGCGCCTTCGTGCGTTTCAGCTAGCACGCGTCGAATTTCGTCACCATGAATGCATCTGAGGAGGACCTTACTCACGTTATAATGGAAGAGGTCACCATTCATGAATGCGTAATGGGCGCTACGTCTCTTTAGTCGTCTGGCTTCCCACTTCTCTTTTGGTAAGGTGTCGTTGGTGAGATAGCTGATAAATTCTAGTCGCCAGTCGTTGCTCATCTGTTCGGCCTCTGTCATATGTGAGTCGAGGTCTGTGGACTCGCTGAATGGAGCGACGACGGAAGTCGTTTCGTTGGAGGTGTTAATACTCGGCTCTTCGATACGGTGTATGGGTATGGTCCGCTTGACTTGGTCGTAGAGTTTGCTTCCCAGGGCTGCGAGGGCGCCGGCGCAGGCGTTGTCACCGCGCGGTACTTTGGTGAGCTCAAAGAATTCGAATTCTTGGGCTAGTTTCTGTACTACGCTGAGGTAAGCGTCCATCCTATCGTTGCGAGCGTCGTAGTCGCCGTTGAACTGGCTTGCGACTAACTGGGAATCGCAATAAGCGCTCAAGCGCTTGGCTTTGACTGCTTTTGCTAGTCGTAGGCCGGCAATCAACGACTCGTACTCGGGTTCGTTATTCGACGCTGGGAAGCCAAAACTAAAAGATTGACGGATCAGCTCGCCGGCTGGGGATTGGAGTTGGACTCCAGCTCCGGTGCCCTTGTTCGTTGAAGATCCATCCACATGCAGGATCCAATTTGGGTTCGGGAGTTTAAGGTCTTGTTCTAACTCGGGTGCCAGTTCGATGAGGAAATCGGCGAGGACTTGAGCTTTTGCCGCCGTGCGATTTTTGTAGGTGATGTCGAGCTCGCCGAGTTTGATGCCCACTTGGTTAGTCGACCGGCTCGATTCGTGTTCTGGAGTATCGTTCGGAGAGGCTGGTCAGTCAACACTTCTATGGAATGTGAATTGAAGTACGGTCGTAACTTTCTGGCCGCCTCAACCACGGCTAGGGCCATCTTCTCCAAAGTTGGGTATTGAGTCTCTTGTCTGGTCATACGCCTACTTGTGTAGAAGACGGGTTTCTGTTCGCTTCGGTCTTCTTTGATGAGGACGCTACTGACCGCTGCGCTTGAAACCGCGACGTAGAGTGACAGGACGTCGCCTTCGTCCGGTTTGGCTAGAACAGGTGGCGTTGTGAGGTATTTTTTGAGCTGTGCGAATGCTTCTTCGCATTTATCATCCTAGACGAACTTCTTGTTCCCGCGTAGGATGTTATAGAAAGGAAGGCATCTGTCAGTTGAACGGGAGATGAACCGGTTTAGGGCTGCTATACGGCCGGTGAGTTCGTGGACCTCGCGGCTGTTCTTCGGACTTGGAAGGTCAAGGGCCGCTGATATTTGTTTTGGATTGGCCTCGATTCCTTGCTGCGTGACAATGTACCCAATGAACTCGCCCGAAGAAACTCCGAAGGTGCACTTCGCTGGGTTGAGTTTCATCCCGTACGTGTTAAGTGTTTCGAAGCAGTCGCATAGATGGTTGAGATGGTCTTTAGCGTGTAGCGACTTGACGAGCATATCATCGACATATACTTACATTGTTTTTCCAAGCTTGTCGGCAAACATTCGATTGACAAGTCGTTGGTAGGTTGCGCCTGCGTTCTTCAGGCCGAACGGCATGACTTTGTAGCAGTAGGCCCCCCTATCCGTGATGAAGGCTGTCTTCTCGCGGTCGTCGGGGTGCATCATTATCTGATTGTAGCCGGAGAAAGCGTCCATGAAGGTGACCATCTTGTTTCCTGCGGTGGACTCGACCAAGCGGTCGATGTTTGGCAAAGGGTAGCTATCCTTTGGGCATGCTTTGTTGAGATCGGTGAAGTCGACGCACACGCGCCACTTCCCGTTCTTCTTCTTCACCCCGACAGGGTTTGCTAGCCATTCGGGATATCGGACTTCGGTGCGGCGCCGGGTCGACTTCGTCGTTTACTGCTTTTGACCTATCGGGACCCAACTTACGTCGCTTCTGTTGGATGGGCTAAAAAGTCGGATCAACATTAAGCTCGTGAGTGGTTATCGACGGATCGATTCCTTTCATGTCCGACATGGACCATGCGAAGGTGGACAAGTTCTCCTTCAGGAACGTGAGTATCGCCTGTCACATGTCATCGGCAAGGTGAGCGCCAATGCGCACAGTGAGCGCCAATACTGGGATCTCAAGGACTTCATCCTTCCGAGGACAAACTTAGGCGAATGGTGGAGAGACATAGTTGACAAGGGACGGTGATCGTTGCAATTTGACGGTATCGATCAAGATGTCTCGCGCGGCTTGTTGGTCTCCTCGTAATGTTTTGATCATGCCGTCGGTTCCGGGGAACTTGACGCACTGATGGTAAGTAAACGGGACAGCCTGCATTGAGTGGATCCATGGGGTTCCGAGAATGACGTGATAAGGCACCTTGGTGCTGACCCCGGCAAACTTAACTGTCCGGGTGACGCCGTAAGCACGGACTAGGAGACGGATCATTCCGAGGATTGTTTTGGAGGAGCCGTTGAAGCCCGTCAGCGTCCTTGACGATGGCTTGACGTCTCCTAAGTCGATGCCCATCTTCTCAAGCATTGCACGGAAGATGAGGTCGATGGAACTACCAGTATCGATGAGTACTGTAGTTACATCATACTCTCCGATCTCGAAGACGAGTAGGAGGGGATCATTGTGCGGGATGGCGACTCCATTGGTGTCATCATGTGAGAAGCTGATTGGGGTGTGGCTCGGTGGTTTGGGAGGCCATTGTCGCGGCGTCGTAGCTTGTCTTCGGTAGTCTTTTATGGAACGAACAGAATCGCCGCAAGGAGGTGAACCGCCCATGATTACATTTATTCGTGGTCGTACGTTTACTCGCTTGGCGCTGAGGAGAGTATGCAAGTCGGCTGAAGCGTTTCCATCGTTCTGTTGGGACGACTCAAGGTTGGCTTGCAGTTTCGAACGCTCTAACTGCCTGCGTAGGTCAGCCGGCTTGGATCGATTAATGAGAACGCGCAAGTCGACTGCATTGGCGTTAAGCTTGTCTCTGAGATCAGTGACGAGTTGGTCGGAAGCTTGTTCAGGGTCAGCAATCGCGACGCGTCTGGATTTGTTTGCATTAAACATCAGGCGAAGGTCGTTGTCGTTGGTGTCGCTGACAGTTTCTGACCGTCGCTTGGGAGGGGAGCATCTTCGTCTTCGCCGTCGGACGAAAGAATCTGCTGGGAGCGTATTACTTCAATACGCTGGCGGTTTGCCGGCTGTTCTTCGTCTGCAGAAGAGGCTTCGTTGTCCGCATCGTCGGAAGCCTTATCATCCGGTCGACGTCGGTCGGTGCTTTTGCCGTTCGACTTGCGCTGCGCTCTCTTCTCTTTATTTTTATTCCAGCTCTTGCTCGTTTTGGGCTTCGCCTTTGGGGGATTGACTTTGAAGTTGCCGCTTTCGACGGACGACAGGAACGACGTCTTGCACTCCGACGTGTCGTGTCCTTTGACGTCGTGGAACTTACAGTGCTTGGTGAGATCGACATTCTTGGAAGGTCCGGCGATGGTTGGCAGCGCGGGTTGAGTTGCGCCTACGGCACTGGTAGGTTTAACCGGCGAGTCGGTCTTGCGATGACGAACATGAGACCGTTCTTTTTGTCACTAGGCGCGTGCTGCCGCTGTTCTGGCTTCGTGTCTCTTTTAGGCGCTGGGGGTTTCGCAGAGCTTTGTTTACTCATGATTGCTTTGGTATCTTCCTCCATGCGGATGAAGTTATGAGAACGGGCAATGGCGTCTTGGAGCGATGAGGTGGGATTATGGTATAGATCTTCGCGAAACTTGGAATTGATCTGGAGGGTGTTCATCAGAGCGTCGATGGCGATGTGGTTGGGGATATCTATTCTCGAGACCACTGCTTTAAACTTTTCCATGTAATCTCGAAGGCTTTGATCCTTTGGCTGCACTAAGTTCCAAAGTCTGGATGCTGTCGCTTCACGCTTTGTGAACATGATGTAGGTCTTCAGGAAAGCCGCCGAGAGTTGACGGAAGCTGCTGATTGAGTTCTCTTCGAGCCCTGAAAACCAAGTCAGGGCCTGATCGTGAAGCGTCTCGACAAACAGCTGACAATAGCCGGCGTCCTTTTCGTTGTCGGGGAGACGGGCTCGAGCCATGGCGATGTTGAAAGCCGTCATGTGCTCGACGGGGTCTCCACCTTGTTTGTACTCCGGAAGGCGCAGCTTTTCGATTTTCCGAAGGTGTACGTCTGTCAGCGCGCTGGTGAAAGGAGTGTGATAGGTAGCGGCGAGTATGCTCTCGATCTGGGGAGCAGCGTTGGTAACTTGGTGAATTTTAGAGTTCATCTATTGGAAGTTAAGTTTAAGTTCGGCGATTTCGCGTATGGTTGCGAGATCGGGGCCGGTTTGGGCAGCATCAGCGGTGAGAGGCTCGTTAAGTTCTGATTCTTCCGAGGCGTGGTCAACCGCTGGTGCCGTAGGGTTCGTGTTAAAGAGGTTACGGCGGAACGGCTGAGGACGTCTCGTTTGGCCGACGGGAGCGGCAGTCATTGCTGCGATAAGAGCATCGAGCTGCGCGTTGGTCGCTTTTTGGACCGCGTCTTGCTGCACGAGGTGCGCCATGACGGAGCTCATGAAGTCGGCGGGAAGAGGTGTCGTGGTGATATACCATGGATTTTACCCGTTTTTACCCATGGTAGATGAGCATTTTTATTACGATTATCTATGTTTTGGTGTCTATTAGGTATGTTTTCAGGCTCATGAGCATTTTGGAGAAAAGTGATGTTTTAGGTGCCTTTTTGGAGCTTAAAGAAGAGTTCACCCGAGATCAGACCAGAGGTCGACATCCGGAGCTACACATCGATCGATGCACATTCCGTGCTATCGATCGACACACATTTGCCGAAGGACGATACATCGAGATCATAATCGATCGATGTACATCCAGTACTATCGATCGATATCGAGCGGCGAAAGAAGACAAGTTGGACTTGGCCGAACTTGAAGCCCACGACATCACATTTTTATAAGATTGCCCCTGACGAGTTTTTAACCTAATGAACTCATATTTATATTTGCCTAAGTGTTTTTGGCAAAGAAGAGCTTTTACCACCATCTTTTCTACACATTTCTTTTACCATTGTTTCATTACTTTGCAAGTTCTATTCAGTTCTTAATTCTTTACTTGTTCTTCTTAACAAAGGTTATAGGATTCTACATCTAGAGGAAAGATCCAAAGATATTTGTGATTTGAACTTAAGTGTTCATTCCTCTAATAAATCTATGAACTCCTATTATTACCTTGTTACTATGAATCACTTAGCCATGTCTGAGTAGATTCACTTGTTAGATTTAGGGTTTAAATAGGATATGAGGGATTAGCCCCAACCTACATCTGCTGCAGTTGTGATACTTATTGTTAGGATTGTTCACTAATGCTTTTTCTAGATTAGCTAACTAGAACATGAACTTGGATTGCATTATTCATTTAATATAATTCCTGATAACATCCTAAACATGCTATGACCCTCTTGAGACAAGCGAAAGCTGATCTAAGATCATGGTGAGCATTGTATCAACTCGCGCATAAGTTCTGCTTAGAGCCGTATCGATCTATACTCCTAGAGGTGTATCAGTCGATATTCCTATTGAATAATCAATCGATACTGTCGGCGATATAGCTGACCGCAAACACCATTTAGCATCTAAGTAATAGATGGTCTAAATATTGCGAGAGCTGATGGATTCATTTAATAGTGTTGAGCTCTGACATATCATGCAAGCAACTTGTTAGCATTTATAGTATTTTATAATCCTGAATTCCTAAATACCTACTCTGAATCTAACTACTTTTCTTTATTGTCTTAACCCAAAACCTTTCAACTTAGCATAGTCACTAAGATTGCATACAAGTTGCTTGCATAGTCAAAAACCTGCATTTTACTTTAAACCATTTTCAACCTAGCATAGTCACTAAGATTGCATCTTATTTGTACACTAGCTCTCTGAGGATTCGACCCCTAAGTGCTACAACTAAACCTCTTATTTGAGAGAGTAAAGTCACTTCTTAGGGATAAACATTTGAGTGATATCAAATTTGGCGCCGTTGCCGGGGAGCTTTGATACAATTAGATTTAATCTGATTAGGTCTAGGTTATTTTTACTTTAAATTGTTTTCTGACACAATTTTTTTCTTGTCTTTTCAGGTACATGCCCAGCAGTACTAAAAGTAACAAGGCATCTCAACTTTTGTTCTCAGAAGACTCTGCTAGCTTGGAACGTTCAATCTGCAAGGAAATCCGTACCGCATCGACCGACATCAACAACTGTCTGTCGACCGATAACGACGCACCACTGTCAACCGAGACACCGTCTTCGTCGACCGATACTCGCACCTTCTTGTCGACCGACACTACTTCACTGTCGACCGACACGTTTCATCCGACATCAATCAATACCCCTAACCGTATATCGATCGATATTGTTCCACGAGTCATGGTTGCGCCGATTATTCTCACACGAGATGAGAATGGAGACTTGCGTTACCAAGAAGGTCACCTTCGTAATGAAGCAGGTCAGAAGCTCAATGCTCAGAATGAAGTAATACCTGAGCGAGAAACTGCACCTACAGGAGCTGTTCAACCTGTAGGAGAGGCTGCTCGAACACTAACTGACTACAACCGTCCAGATCATTTCTACACCAACAGATCATCCATTCGTCCCCCTGCTATTCAGAGAGGCGATTTCGAGCTCAAGCCGCAGTACTACACCTTGTGGGACAGACACCCTACTGTGGGCTGTCTAATGAGCATCCCATGGACCATCTGGAGAGGTTCGAGGATCTCATATCTGCTATCAAAGCCAATGGAGTCCCCGTGGACTACCTTCTCTGTAAGCTCTTCAAGCACTCTTTATCTGGAGAAGCTTTACAGTGTCTTAAGCAGCTACCACCAGGATCTCTTACATCCTAGAGCGACATCAAAAATTTATTTCTGCGTAACTTCTTTGGTGATGCGCGCGCTGAAGACTTAAGGAGGAAAATTGCCACATTCAACCAGGAGCCTGGAGGGTCATTCAAGGATACCTGGATCAGATTCAAGTCTTACCAGCGAGATTGTCCACACCATGGATTCAACAAGGTGCAACTGCTCTGCACTTTCTGCAGAGGCATCGCGCTGAAATATCAGATGGCTCTGGATACTGCAAGTGAAGTCAACTTCACCACAAGGAATCCTGAAAATGCTGTGAAGCTAATAGACAACTTAGCATCCAGCAACAACACGAAGAACATTGTAAAAGCATGATCTGCAGCGTTCCTTGGAAAGGAACAAATAAATGAGATACAGGCTACACTTGACAATGTTCAGAAGCTGCTAAACAAGCAAATCTGCTATGTGGAGGATGCAGAAGCTGATGAAGAAGATGACTACGTAGAAGCAGAAGTCAACTGGATCAATGGAACTGGATTTCAGAGATCTGGAAACCAAGGAAACAGAAACTTCTCAGGACAAAGAGGCAACTTCAACAGCAGCAACCCCAACAACAACATGAGTTATGGAAATTCATCTTACATGAAGCCACCCACACCAACCCCGGAAGGAAAGCTAGAAGACATGCTCAGTTAGAGGTGAACTTCAATGGAAAGATCGACGCTGTGTACACCACCTTGAACACAAAGCTTGATGCTTTGAGCACTCATGTGAAGAAACTAGAGACTCAAGTGATTCAGACAGGAGAAGTTGTTAAGAAGCAGGAAGCCTTAGGAAAAGGGACTGGAGAAGAAGCAACAGGCCACAACGTCAATACTATCATAGAAGACGATTTTTGGAGAGTGGTGAAGCATGAGAAGCTGCAAGAGGGAGACTTCCAGATCGAAAGTTCCATGAGTATTGGCGGGAACCATTGGCATCGACCGATGTCCGGACATGACTATCGATCGATGTACGCTAACTCAAATCGAACGATGGACTCAGACGAGCATCGACCGATGGACCTTGAAGAATCCACTCACGAGTGCAACGCCGTAAAGATACTTACTCACGAGGAGTTCGCAGCAAAGCACCCACATCCGCCCAGCCCTTACAAAATCGATCGACATAATGGATGTTCCATCGATCGACAGAAGGATAACGAAATCGATCGACATACTCCAGAACCTATTGATCGATATTCAGTTATCACACGCCGAGTGAAACTTTCCAAAATAGATGTTGCACGACTTACTGCACTCATGGAGCAATCTAAACCCTCCAAAAGCCCACCAAACGTTATCTTGAGGAAACCCACGGATACCCTAGAACCCATGGAGTTACAACAAGAAACCGAATGCCGTACTCTCAGAAAAAGGAAAGAGAAGGTTCCTAAGCACCTTAAAAGGGGAGTCAACGAGAAAGAATTAAAAAGCTTCAGAAAGAGAGTTCTAAGAATACCTAAGGAGAAACCATTCGAAGAAGCATACTTCACACACAGATTGTGGATGTTTTTCAGAGAGACAAAGGAGACAGAAGAAGATATCAAAGGATGTTCAATCAGGTCAGAGAAACCATGATCAGGAGGATCAAACTTGAGAAGAAGGGTGATCCAGGGAAGTTCGTTGTTCCTTGCTAAGTCCATGGGATCAATTACCCACGTGCCCTATGTGACACAGGATCTGGAGTCAGCATCCTACCCAAGGTGATAGGAGACCATCTATGTCTGAAGATAGAACCCATGTATGAATCATTCATCTTCGTGGATTGTTCTCAGCAAAACTCTGGAGGCATCATCAGAAACCTGGAGGTTAACATAGGAGAAACCCTAGTTCCAGTAGACTTCCATGTCTTGGACGTCAAGGTAACCCTACCTACTTCTTTGCTACTTGGAAGAGCCTTCCTAGCCACAGTTGGAGCTGTCTGCAATCTTCAAACAAACAAACTGTGCCTAACTCTGATCAATCCTACGGTCTACTATGATCCGGTACGAGTCATCAAGGTTCCTGAGAAAATCCAAGAAGGCCCAGACCTCGTAGCTGTTTGCTATTGTGGAGATGAA
The DNA here is from genome assembly GCA_018703725.1 of Brassica juncea. NCBI lineage: Eukaryota > Viridiplantae > Streptophyta > Magnoliopsida > Brassicales > Brassicaceae > Brassica > Brassica juncea. Next base: position 19,830,170 of record CM031936.1, on the reverse strand, counting down.
TACGATTCACAAGACGCATACGAGACGGAGTACGATGAATCGATCGATAGTGGCACTGTTGCATCGATCGATACTCGTGAACAGACATCGATCGACAGACATTCATGGTCATCGATCGATTCGCGATTCAACCAGATCGAAGAGGAGTTTCCAGAAGGTGACTTCGAGGTAAACGAGTGGGAGAACAACTACTACATCCCACCATATGCTGTAGATACTACTCACATTGAGGAGTATACAGATGATTACGAGGAGGAGAGAGCTATAGAGTATCACAACCTTCCAGAAGATGAAGATAGACTTCTCCACCACAACCTCAGAATCAACACATCGATCGATCGGACCTTCTCCCCATCGATCGATACTACTTGCCTCGCATCGTTCGACAACACGGTCAACTACAAGCGAGACGGAGACCACTCAATCGGGAGCTGAGCAAGCAATTACCAGCACGAGAGCTTCGCGGTCGAGACCGCAACGCCAACATACATCACTCAACCCGAGGAAGTCTCATCGATCGACACGGCACCATCACAATCGACCGATAGGCCTGAACAACCATCGACCGATCCCGGACCTGTGCCATCGACCGATACATTCATCGAACCATTCCAGGTAACAAATTCACCTGTACCTGATTTCGGTAATTTAACCCCGGATGAGTTTGGTATTTTCAGGGATTCAAAAGGCTTTGCACGCTCAATTGATGGACGAACACTCCACATATCCAGAGAGGACATTGCAGACGTCCTACAGGTAGCCAAAGGATCCCAAAACCTATTCCAGCAGCAACGCTACGGACCAGACCACCATCATCAGCACCAGGAGGCAGACACAACAGCAGAGGCAAAGGAAGCTGAGGATAATTATTTTAACACGGAGGACCCAAATTTTTAACGGACATCGATCGATATGGAGTACATGACATCGACTGATAGGAGTCCTGAATTCGGAAAGAGAGCTTTTCATATGGAGTCCGAAAATTCTTTTGGGAGCAGAGAGATGAGTATGGGGTCTACAAGGACGAGAAAGGGTTTGCTAGAGGAGTAGATGGTGACGTCATCAGAGTTTCTAAAGACGACATCAAGAAACTGTTTCAAAGGACTTCAATGGACGAGCGCTCTTACATCCATTTACCAGAGCACGCCAGTTCATTTACAAGAAGAGATTTGGTGCACGAAATCTACACCAAAGATGAGATCAACGAGACGTTCACTGGTCTACTTGGAGAATGCAAGTGGGAAAAACTCTCCATGGAAAAGAGTTTAGAGGACGCTACAGACAAGCTTCGCAGCGAGATGAACTGGATGTTCAGTGCAGACCAGGCATTAAGCAAGAAGGTTAAACGTCTTGAGCTGGAACTTGAAGATCTTCGCAACACCCAGAACCACGGCCAGACAAGTGCAATATCGATCGACGGAGTAACATCCACATCGATCGATATGAACCCTGCACCATCGACCACCTACTCAAAAACTGAGGTCGATGAGTTTCTCGACGATATCTGGAAGGAACTGAGGAAAGCAGAAGATCGTTTCAGCAGCAAACTCAACAAAACATGTGAACCTATCTTCCACAACAGAGGGGATCTAAGCACATGCACCAAAGAGATGAAGAGATCTATCCGCCTTATCAATGAGGCGCATGCAGATATGAACGCCGCGGCACCTTGCAATCCTTTTGGAGGATTGACTCGTCTTAAAGCAGCTGAGAGGAAACTTGCTGACATACACTTCTTAGTAGACAAAGAAGTGGAGGAACTTGCACTATGCATGGACACTATGCAGCAGGAGGCTGAGAAGTTCCAACTTCAACTCGATTATCAGGCTGCATCAATCGTATCGATCGATGAGTACAACCTCACATCGATCGATAGGCGAATGACTGAGATCGACGGACAGATGAAGCTCTTTGCCAAGAAGCTTCTCGAGAATCTGCAGAAGCACACATCGACCGATGAACAACATGTTGCATCGATCGATATACAGACTTCCGAAATCTGCACCAGAGCTCACTTGGATAAGTTAGCTGATGAAGTCTACACGGCAATTACGAGCGTGGATGATTCGCAAGACAGACGTCTATATCAGACGTATTTCCCGCTAAACAACAAAGTTGGCAGAATGGAATCTAGCATAGAAGGGATGCAAAAAGGAATCAAACCATTCGGAGGCAGCTTGCGAGCAGACCTGCACCCTTAGCATCGATCAACGGATGACCCAGCGCATCGATCGACGGATCTCAACAGCCATCGACCGACAATTCAACAAAGGAATCGATCGATACCAGCTCTATCAACGACAAAATGATCCAACGCCTTGATTCAATGCAAGCGGAGCTCAGTGATCTTTCAGAACATGCCTATGAGAAATTAGGATGGCACGAGCTCATCAATGAAGGTCATGCAGAAAGGATTCAAAAGATCAATGATGAGGTAATTGAGATAAAGAAGAAACGAACCAGAGAATATGAAGCCACAAGAAGCTTATTTGACTCATGGTTCGGTGAGAAGAAGGATACAGAGGATACTTGTTTCCCAACAAGTACCTGGACATCACCTCAGTAGCTTATTCCATCCAGAGTCAAGCTAGATGACTATAATCAAAGCGCTGAGTGGGAGGCAACCCACTGTTAGGTAATTTTTCATTTAGTTTTTATCTTTAGGATGTTCTTTTTCGTATTTGTTTTTCTTTGTAGTTACGACTAGACGATTACCACTGAAATCGACCGACATGACACTGTCGATATCGATCGACATACACCAAACAATAATGATCGATAAAGGCGACTCAGCATCGATCGATATGGATCACGGCCAGGTATTTCGCTCTACTTTTTCGATATCAGTATATTTCATTTTTGCTTACGCCTTCACCGGACTGGTTATACACTGATGATGTTTACCTTTTGACTTCATCTAAAATGTTTTCAAAATGGTTTTTATTGAGTCAAGAAAGGGATAATGATATTTTAAAAATTTTCACTTTTTATCTAACCAATCTTTTAGGCACCATTCTTAGATTTGTTGATGCAGAATGTACTATAGATGCTAAAGTTGATCACCTATCAGCTATGACAACGCTTTCATTGATTGTCTGGAGGAACCAAAACTGATTTCCAACCTAACCTGACATTCTCTGCTTGTCTTGGGGCTTGGTATACATGGGATCGGATGCTTCAAACAAGTCTGGAAGGTAAAGCCTTGTGTATATAGTTTTATCACCCTCTCTCTCTCATTTTCGAATTTAGACTTAATATTCAGTTCAAACAAAAAAATCAAAAATAAGCTTAAAAATATGTTCTTGGACTAGTTAGTTATTACTTAGGAAGGAATTCGAATAGGACTTGGCGATTACCCCCCTCAAGACTTGATTCATAAGAATTCTATAGGTAAAGGATTCGAACAGGACTTGGTGGTTACCCCCTTCAAGACTTGCTTCGCAATAAATCCTAGGATATAGGTCAAAAAGAAGTGAACAGGACTTGGTGGCTACAACCATTAAGGCTTGATTCATGGAGGCCTGTCCAATCTTGGTCAATGTCTTGCAAATAAAAGCAGACTTGACTAGGAGAGAAATAGTAGAGAGAGAGGATAGGAACTAATTTTACCTGCAGGTCCAGATACTTGTTTGAGCAACCTTGCATCATGTGATCGATACTCCCATGGTAAAGCCTGCACTTTCATTTTTATGTACAGAAATGAAATCAGTAGAGGGGTTAGTCAGACAGGATTGCTAAGTTGCTGACTAGATGATCAAGGTTATTTAATTAGGATATTGACAGTTTCTTAGATGTGGTTTGCAACAAAGTAGAGGTTATGATTCTAAGTTTGAATTTGATTGAGTCCCTGCTTTTTAAAACCTCTTTCATAAATACTGTCTGTGTGTTTGCTTGAGGACAAGCAAAAGGTTAAGTCTGGGGGAGTTGATATACCATGGATTTTACCCGTTTTTACCCATGGTATATGAGTATTTTTATTACTATTATCTATGTTTTGGAGTCTATTAGGTATGTTTTCAGGCTTAGGAGCATTTTGGAGAAAAGTGATGTTTTAGGTGCCTTTTTGGAGCTTAAAGAAGAGTTCACCGAGATCAGACCAGAGGTCGACATCCGGAGCTACATTTGCCGAAGGACGATACATCGAGATCATAATCGATCGATGTACATCCAATGTTGGGGTCAAAATCGGTCAATGACGAAATCGTCACCCGAAAGTCCTCGAAAGAAAAGCCAAGCGACGATCAAAGCCAAGAAACGGGTCGTCGCTCGATAAAACTCACGGGAAGGCTCGTCCGCTCCCGTCTGGCACCAGCGGCAAGGGTCCTGGCGCCCATCCGTGCTATCATCTTGTTGGTGTCAAAATCGGTCGCGACGGAATCAATGACTGAAAGTCTCTAGAAAGTATTTCTTGAAACAAAAAGTCTCGGATAATTTCTAAAAGGAGTTATACGAGATTTTCTCAAATTAGAATATCCACTCTCTGTGAGATCGGAAGACTACGGGCGTGCGTGGACGAGAATCCCCGGGAAGATCGGTCCGCTCGCCCAACGACATCAAGATTCGATCACCACAAAAACCCTAAACATAAAAGAATATGCCTCGAAACTTCGAAGAGGTCGTTCTCTCAAACCGTGAGGAACCAGAAAACGATCAAGATATCAAATCGAAGCCCTCGCCGAGGTCTACAGCCTGGCGCCGGCGGCACGCGCCACGCGGGCCGGACTGGCGCCGGCGGCACCCGACACGCGGGCTGGCCTGGCGCCGGCGGCACCCGTGACGCGGGCCGGCCTGGCGCCGGCGGCAGCCGGCCTGGCGCCGGCGGCACCCGTCCTGGCGCCGGCGGCACCCGTCGCACGGGCTGGCCTGGCGCCGGCGGCACCCGGCCTGGCGCCGGCGGCACCCGTCGCACGGGCTGGCCTGGCGCCGGCGGCACCCGGCCTGGCGCCGGCGGCACCCGTCACGCGGGCTGGCCTGGCGCCGGCGGCACCCGACCTGGCGCCGGCGGCACCCGTGACGCGGGCCGGCCTGGCGCCGCGGCACTCGACGCACGGGCTGGCCTGGCGCCGGCGGCACCCGGCCTGGCGCCGGCGGCACCCGTCGCGCGGGCTGGCCTGGCGCCGGCGGCACCCGGCCTGGCGCCGGCGGCACCCGTCGTGCGGGCTGGCCTGGCGCCGGCGGCACCCGGCCTGGCGCCGGCGGCACCCGTCGTGCGGGCTGGCCTGGCGCCGGCGGCACCCCGGCTTGGCGCCGGTCGACGGCCCTCGTCCTGGTCTCGGTCCCATCGTGTTCGGTCTGATCCCATCTTGGCTTGTTTGGATCAATCATCATGAGTTTGGGACGATCACGGCTACGGAATAAACATCCTACGACTCGATTGGAATCGTCCTCGATGTTTTACGACAAAAACTAGAAGGATTGGATTTCTCGTAGAAGATATCGTATAAAACAAGGTCGATTAACTTGAACATCGATCCTTTAGGTTATACGGTTTATTTTACGAGAAAGATAGTCTTTCCGAGAAATCGTATAAAACGTTTAACGACTTAAGACAAGTCCACGGACTAACTTACGAATTTAGGAATTCAGGCCCAATCAGGCTATGACGGTTTGTCCGATATCCCGAACATCGGATAAACATCAAGTCACCGAAAACTCGAGGATAATTACAAAGATCGACGAAAATGGAATACTTCATGAAGAGGTAAGCTTGGGCCCAAAGGCGAGGTCCATCATCCTAAGGCAAACCGACCTTGGAGTGGATATATAAGGAGAGCAAGGGCAGAAGAGAAGAAAATCCGAAAATCCTAGATTGGAGACTTAGAGCATCCTGCTAGCTTAGAGAACTTAGAACTTAGGCGGTTAGGCCAGCGAGGCAGGACTCAGAACGTCTGGCCACCTCTTGTTCTAGTTTTATCTTCTCCGCAGACCCACGTTCCTCTCGGAAGGATCTAACTATACTTTTACTCAGAGCTTCGCACATAGAAACCCTAGGCATATTAGACGAACCAGGCCCTAGAACGTCTGCCTGCCTCCTGCTCGCAAATCTCCGCTCCTCTCGGAAGGATCGGACAATTCTTTTACTTAAGAGCTCCGCACATAGAAACCCTAGGCGTTATCTTCGACATGCCTGTTTCTATGACAAACGCTCATACTAGACGAACCCGCCCAGACGGTTCGATCTCTTGTTCAATTCTTTCTAACTGAACTACGTCCGACTTGATCCTCGAAAGGGGTACGTAGGCAGCCTTTCTTAAGGTCCAGTCTCAAATCTTAACAAATCTTTTTCCGCATTTATTCGGTCACTTGTCGTTGGCTGTCGCAGAGAATCCGGACCTTCAAGGAAAGTCGGGTTAACTTGGCTTTCCTCCGCAATCTTATTCATTAAAATTGACGGTGTGAATTTCGGTTCCCACAGTTTGGCGCTAGAAGGAGGGGGGGACGGATTACTCTTACTCATACGGCCGCAAAGCGCTTGATCGAACCAATGTCCAGAAATATGAAAGAAAAAGTTGCAGTTTGCGTCAACGATGGTAAAACAACTCCAGCAGCGACTGTTCCTATGGCCAACGCTTATGCAAACGCCACGGTGCTCGAGCAAATCAAAAACCTAGCCGCGGCTTTCCGCCACAGGAAGAGCACAAAAACGAGCTCGCAATTTCTCTATCTAAACAGAAAGGGCAACGATAAAATCTATCAAACCCCAAAAATTCGTCTTGTTACCAAGTTAGAGAAATCGCAACGAGCAAGGTTTCTACGAAAAACGTTTCTTTCGAGAACCTCTCGGAAAAATAAAACTTATTCTCCTCGAAACCTTGGGGAAACCCTATATTACCCGTGGAACAGAAGCACGGCAAATCGGTTCACCGATTCCCACTGCCATACTTCTTACAAACAACTCTCGAGGAACAAACGGGAAAACGAAAGGAGGTCGGAGCTTGATCTTACTAGGACGACTTGCCATAAGGTAAGATCAGTCTTCCCAGTTCGCCTTAGTAAGAGCACACTTTGTTCTCCTTTGTGTCTAGGTCCAAATGGCTTTCGTTTAGTCTCAATCGGAGTTTCCGTTGAGATTTTACGAAAAGAACAAAATCACTCTCTCGGCCACCTCGCCTGTGGACGAGAACAACTATCACCAAGGTCACCTCGCCTGTGGAAACCTCACTTTGCTCTTGTTGGGGTCAAAAATGGTTATCTCGAAATCTACGGCTAAAGACCTTCCCAAAAATCAAAAGATTTCCCGCAAACGACTAACGAGGGAAAGATCGAACAACGAAAAAACCCACAGACGGCAAGACGGCCTGGCACCGGCGGCACGCGGGACGCGGGCTGGCCTGGCGCCGGCAGCACCCCGGCCTGGCGCCGGCGGCACGCGGGACGCGGCTGGCCTGGCGCCGGCGGCACCCCGGCCTGGCGCCGGCGGCACACGGGACGCGGGCTGGCCTGGCGCCGCGCGGCACCCGGCCTGGCCCGGCGGCACGCGGACGCGGGCTGGCCTGGCGCCGGCGGCACCCCGGCCTGGCGCCGGCGGCACGCGGGACGCGGGCTGGCCTGGCGCCGGCGGCACCCCGCCTGGCGCCGGCGGCACGCGGGGACGCGGGCTGGCCTGCGCCGCGGCACCCCGGCCTGGCGCCGGCGGCACACGGGACGCGGGTTGCCTGGTGCCGGCGGCACGCGGACGCGGGCTGCCGGCGCCGGCGGCACCCCGCCTGGCGCCGGCGCACGCGCGGGACGCAAGGCTGGCCTGGCGCCGGCGGCACCCCCCTGGCGCCGGCGGCACGCGGGACGCGGGCTGGCCTGGCGCCGGCGGCACGCGGACGCGGCTGGCCTGGCGCCGGCGGCACCCGCGCGTCCTGGGGCCGTCGGCACGCGGGACGCGGGCTGGCCTGGCGCCGGCGGCACCCCGGCCTGGCGCCGGCGGCGGCCTGCCCGGCGGCACCCCGGCCTGCCGGCACGCGGGACGCGGGCTGCCTGGCGCCGGCGGCACCCCGCCTGCCGGCGCACGCGCGCGGCTGGCCTGGCGCCGTCGGCACCCCGGCTCCGGGGCACGCGGGACGCGGGCTGGCCTGGCGCCGGCGGCAGGCACCCGGCCCCTGGCGCCGGTCGACGGTCCTCGTCCTGGTCTCGGTCCCATCGTGCTTCGGTCCCCGATCCCCTCTGGGCTTGTTCGGATCAATCTTCGTGAGTTTGTACGATCACGGTTATTCTAACACCAATCGTCTCGACTATACGAGGGGAAATGGGATTCCTTCGGAAATGACGAAACCTTCAAAAGACTATTTTCTCGAAAAATTTCGTAAAGGTTTTAATTCTTTGTAGGACAGGAACAAAAACGTCTTGAAACACTGCCGTAGAATTTAGGGAACTTAGGACCTAGGTGGATAATCTAGCAAGCTAAGTCTTAGGCAAAATTTCCAGTCTTGTTCCATCATTCCTTGATTGTCCAGGCAGAACATGCAAACCGATCTAGTCTCTCGAAAAACCGAGAAACGATCGCCACGCGTTCTAAAAGCATACTCATCCCGCTTCCTAAAAGAAATAAAAAACGTACACAAGCCTTCGGAAGAACGGCTAACCCGTTTTCTTTCGTAAAAAGAAAAGGGAAGTAGGTACGTATACTATATCCGTATAATCCCATCTTCGAAAACTTTTTGCTTCAGCATCAAGACAACGCTTTTGACAAAGCAAAACTCTCGCAGCAATAAGATTCGTCTAAAAAACGCTAACGGCATAGCCCAACCGTTACAAACATAGTCTTGAAAACTCTACGTCGTCTCTCGTCGCAAACTCGCGACTAGAAACGTGTACCAACGTCGGACTAATAGCACGACGGTGAACTACGAAAATAACGAAATAACCTTCGGTAAAACTCCATAAGTAGTTCGAAGCAGCTTTCGTCCAAAGGTCGAAATCATAGCGGAAACATCTCCCGTGTAATCCGCGGAAACATCGCTACTTTAACAATCTGCGATTTTTTATCTCCATGAAACCGGTCATCCATTACTTTCGTATAACAAAAAAATTTTATACGAACCATTCATCGTGTAACTGAAACCTAAAGTGGAAGATCGTTTCTAAAAGCCATCAGCCGTAACTCAGAAAACTCCACTATGCTTGGCATGTCTATCTCGGCAAACGCTATTTGGCCCTAGGCCAACTACGCCCTTCCGTAAAGCCCGGACCTGAATTCGGCATCCCCATTAAGGACAATCGTAAACTAACATGACCTTAATAAGGGTCATGGGCTGATCGTTTACCAACAACTTCCTTGGCGGTACGGCTGAATCAAGCCTCCATGCCAATCCAAAGCTACTGAGCGAGCACCGCTCCAATCACTTAACGGCTAAAAACAACAATCCACGATTTGTTCATAGAACGCCAAGTGACTATTACGCAAGCAATTTGTCGCATAACCCAGAATCGGAAATCATACGATAAACTCTTCATACCAAAACTCAGTCCCAACAACCATATGGTTAACGGAAGATTTAAACTCATCGTCAATCGATTAAGTTCTATACGCCCGTAAACACGGCATGAAAAGAAACACTCGTGACAAGGCTCCAAGAGTTATACGAGCCATTCTTAATATATACAAACAAATCCCGGAAGGCCAACGCTTCACGAAGCACTGTGAATGTAGACGCTTCTCCCTGGGTCGAACTTACGCGACCTCTTGGTCCTGCGTCCAAACCGAAACAACAGTTTTTGGCTGCGAACATTCGCAAAACATCTCCAAAGCCCGCGAACATTTCAACCACGAAATGCGGCACAAGGGAAACTCGACCTTCAGCACTGCGAGACGTCGCTAACGCTCGAAGGACATTCTTTTCCTCAAAACGTTCCAGACGAAATCCTCGTTTCTAGAACTCGAAACATACAAACACACCTCTAAATGGTAACATGCCTCTAAACTGGCATCATTTCGTTGTTGCTGATCACAACAAACGAACTCTAACGTCCTAAACAGACAAATAGCCGCCCTTCAAGGGGTAGGCTCTCTTGCATCCGACAAGGATAAACATAGCGCGCTATACAAGAAATCCAAATTTTGGTTTAGCTCTTCGTAAAGGAAGTAGCTCGACTCACGCCCAGACAAATCATATAAGCCGACAACAATTCGCGGATTTTAAACGGTACGAGTCAGGTTAAAATCGCAAACAGGCAAAACGAAAGCCGATTTGTCATCGCAAAGCCTCAGTCCGAGAGTAAACCTAGGTCTTGCCCTAAACCCAGCCACGCTGGATCTTGACATCTCATAGACATAGTATGGTATACGAGATCCAAAAATTTGTCTCTTCACTTAAGCCTATTCGTTTCACGAACTTTCCGCGTAAATCGGTAAACCGCGGAAAATCTCGCTTTATGCAAACGATAGGTACGGTGATCATCGGGGAACTAGGAATGAGACGACAACTCACACCCTCTTTCTCATACTTCAAAAAAAACTGAAGTTCATAAATAATCGAAAAACAAATACATCAACAGCATCATGCTCGAAAGTCTCTCATGACACATAACAAGACCATATAAGTCTCGCCGGAAAACAGATCACAAGGGTCTTAAACTCCAAAACGAACTACGGAAGGCTTGATCCCTACACCAAGGGTACGTAGGCAGCCTTCGAAAGGCGCAGCCCCAATCTTACCACTTTCAACGGAGCCTTTCAACCATTGATTCCGCCTATCTTACCTGACATGTCTTATCGCTCGCAAGAACATCACGAAGGTTCTAACGAGCTGGGGGGCTAACTGTTGGTGTCAAAATCGGTCGCGACGGAATCAATGACTGAAAGTCTCTAGAAAGTATTTCTTGAAACAAAAAGTCTCGGATAATTTCTAAAAGGAGTTATACGAGATTTTCTCAAATTAGAATATCCACTCTCTGTGAGATCGGAAGACTACGGGCGTGCGTGGACGATAATCCCCGGGAAGATCGGTTCCGCTCGCCCAACGGACATCAAGATTCGATCACCACACAAAACCCTAACATAAAAGAATATCCTCGAAACTTCGAAGTAGGTCGTTCTCCTCAAACCGTGAGGAACCAGAAAACGATCAAGATATCAAATCGAAGTCCTCGCCGAGGTCTACAGCCTGGCGCCGGCGGCACCCCGGCCCTGGCGCCGGCGGCACGCGCCACGCGGGCCGGACTTGGCGCCGCGGCAACCCGACACGCCGGGCTGGCCTGGCGCCGGCGGCAACCCGTGACGCGGGCCGGCCTGGCGCCGGCGGCAACCGGCATGGCGCCGGCGGCACCCGTCCCCTGGCGCCGGCGGCACCCGTCGCACGGGCTGGCCTGGCGCCGGCGGCACCCCGGCCCTGGCGCCGGCGGCGCACCACGGCCTGGCGCCGGCGGCACCCGTCGCACGGGCTGGCCTGGGCGGCGGACACCCGTTTCTGGCGACGGCGGCAACCCGTCACCGGCGGCACCCGACCTGGCGCCGGCGGCACCCGTGACGCGGGCCGGCCTGGCGCCGGCGGCACTCGACGCACGGGCTGGCCTGGCGCCGGCGGCACCCGGCCTGGCGCCGGCGGCACCCGTCGCGCGGGCTGGCCTGGCGCCGGCGGCACCCGGCCTGGCGCCGGCGGCACCCGTCGTGCGGGCTGGCCTGGCGCCGGCGGCACCCGGCCTGGCGCCGGCGGCACCCGTCGTGCGGGCTGGCCTGGCGCCGGCGGCACCCCGGCCTGGCGCCGGTCGACGGCCCTCGTCCTGGTCTCGGTCCCATCGTGTTCGGTCTGATCCCATCTTGGCTTGTTTGGATCAATCATCATGAGTTTGGGACGATCACGGCTACGGAATAAACATCCTACGACTCGATTGGAATCGTCCTCGATGTTTTACGACAAAAACTAGAAGGATTGGATTTCTCGTAGAAGATATCGTATAAAACAAGGTCGATTAACTTGAACATCGATCCTTTAGGTTATACGGTTTATTTTACGAGAAAGATAGTCTTTCCGAGAAATCGTATAAAACGTTTAACGACTTAAGACAAGTCCACGGACTAACTTACGAATTTAGGAATTCAGGCCCAATCAGGCTATGACGGTTTGTCCGATATCCCGAACATCGGATAAACATCAAGTCACCGAAAACTCGAGGATAATTACAAAGATCGACGAAAATGGAATACTTCCTGAAGAGGTAAGCTTGGGCCCAAAGGCGAGGTCCATCATCCTAAGGCAAACCGACCTTGGAGTGGATATATAAGGAGAGCAAGGGCAGAAGAGAAGAAAATCCGAAAATCCTAGATTGGAGACTTAGAGCATCCTGCTAGCTTAGAGAACTTAGAACTTAGGCGGTTAGGCCAGCGAGGCAGGACTCAGAACGTCTGGCCACCTCTTGTTCTAGTTTTATCTTCTCCGCAGACCCACGTTCCTCTCGGAAGGATCTAACTATACTTTTACTCAGAGCTTCGCACATAGAAACCCTAGGCATTATCTTCGACATGCCCGCTTCTATGACCAACGCTCATATTAGACGAACCAGGCCCTAGAACGTCTGGCTGCCTCCTGCTCGCAAATCTCCGCTCCTCTCGGAAGGATCGGACAATTCTTTTACTTAAGAGCTCCGCACATAGAAACCCTAGGCGTTATCTTCGACATGCCTGTTTCTATGACAAACGCTCATACTAGACGAACCCGCCCAGACGGTTCGATCTCTTGTTCAATTCTTTCTAACTGAACTACGTCCGACTTGATCCTCGAAAGGGGTACGTAGGCAGCCTTTCTTAAGGTCCAGTCTCAAATCTTAACAAATCTTTTTCCGCATTTATTCGGTCACTTGTCGTTGGCTGTCGCAGAGAATCCGGACCTTCAAGGAAAGTCGGGTTAACTTGGCTTTCCTCCGCAATCTTATTCATTAAAATTGACGGTGTGAATTTCGGTTCCCACACATCTCATGATCTCGGGCAATGGCAGCATCTTGGTCCCTTAAAACCCATGTCCGGATCGTCCGAGATCTACAATGGTTCTTCCGCAAAGCCTTCCCGATTGTTTAAGAGATTCATCTTTTAACACATCTAAAGCTCGAAGCCACATTGCTCGCATCCTTGACGACGGAAAATCTACAAATCCAAGTCCATCTCAAATCCCGATACTCGAGGAATCTCGTTGGATTAGAAACGATTATCTCGAAATCTACGGCTAAAGACCTTCCCAAAATCAAAGATTTCCCGCAAACGACTGACGGGGGAAAGATCGAACAACAAAAAACCCACAGACGGCAAGATGGCCTGGCACTGGCAGCACGCGTCACGCGAACCGGCCTGGCGCCGGCGGCAAGCGGGACGCGGCGGGCCGGCCTGGCGCCGGCGGCACCCGTCACGCGGGCCGGCCTGGCGCCGGCGGCACACGGGACGCGGGCCGGCCTGGCGCCGGCGGCACGCGGGACGCGGACCGGCCTGGCGCCGGCTGCACCCGTCACGCGGGTCGGCCTGGCGTCGGTCCGCGGCCCTCGTCCTGGTCTTGGACCTATCATGCCCAGTTCGATCCCATCTTAGCTTGTTCGGATCAATCTACGCAAGTTTGGTACGATCACGGTTATTCTAGAACACCAATATCTCGACTATATAAGGAATTGGGGTTCCATCGGAAACACCGAAACATTCAAAAACCGTTCTTTCGAAAAACCGTAAAAACGCCTAAACGGCCCAACGTGGGCAAAACGGCCCACTTACGATTTTCAGAAAAAGAAGGATAACTATGACGGTTTATCTTTATCCTCACATAAGAGATAAATGTCAAGTTTCCAGAAGATAAATGTCAAGTTTCCAGAAGATAAATGTCAAGTTTTCCGAAGATAAATGTCAAGTTTCCCGATAAACACGAAGATGAACGAAAATGGAAAAAGCCCGATTCAGCCCGCGAGAAGATAGACCGTCTTAAGAGGAGTATATAAGGAGAGCTTTGACCAAGAAGCAAACCAGATGACAAAAACTTTCAGAGCACTTAGCACTTAGAGCGTTTTAGCTTTCTTTTTCTGTTTTTCGTTAGCAAGCTGCGACTCAACTAGGTTAGATCTAGGCGGCCGGACTAGCGGACCTTTCGACAGCTCTTGTAGCTTACTTCTTACCTTTTGTTCACGCTCAAAACGCGAATTCAGAAATAAGATCTTTTTCCGCTCAACTTTTACGATTTCTATTTTCGTAACTTTTATCTCTATTGATTGTTTCGTGTGCGGCCCAGCAGATATCCGGGACCTTCAAGGAAGATCGGGTTAACTCGGTTTTCCTCCACAAATCTTTATCGGAAATTGACGGTGCGAATTTTGGTTCCCACAGTTTGGCGCTAGAAGGAGGGGGGGGGTTACGGATCTATCTATCTCGCAACTGCACACCCTCGATCATGTCTACCGATGTCACCAATGATCAGCCAGCGCTAGACGGAACACCCGTCGACGCCAACGCTGAGAAGACTCCAGCTGGAGATGCGTCCGCAGTCACTGCTGATGCAAACACTGAGGCGCTCAGGTAGATGAAGGAACTGTTTACCTCCGCCCAGGCGCGGGCGGAACAACAGGAAAAAGCTGATAACCTCGCTCGCAAAACAGGTCGACACCTTAACTGCGAGGAGCAAGTTGCCGCGCGGATCCACCAAGGCACGCCGCGGCAGAAGACTCGACTTCGGATCTCCCGAAGCACGAGAAAAAGATGCCCCGAAAGAGTCCACTCCCGAGGAAACGGCTCCGAAAGGACAGCAAACGACCTCGCAGAACCTTCCACTCCCGGCTACGGGAAACAAGGAAAGCGACGTCGAGCGCATCAATCTAGATATCAGCGACCAATCGGATCCTTCCGATGAAGACGCTGACATCCACCCCAGGAGAACCCGAAGCCAGTCCGCTCGGCAGACGGTATTCTTCGATAGGCCCATTACAGAAGAGGAAGAAGAACTCTACTGGATGGAGCAGGAAGAACTTGCGGAAGATCAAACTCGGATCTATCGCAACCATCACCGACAAGCTCGGAGGAACGCCGGCAGCAATAGCGAGATCCATGATCTCTGCGAATCTCTCAAAAAGACCGTGGCCGAAGTGAAAGCGGTGAAATCGCAAATCCATCAAGCGACCAGTTCCGCCCCCGAGATCGATAGACTTCTCGAGGAAGCACGGAAAACGCCATTCACCGTTCGGATCACGGAAACACGCATCTCAGACCCAGGGAAGATCAAAATCCCGGTCATGACGGTACGACGGATCCTAAGTCGCACCTGCAGTCTTTCCAGATCGCAATGGGTAGGTGCAAACTCCCGGAGCGCGAACGAGACGCAGGTCATTGTCTTCTCTTCGTCGAGCACCTCAAAGGTGCTGCGCTCGAGTGGTTCTCCCGGCTCAAAAGGAACTCCATCGGAAGCTTCCGCCAACTGGCCTCGTCGTTTCTCAAACAATACTCCATGTTCATGGACACAGAAACGTCCGACGTGGATCTATGGAGTCTAGCTCAGAAGGAAGACGAGTCACTCCGCGACTTCATGCGAAGGTTCAAACTGGTGATGGCCAGAGTAACGGGCATCAGCGACAATGTCGCAATCAACGCCCTGAGGAAAACTCTCTGGTACAAGTCGAAGTTCCGAAAGTGGATACTACTGGAAAAGCCGCGGACAATCCAGGATACTCTCCACAAGGCAACGGACTTCATCATCATGGAAGAAGAGATGAAGCTTCTGTCGCAGAAGCACGGATCACAGAAAACGTCCTCGAAAAAGAAAACCTCTCGTAACGACAAAAGCGTTCATCACGAAGGGGAAGACGCCCAAGGCGAGCATAACTACGCCATCAACTCGGAGCAAGGCAGAACCTCCGGAAACACCTGGACCAGGAACCAGTACAAGGATAAATCCTACTGCGAGTTCCACGAAACCAGAGGTCACTCCACTGCGAACTGCAAGGTTCTCGGCGCCCGGCTCGCCGCAAAACTCCTCACCGGCGAACTATCAAAGGTCAAGAGTATACAGGACTTGCTCCTGGACTCCGACCGCCCAAAGACCAACAAAACTGTCTCCAAGGACCGCGCGACCGAAAATCAATCGGGGGAAAAACGTGGAAGAAGACAGGACGACCAAGGGAACAACAGCAGTCGCCAGAGGGTAAACATGATCATCGGAGGATCACAGTTCTACCAAGACTCTGTCTCGTCGATAAAAGCCTACGGGCAAAAAGCCGAGACAAGTTCCAACTGGTTCCCAGACAGCGATGTTCCTAACCACACGATCGCTTTCGAGGAACAGGAGACCGTCGGAATCGACAAACCTCACTGCGATCCTTTGGTAATCGACCTGGTAATCCAGGATCTCGAAGTCGGCCGCATTCTCATCGATACAGGAAGCACGGTCAACGTCATCTTCCGCGACACCCTCTACAGGATGAAGATCCCACTGGGGGAAGTCGTCCCGGAGCCAAAACCTTTGACGGGGTTTTCGGGCGTCACTACCATGACCCTCGGGAGAATTAAACTCCCGGTCATGGCAAAGGAAGTTACAAAGATCGTCGAGTTTGCAGTAGTCGACAACCCGGCCATCTACAATGCCATCATGGGACAGCCAACGACCTCGCAGAACCTTCCACCCCCGGCTACGGGAAACAAGGAAAGCGACGTCGAGCGCATCAATCCGGATATCAGCGACCAATCGGATCCTTCCGATGAAGACGCTGACATCCACCCCAGGAGGACACGAAGCCAGTCCGCTCGGCAGACGGTATCCTTCGAGAGGCCCATGACAGAAGAGGAGGAAGACCTCTACTGGATTGAGCAGGAAGAACTCGCGGAGGATCAAGCTCGGATCCATCGTGACCAGCGCCGACAAACTCGGAGAAACGCCGGCAGCAATAACGAGATCCATGATCTCCACGAGTCTCTCAAAAAGATAGTGGCCGAGGTGAAAGCAGTGAAATCGCAAATCCACCAGGCGACCAGTTCCGCCCCCGAGATCGATAGACTTCTCGAGGAAGCACGGAAAATGCCATTCACCGCTCGGATCACGGAAACACACATCTCAGACCAAGGGAAAATAAAAATCCCGGTCTATGACGGTACTACGGATCCTAAGGCGCACCTGCAGTCATTCCAGATCGCAATGGGTAGACGCAAACTCCCGGAGCGCGAACGAGACGCGGGTCATTGTCTTCTCTTCGTAGAGCACCTCAAAGGCGCTGCGCTCAAATGGTTCTCCTGGCTCAAAAGGAACTCCATCGGAAGCTTCCGCCAATTGGCCTCGGCCTTTCTCAAACAATACTCCATGTTCATGGACAGAGAAACGTCCGAGGTGGACTTGTGGAGTCTGGCTCAAAAGGAAGACGAATCGCTTCGTGACTTCATGAGAAGGTTCAAGCTAGTAATGGCCAGAGTGACGGGTATCAGCGACAAAGTCGCAATCGACGCCCTGAGGAAAACTCTCTGGTACAAGTCAATGTTCCGAAAGTGGATATTGCTGGAGAAACCACAGACGATCCAGGATACCCTCCACAAGGCAACAGACTTCATCGTCATGGAGGAAGAGATAAGAGTCATGTCGCAAAAGCATGGACCACAGAAAACGTCCTCAAAGAAGAAACCCTCTCGTAACGACAAGTACGTCCATCACGAAGGGGAAGACGCCCAAGGCGAGCATAACTACGCCATCAACTCGGAGCAAGGCAAAACCTCCGGAAACACCTGGACCAGGAACCAGTACAAGGATAATTCCTACTGCGAGTTCCATGAAACCAGAGGTCAATCCACCGCGAACTGCAAGGTTCTCGGCGCCAGGCTCGCCGCAAAGCTCCTCGCCGGCAAACTGTCAAAGGTCAAGAGTATAAAGGACTTGCTCCTGGAGTCCGACCGCCCAAAGACCAATAAAACTGTCTCCGAGGACCGCGCGACCGAAAATCAATCGGGTGAAAAGCGCGGAAGGAGACAGGACGACCAAGGGAACAACATCAGTCGCCAGAGGGTAAATATGATCATCGGAGGATCGCAGTTCTACCAAGACTCTGTCTCGTCGATAAAAGCCTACGGGCAAAAAGCCGAGACGAGTTCCAACTGGTTTCCACATAGCGATATTCCCAACCACACGATCGTTTTCGAGGAACAGGAAACTGTCGGAATCGACAAACCTCATTGCGATCCTTTGGTTATTGACCTGGTAATCCAGGATCTCGAAGTCGGCCGCATCCTCGTCGATACAGGAAGTACGGTCAACGTCATCTTCCGCGAAACCCTCTACAAGATGAAGATCCCACTTGGGGAAGTCTTCCCTGAGCCAAAACCTTTGAGTGGGTTTTTCGGGCGTCATCTCCATGACCCTCGGGAGAATTAAGCTCCCAGTCATGGCGAAGGAAGTCACAAAAATTGTCGAGTTCGCAGTAGTCGACAACCCGGCCATCTACAACGCCATCATGGGAACCCCTTGGATCAACTCCATGAAGGCAGTACCATCCACATATCACCTCGGTATCAAGTTTCCGACCCCGACCGGAACCGCAGCCATTTGGGGTAGTCAGAAACAATCGAGACTCTGTTACCTAGCCGAGTTCAAACTCCGAAAAGATCGGAACGCCCCTGCGGCCAACCCGAAACGAGCAAAGGAATCACACAACATTCCCGAGGACTCGAAGAAAGATGATCCAGAATCATCCGAACAGGCAACGATTCAAGACGGCGACAAAGCCTCTGAGTCCACCGCCGTAAAAGCAGACGGCTCGACCCCCGCACAAACCACCGATCCGACCAGCACGATCGGAACGGCGACGCACGGGGAGTAAAAATGTCTGCGGCAACTATCAGAACAACGAGATGGCTTGATCCTCGAAAGAGGTACGTAGGCAGCTTGTCGAAACCCGGCGAGTTCAGCTATCCCCCTCGCCAAAAAGGGAGGGGGAACTGGGTGCGTATACTCCTATACTCCCACAAAAACGCGAAAAATCCGCACATGTACTCGAACTTTTCGAATTTTTTAATAAAATTCTTTCTATCTTTTATGTTGACTAAACGTATCAACGCTTCAGAAAAAATGAAAATCGTATCTTCAAAAGAAACGCGAGACGTCGCAACTTCTTAAAATGATAACAAAACTCGTATCATCCGCAAAAGACAGTCCACCTGCGACTTAAAAATAACTCACGCCCGTCGATTGGCCCCGACGGACGCACACAAGAAACATTTCACTCAATACAGACTCGTAGTCAGACCTATAAGGTCCTCTTACATCCGACAAGGATATCATAGCGCGCTATACAAGAAACCCAAAATTTTGGTTTAGCATCTCGGATAAACTCCGAAGATAGCTCGATTGTTTTAACACAAGTCATATAAGCCGGCGACTAGTCGCGGACTTTAAACGAAAAGAATCAGGAAGAAATCACTAACAGGCAAAACGAAAGCCGATCAGTCATCGCACAGCCTTAAAGCTGAGAGTAAGCCTAGGTCTTGCCCTAAACCCAGTCTTGCTGGATCTTGACATCTCACAGACATAGTATCGTATACGAGATCCCAAAACATGTCTCTTATCGCTTACACCTAAAACGCTCGCTAAAAAGTAGCATACGGACCAAGCGACAAAAAAGAGTTAGGATACGAAGTGACTACTCGCATCCTTCCCTCTACACTTGACGAAAGTATAAATCAAAACAAAAGACGAAATCTCGCAAATTTTCATATTCATAAAAGCCGCAAAATACGGCAGGATTCAAAGCCACCAACGGCCAGTCCCAAGACATAAGAATGCAACCTCCAACGGTCGCAGAATAAAATTACTAAAAATGGCCACACACGGCCAAAAAATACGATTCACAAAAGGAAGTCAACATTGAGAAATCCGGATGCGGAAATCCCAAACGAACTAGCAGGCTGGTCCACTTCCTCATTCACGCCTTGAGCGTTCCCACCACCCTCGGCGTTCCCATCGGCTACGGCCTCCACCGTATCCTCGGAAACCTCGATAGGTTCCCATAGTCTCCGAACTCTTTCTTCTACCGGAGGAACCAAGGACTCAGCATGAGCACACTCGGCAATGAAATCCTTCATCTCAGAAATCTCGGAATCGAAAGAGAAATCCGGGTTCTGAGACTTGTAAAGGTTTACGACCGAACCCCGGCACTCGCGGAAGTCACCAACAAACTCCTGAGCTTCTTTAAAACATTGAAACTCAGCAGCAAATGATTCCGCCCGTCTTGCCACCTCCGCTGCGACCATCCTTCTTCCTCTCCTTTCCGCCCGAACAAGAGCTCGAGCATGAAGCTCAGCTTGCTTCGCGTTCTGCGCCTTTACCTCTTGTCGGAACCGGAAAAGCTCTCGCTCCGCTTCTGTGGTCTTGAAGTTAGCAATCCTGGATTTTCGGAAACTCGAGTCAAGCGCCTCGCTAAACACTCTTAGTCCCTGCATAAACTCAAGATCAGCAAGCATGCTTATATACAGATTCGAACGTAAGATTAAGGGCCAAACCTCGTTGACACGTTGGGAGCCCTCGGCAAAAACCCGTTGTTTCTCCTCATCCTCCAGCGACTCATCAGTAGTAAACTCCGGAGGAAGGCCATCAAAGAAGTTGTTAGGTGGAAAACCGCTGGCTCCGCCTTTTTCCGTTGGAGTAAAACTAGGTTTTTCTCCCAACGGTGAAGGATTTTCCGAGCCTTCCCCATCATCGATTTCCTTCCCCTTACGAGACCTCTGTCTGCGCCTCCGAGTAGGAGCTTCGGTGACCGGTTCGGCATCATACGACGGGACAGGATCTCGGGACCGATAAAGTCTAACCGCGTCTCGAATTCGTTCGAGGGTGAAGGACTTCCAGAAAAACGGCCTTTGACGAAGAAGATCTCTCTTGACAGAGAGATCACCAGGCAAATGCGCAGTAGGGTTGTTCCCTACAAAGCGAAACTTTTTCACTAAAACTCGCACTTCCGAAAAGGTGAAATAGACAACAGGGTTTTCATCGTATTACCTCGGTTGAAGTTCCATGCTCGCGGAAATAGATGGAGGCAGCTCTCCTCGACAGACTCGCCATCTATTTGGACGAAGAAGAAACGCTCCTGCCACGATTTGGGATTCGAAGTAGTCCCCTGAATCACGGCCATATCCTTCTTAGGCAGCATGGAGTAGTAACCGTCACTCCCCGTCGGCCGAGTGCCCCAAAGACCTTTGAAATCATCGGGACCAAGATCAATCCCGAGTTCGTAGCTAGCGATCAGTACGCCAAGCCAACTCTCCAAGGCAGGAACGCTGAGCTGGCTGATCGAAAGTTCGAAGCGGTGAAGCGCACGAACAATGGCACCAGGGATCGGGAACCACATACGGCAGTACGTAAAGAAAGTTTCGTAACATGTAAAGAAACCTTGCGGAGGATTCCTTGCACTCTCGTTACCAACGGGAATCCGGAATTTGACTCCTTCAGGAACCTTGTAAAAATCTCGAAGAACCTTGAGATATTTACGAGAAACCGAGCTTGGCGCAAAAGGAGCACCAGGCTGCCTCAGAGGTCTCCTCGGAACAGGGATCTCTGGCACTGTTGGGGGCGAACCTACAAGGGCTCGGTAATACGCATTCTTCGTTTCCTCCTCGACCAACTCCTCCTGCTTCACCGTCACATGGGCAGGAGAGTCATCCGAGGATGAATGGGAAGAAGAGTTTCTCTTTGAGGATCTTGAAGACATTGTACTTAAAGAGAGAGAAAGGATTCTTGAGAGAGAGAGTAAAATTCTTGTGATGAAGTAAGAATGAGATTTCTTACTCCATCCATATAAAGGAGGTAAAATCACTATTTACCCCGACTTTCGGCAAACGATTACGTCTCAACACCTTCCCATACGGCTATACCGCAAGCTAGGATCCGACAGGCACTACGGTTCCTAGCTAGCTGGGGGGCTAACTGTTGGGGTCAAAATCGGTCAATGACGAAATCGTCACCTGAAAGTCCTCGAAAGAAAAGCCAAGCGACGATCAAAGCCAAGAAACGAGTCGTCGCTCGATAAAACTCATGGGAAGGCTCATCCGCTCCCGTCTGGCACCAGCGGCAAGGGCCCTGGTGCCCATCCGTGCAATCATCTCATGATCTCGGGCAATGGCAGCATCTTGGTCCCTTAAAACCCATGTCCGGATCGTCCGAGATCTACAATGGTTCTTCCGCAAAGCCTTCCTGATTGTTTAAAAGATTCATCTTTTAACACATCTAAAGCTCGAAGCCACATTGCTCGCATCCTTGACGACGGAAAATCTACAAATCCAAGTCCATCTCAAATCCCGATACTCGAGGAATCTCGTTGGATTAGAAACGATTATCTCGAAATCTACGGCTAAAGACCTTCCCAAACTCAAAGATTTCCCGCAAACGACTGACGGGGGAAAGATCGAACAACGAAAAACCCACAGGCTGCAAGATGGCCTGGCACCGGCGGCACGCGTCACGCCAACCGGCCTGGCGCCGGCGGCACCCCGGCCTGGCGCCGGCGGCATGCGGGACGCGGGCCGGCCTGGCGCCGGCGGCACCCCGGCCTGGCGCCGGCGGCACCCGTCACGCGGGCCGGCCTGGCGCCGGTGGCATGCGGGACGCGGGCCAGCCTGGCGCCGGCGGCACCCGTCACGCGGGCCGGCCTGGCGCCGGTGGCATGCGGGACGCGGGCGGCCTGGCGTCGGCGGCACCCCGGCCTGGCGCAGGCGGCACGCGGGACGCGGGCCGGCCTGGCGCTGGCGGCACCCCGGCCTGGCGCCGGCGGCACGCGGGACGCGGGCCGGCCTGGCGCCGGCGGCACCCGTCACGCGGGCCGGCCTTGCGCCGGCAGCACACGGGACGCGGGCCGGCCTGGCGCCGGCGGCATGCGGGACGCGGGCCGGCCTGGCGCCGGCGGCACCCAGCCTGGCGCCGGCGGCACCTGTCACGCGGGCCGGCCTGGCGCCGGCGGCACCCCAGCCTGGCGCCGGCGGCACACGGGACGCGGGCCGGCCTGGCGCCGGCGGCACCCTGGCCTGGCGCCGGCGGCATGCGGGACGCGGGCCGGCCTGGCGCCGGCGGCACCCGTCACGCGGGTCGGCCTGGCGTCGGTCCGCGGCCCTCGTCCTGGTCTCGGACCTATCATGCCCAGTTCGATCCCATCTTAGCTTGTTCGGATCAATCTACGCAAGTTTGGTACGATCATGGTTATTCTAGAACACCAATATCTCGACTATACAAAGAATTGGGGTTCCTTCGGAAACACCGAAACATTCAAAAACCGTTCTTTCAAAAAACCGTAAAAACGCCTAAACGGCCCAACGTGGCCAAAACGGCCCACTTACGATTTTCCGAAAAAGAAGGATAACTATGACGGTTTATCTTTATCATCACATAAGAGATAAATATCAAGTTTCCAGAAGATAAATGTCAAGTTTCCAGAAGATAAATGTCAAGTTTTCGGAAGATAAATGTCAAGTTTCCCGATAAACACGAAGATGGACGAAAATGGAAAAAGCCCGATTCAGCCCGCGAGAAGATAGACCGTCTTAAGAGGAGTATATAAGGAGAGCTTTGAGCAAGAAGCAAACCAGATGACAAAAACTTTCAGAGCACTTAGCACTTAGAGCGTTTTAGCTTTCTTTTTCTGTTTTTCGTTAGCGAGCTGCGACTCAACTAGGTTAGATCTAGGCGGCCGGACTAGCGGATCTTACGACAGCTCTTGTAGCTTACTTCTTACCTGTTGTTCACGCTCAAAACGCGAATTCAGAAATAAGATCTTTTTCCGCTCAACTTTTACGATTTCTATTTTCGTAACTTTTATCTCTATTGATTGTTTCTTGTGCGGCCCAGCAGATATCCGGGACCTTCAAGGAAGATCGGGTTAACTCGGTTTTCCTCCACAAATCTTTATCGGAAATTGACGGTGCGAATTTCGGTTCCCACATCCAGTACTATCGATCGATATCGAGCGGCGAAAGAAGACAAGTTGGACTTGGCCGAACTTGAAGCCCACGACATCATATTTTTACAAGATTGCCCCTGACGAGTTTTTAACCTAATGAACTCATATTTATATTTGCCTAAGTGTTTTTGGAAAAGGAGAGCTTTTACCACCATCTTTTCTACACATTTCTTTTACCATTGTTTCATTACTTTGCAAGTTCTCAATAAATTTATATTCAGTTCTTAATTCTTTACTTGTTCTTCTTAACAAAGGTTATAGGATTCTAGATCTAGAGGAAAGATCCAAAGAGATTTGTTATTTGAACTTAAGTGTTCATTCCTCTAATAAATATATGAACTCCTATTATTACCTTGTTACTATGAATCACTTAGCCATGTCTGAGTAGATTCACTTGTTAGATTTACGGTTTAAATAAGATATGAGGGATTAGCCCCAACCTACATCTGCTATAGTTGTGATATTTATTGTTAGGATTGTTCACTAATGCTTTTTCTAGATTAGCTAACTAGAACATGAACTTGGATTGCATTATTCATTTAATATAATTCTTGATAACATCCTAAACATGCTATGACCCTCTTGAGACAAGCGAAAGCTGATCTAAGATCATGGTGAGCACTGTATCAAGTCGCGCATAAGTTCTGCTTAGAGCCGTATCGATCGATACTCCTATAGAGTAATCGATCGACGTAGCTAGAGGTGTATCAGTCGATATTCCTATCGAATAATCGATCGATACTGTCGGCGATATAGCTGACCGCAAACACCATTTAGCATCTAAGTAATAGATGGTCTAAATATTGCGAGAGCTGATGGATTCATTTAATAGTGTTGAGCTCTGACATATCATGCAAGCAACTTGTTAGCATTTATAGTATTTATAATCCTGAATTCCTGAATACCTACCCTGAATCTAAGAGCATCCGCAATGTTGTTACCCATTGGAGTCCTTAGAATTTGATTTTTTAATTATTATTTTTCTTTTTCAGATTTAACAAATAAAAAAATAAAAAATAAAATATCAACCAATCGCGGGTCGCCACGTCTCGTGGGGACCCGCAAATAGTGTAAGGATTCACTAAGAATGAATCCTTATTTAAGGATTTTCGGAAATGAATCCTTAACTTTTGGTGGGACCGATTGATTATTTAATTATTTTTTCCTTAAGGATTCCCCTTTAAGGATTCCCATTGTGGATGCTCTAACTACTTTTCTTTATTGTCTTAACCCAAAACCTTTCAACTGAGTAATCTTACCATTACTCAAAAACCTGCATTTTACTTTAAACCATTTTCAACCTAGCATAGTCACTAAGATTGCATCTTATTTGTACACTAGCTCTCTGTGGATTCGACCCCTAAGTGCTACAACTGAACCTGTTATTTGAGAGAGTAAAGTCACTTCTTAGGGATAAACATTTGAGTGATATCACGTGGTTTCGGGCGTTGGAGTCGGCTCGTCACCGGAACCGCCGAAAACGGTATCGTCTTCAGGCATGTCGAGATCTGATAACGTTGCTTTGCTCTAGCCCTACGGTGGGCGCCAATTGTTTGAAAAGAGTTTAGTCGGGTCGAGAAGGGTAAACAAAACTCGTTTGTGGGTCGAACAAAGACGTTTTACTGATTTGAGGATATAAATGTTTACGGAGATTAAAGAGTGGGACGACAAAATCGGTGCTTAGTAAGCTAGCCGGAGAGGAACAGGATTTACAAAGCGAGAGTAAGTAAGAAACCCTAGATCTAGCTGCCTTAAATCTTTGAGTGTGGAAAAATTCCCTTCTCTAGGTCGTCGTCCGTCTCTTTTTATAGGCTCTCTTCTCTAGTTCGTCCTAGTTGTGGATGCGCTTCTTGGACTTCCTTCTGCTGGGCCGAGTTGAAAACCCTTTTGGACGCCACTTAGAGCCGTACGCTTTTGATCGTCCTCGCGAGTCGACTAACCACGACCCCCAGTCGAGTGGTCCAACCGACTCGCCGAGCCGAACCGATCTCTCAGTTAATGGGTTTGATTCATTATTTGGCGGGCTTTGTGGAGGGATGCGATTCATCTCCTACACTCAGGTTCAATGGGGAGCTCAGTGTCCGTAGATGGAGGGCCTTTTCCGCCTGGAATCAGACAAATCAGCTGCGTTATTTACGATAGGAGCAACAAGATTATATTTGGTGCAAAGAAGAAGAGGGATGACGGAAAAGAATATGTAAGAAGAAGAGAGATGATTGAAAAAGTAGGTTAAGACCTACCGAAGCTTTGAGTATTCATATTGCTGGCAATACTCTGTTTATAGACAGACACACAAGATGGATCTCTTTATAAGAGTAAAAAATATACACAACTATGCAAGTAATTTATAGGAGAGCCCTAACATCAATTAGATGAGTTTGACTTAATCTTTACTATATTGGGTTTCCTTACTTTAGCCAAGGTGGGATTTAAAGAAACTGTTGGCAAGACGCTGCTCATCTCAGAATAAGTTGAATTTGACCTGAACATCGCCAGGAAAAAAAAAGTCATTTTACTTCCTCCAAGCGTAGACAACCAAAGAAAACCAACTCTTATGTCCAAAGCTCCTTTCATCTTCCTCCTTACAAGTCGACCACTCCATTACAGAAGAAGACCAGTGACCATATGAAGACGCCCTAAACGATAGCGTTCCAGTGTTCTCCTTCCTCAAAACGACGTAGTCCCGCTCACGCTTCTTCATCATCAACACATCGTTTCCTCCCACTTCTTGATTCTCAAACCGAAGCAAGAACAGGGCAGGGACTTTAACAAGATTAGCTTTATCCTTGTCAACAAACATCCAGTTGTACACATCCCATGATATCTGTATAGTCACACCATCGATCACGACCTTACCGTTTCCTCTGAATTTCCACTGAAGTTGCTTAATCTTCAAAACACTCTTATTGTCTATGCTAAACCGGAGATTAGCATCATCATTAACCTCAACATCTATACCAATCTCTCTGACTTTTCCTTTAATCTTGATTCTCGTATGGTACACTCTGTTTCCAAAGAGATTCTCACCTCTCGACACCAAGATTTGCCTCTTCGGCCTCTGTTTCAGAGAGTCTCCAACGAGAAGACCCACCTCGCCGGAGACAAGGACGGCTACATAAAATCCGGATACCGGGTCGGGTCCTGATTGAAATCTTGCGTGAGTCAGGTCCCACATGACTCTAATATCAGGCTTTGTAGATATCTTCTTGGATCCATGTTTTCTCCAGAAGGTCAGAGGCTTGATTTCTAGTCGGAAAGTGAATGGAACGGAGTGGCGGTAGCAATCGGGAGAGTGGAGATAGCAATTTGTGGAATTGCAGTAGTAGAAATGGAGGTGGAGAGCGCGGCGTAGGAAGGACTGAGACCATGATAGGACGAAAACGCCGACGTTAGTGTGGTAGTTGCAAGTGGTGGTTGGGTTTGGGAGGTCGCCGGGAAAATACGATGTGGTTGATGGGGATGGAAGAGAAGACGATGTATCCTCGTTGGTAACGGTGGTGGAAGGGTGGAAACAGGCAGACAAGGGGGAGGAGCCACCGCGACTTTGAGTAGAGAATCTCATTTTCTTTGTGTTATCTTCTTTGTTTCCTTAGAATCTTACTATAAGTGTGTACATGCATACAAACATATATATGAATATATCATGTGTTAACGCTTAATTTATTTATCATTAACTCATAAACAGGTTGATTGATTGCTGTGCCTGTGTCTCTGTAAGTGAGTTGTCATGTTGATATTCAAAAGAGTGGGTCAAGTCAAAAAACTTGAAGGCAACTTTGTGGATAACAGACCGAAAAAGACACAGAGATATTCTAAACCGGTTTTCACACTGAGACTATGTGTTCATGACATCATGTATTATCTCCTAGATGAAAGCTATTGGAATTTTTTTTGTTTTTTTTCTTTTAACATGGGATATCCCGAATTAGAAGGGACCAAACTAAATCCTAGTGCATTTCACGGATGGACTCTCTTTCTTTATATTTAAATGAGGTCTAATGCCTAGTCTTATTTTACGTGGACACAAGATGAAGTATAGCGGAGTGCTTTCGGATCAAAATTGGTTAACAACCAGGAATCCGCCTACCACTAGACCATAACCTTAATTTCTTTTTTTAAGGTCCGGATGACAAAACAACTACGGTGTTGTTGGGGAAAAAAGTAATCAGATATCATTTTCCTCCAGGTTCCATGCAGGACTCAGGCCTCCGAGTCCCCGCAAAAGAGTACCCCGGGTTCTCACTGAAAGGAACCCAGGAACTAGCCTTTCCCCAGGGATAATGGATAACTTCCGACAAAGAGAACCTTCCATATTTCCGAATATGGAAGAATTCCTTTTATTCAGACCGACTAAAATCGACCTAAGGAGGACTATATAAGGCGAATCAAAACCCTAAAGGACGGGATCAACATCTAGAAACTAAGAGAATAAAGATAGGCGGCTAGGCTAGGGTTCATACACCAATCTATTGTAGTTCCTGCTTTACTCTCTAATAAAACGTCTCTTCACATACAAACTCTTGTTATCCTTGCAAAACTCTCTAAACACTCACGAATTTATAGCTTAACCCCCGCTCCGTAGTACTCAAAAAGGACCTGTCACAAAAATCCCCTAACATTTTGGCGCTAGAAGGAGGGGAGTAATCCAGACTACGTGATGGTGACGGTGGAAGAGCGAAACGATCTACCCGAAGCTACTCTGAGAGAGCCGAGCTTCAAAGATAGCTTGACGGTCTACAGAATCAAATCACTGAGCTGCACAAGGCTCGGGAAAGAGCTACAGACGACCCTGATCTCTCTTCGAAAGTACAAAATCTGAAGGAGAACCTCGACAAACACTCTAAGTATCTGGAGCAAAGCGCCGAGAAGCTCGGTCGGCTCGAATCAGAGAATTTAGCCCTCCGGGACGAGAACCAGGCTCTCAACACGGCCAGCAACAAGAAGTGCCGCTTCAGAGCCAGGATCAGATCCATGCCAGACCTCGAAACACCTAGCTTCGGAGCCGGAGTTACACACCCATCTCCAGTACTCGACATATATGGGGCACCGCGCGAGAAGACTGGAGCTGCCCAGGTTCACGACATAGAAGACAGTGACTCCGAGCTAGAGCGCTCCCAACGGCGCAGCAGCGGCAAGGCCCTCTTCCAACGCCTACCTGGAACAGATGTGCGCCGAGAAGTTCGACGCTATACAATCCCTAGTAGAGAGACTTCCAGGAGTGGCTCCCCCAATCCGGAAGAGCAACCTCAACTCTTACGCAAAATCTCCGTTCGCAGATGAGATCGCCCTGATAGAGATGCCAAGGAAGTTCTCTTTTCCAAACATCAAGATGTACGACGGAACCAGAGACCCGGACGATCATATCGCCCAGTACAAACAAAGGATGCTAGCAGTAGCACTTCCAAGGAATCCCGCGAAGCTACCATGTGCAAGGGGTTTGGTTCTACCCTGACCAGACCCGCACTCCAGTGGTACATCAATCTGCCCTCTAGGTCAATATCCTCTTTCGCAGCCCTCAGCGACAAGTTCGTGGAACAGTTCGCAAGTAGTCGGGACCTAGAGAAAGCATCGGACAACCTCTACGAGATCCTCCAGCATCGGTCAGAGCCTTTACGCACCTACATAGCTCGCTTCACCCAGGAAAAAATGACAATCCCCGAATGTAGCGTTCTTACAGCGATCTCAGCCTTCAAGAGAGGTCTACGCCCAAACGGAGAGCTCTATAAGGAACTCACTAAATATACCTACAGAACCATGGAGGATGTGCTGTCCCGAGCCTGGGCTCAAGTAAAATGGGAAGAAGATATCGCCAACCGCGCCAAAGCAGAGCAAAAAACAAAACAAGAAGGCTGCCAAGCCTGATAGGAACGATCGAGATGAGAGAACCTCTCAGATACCAGCTAGGGACTCCGGAAGTCGGAACCGGGGCAGATATCCAAGCTGATCAGTTGACAAAATGGAAGGGATGTCCGTTTCCACATGGCCAGACATCTCTCGTCTCTCCATATCTAAGCCGGAACTAGTCAACATCTTGTGGCAGATGGGCCAACAAGTCAAGTGGCCTCATAAGATGAAGGCATCAGATTCTTTCCGGAACCCGGATCTCTGGTGTGAATTCCACCGCGATCATGGACATAGGATAGAGGACTGCATCGCCCTACGAATTGAAGTCAACGAACTGCTCCAGAAGGGACACCTCCGGGAGTTCCTCTCCGAAAAGGTTAAGGGACATCTGAGCAAGGAGATATCCGAGAAACCCACGAAGCCTACTCCCGCTTCACCGCCTCGACAGGACCGGGTAATTCATGTCATATCTGGCGGCTCGGAGGTGAGCGGCGTGAGCCATGCAGCTGCGAAAAGGAGTACCATGTATGCTAAACAGGGCCTGGAGTCGACACAACCCAAGCGTCTACTCCTAGGTACCGACGAGATAAGCTTCACAGCCAAGGAGCAAGAAAGAATACTCGCCCCTCATCATGACCCCTTGGTTATCTCACTCACCGTGGAAAATTGCCTTGTGAAAAGGATCCTGGTTGATAATCGAAGTTCTAGCAATATCATCTTTCAAACTGCATATCAGGACCTAGGGCTGGAAGAAAGTGCCTTCACACGAAGAGTGACTCCCCTCATCGGATTCAGCGGAGAGGTCAAGCACACTTCAGGAGAAGTGACATTGCATGTCTACGCGGAGGGAGTCAACATGGCGACCAAGTTCCTCGTCGTCGACTGCCAATCATCGTTCAACATAATCTTGGGGCGACCCTGGATCCATGAGATGGGGGCCATCCCATCAACGCTGCACCAAGTGGTCAAGTTTCCCACACCCTGGGGCATAAAAGCAATCAAAGGAGACCAGGAGAACTCTCGCTCCTGCTACCAAACTACCCTAAAAAGGAAGACCAGGGCTTTATAGCAATTATAGAACGGTCCCCCGGTCCAGAACATCGGAGGACCAGGAAGCGGAAGGGTAAGTGGCGCCTCACTCGCCAAAAGCAATTGAACTCTGCGTCTCAGGGCCGGCAGGCGGGCGAGGAACTTCCCTCCTAGACCACGTCGATCAGGGACACCCGGAGGGTCACCAAGTAACGCAACCTCCACTATCAGGCCGCACTCGGACCCCGATCACAACCTTGAAAAGAGAATTGATCTGAGATCTTCTCCATTAGAGAATCTTAGAGGCACCATACATCAGCAAGCCGCGAGAAATCCCAGAGAACTCCGCAAGGGAAGTTCCAGGCCTCCCTCTAGCAAGAAAAACTCAGTTCCTGAGAACACAGGGCACTTCCGATGCCCGAGGCTTGGAGACATCAACAAGCAGACCGTACATCGCCAAAGAAGCTGGGGCATGAACATCGCGAGGAGACCCCCCACTAAGTGGGGGCAGGGGTCACATCTCCTAGCTAGAAATCCTTGCTCCTCGAGAAGAGCTAAGAACGAGATATTCGGCAAAGCAAGTACTTCCCACTACAGAAAGGTGCCTGGGGCAAGTATAATCACCCATTACAGAGCCCAACGGAAGATCAACCCCCGGATCCTCCAGCTACCAAGAGCTAACTTCGGAGGCATCCGCAAGGGATGGGGCATAAAGCCAGCCCTAACCGCACCCTGATATCATCGACCAAAGATGACGCGAGGAACTCCCCGCATCTCAGCCTGCAAACGACAAAAGTACTACAACAGCAAAAATGCAAGAACAGCCAACTCGGGGCCCATCTCCCTAAAAAAGAACAACGATCTGGAAATATCAAGTCTCCGTCTGATCAACAATGGAAGGAGGGCCAAACGATTCAGAACAGGGTCCAACTACGAAAGATCTCCAGAAGTCCATGGACTCTGAGACACCAAAGGTAGAACACTATCAAACTGTTGGAACCCACTGTAGCTCAAAGCATATCAACTCTAATAAGGTCTCTGGACTATGATTTATTACTACTTATATTTAAGCACTATGGTTTTCTACTCCTATGTATGCTGAACGTCCACGGACAAAGCTTATATAATAAAATATTTCGACTATAGAGATGGCAAAAAACCATCATCCTTAAAGGGGCATACATGGCTGGATCATGTCCCTTGAAACCTATGATCCCAGCTGAACCTCACCGATGTGTGGCACGTCCACACGAAAATAACAACGGGTATGAGATTTAAGGCAGGAACGGGTCTGATCAACCTAAGCATGCTGTCAAAACTACCCATAACCCCGGTATAGGCCTTGAGCCATAGAAATATCGGGGACCCAAAAGCAAGAGTATTGTGACACCTCCGAGTTAATTCAGAGAATTTTCATATTGCAAAAGTATTGTTACACACAGGGAGCAATACATAAACTCCTGCTTCTCCAGACGTGGAAAAGCCTAGCACTTGGATTTTCGAATCCATACCAGCACCCTTAAGTCTGACAGTGGCTTCCTGCAGAAGCAGAATGCAGCATGGAGCTCGATAGTGTCCAGCTTCCGAGCGGCAGAATGCGAGGTCCCACAGGTACCGGTAGTAGTCCTGCCTAGGTGGACTGAATACGGTCCGTGCAAAACCAAAAATTCCGGATTCCTACGAACTCCGAGTTTTTACGAATTTCGGGCTCAAATGTAAAAACTCCAGGGTTGTTACAAATAAACAAACTTCCGAGTCCTTAACAAACCTCTGAGTTCCCAAACGAACTTTTGAGTTCCTAACAGACATCCGAGTCCCAAACAAACTTCTAAGTTCCAAAAGAACTTCCGAGTTCCTAACAGACTTCCGAGTCCCAAACGAACTTCAAAGTTCCAAAAGAACTTCCGAGTTCCTAGTGAACTTCCGAGTTCCCAATAAACTTCTGGGTTCTATAAACCTCCAGGTTCCTAAAAATCACCGGGTTCTCAGGCATACAGCCTCTAGGTTCCTGCAGGATTTTCGAACCCCAAATGACATCTCAACATGCAGAAGAACCTCGAGTTCCCTTGAGACAAGGTCCCCAAACTATCGTCTACGAAGCTCCCTTACGAAGCCTTGGATCCAAATCCTCAAAGGATCCCCAAGTTCCTAAGGAAACTTCCAGTCCTTCCAACAGGCCAGCAGAAATCTCGGAGTTATCTCCGGACCATAAAACGGTCCTCCGACCTGATCAGAAACTGATACTTCATGCAAGAAGGGCTTATCAACTTTTGGAATCAAGATTATCAGAAACTAATCTACTGCAAGAAGCAACGGATCCAAGATCCTTATCTCTAGCCTAAGGCAGAAAATAAAGATGTGCTCACGAAGCAAACTATCGCATCCTAAGCTACAAGGTCGACAAGCAAATACAGTGCAAAGAAGAAGAATCCGGAAATATTTTATAAAAAGAAAAAGGCCACAACAGGGCCATCATCCAAATAAAAAAAAACAACACAAAGGCACGAAGGCCTGATCAGAGTTTAGAAACTGATAGACCATATATTTGACCCAATTTTACCCCTGATATCTGAGTGTTTTAGGATATATCTAGTATTTTTTGGGGTCTTTTTAGCATATTTTCAGGTTCAGGAGCATTTGTAAGAAAGATGATGTTTTAGGAGTATTTTGGAGCACTTTAGAGATCTCACCTGAGGAGGCCATATCGACCCCCTCAGGGTCGACACGAAGAGAGACGCGTCGATCGATACACATCCTGTGTAATTGATCGATATTCGAGACGCAAAAGCCCATTTTGGTCACAGCTGACTTGAAGCCCAAGCAATCATCTATTTACCAGAATGCCCCTGGCGAGTTTTAACCTAATTATTCCTAAGTATTTAAGTCTTGCCTAAGTGTTTTGGCAAAGACACAGTTTTTCATATAGCTTTTACATAGTTTGTTCTACCTTTTCTTAGTTCTTTGTTTTGTGAGAGAGAGAGAGTTACAAATTGAGAGCTTTCTTGAACACCTTTGTTTCTATCAATTCTATCTATGCATTTTGATATGATTGTTATGATGTTCTACTCAGCCATGTCTGAGTAAACACCTTTGTTGGATTTAGGATTCAAATAGGTTGAGGGATTAGCCCCAAATATGAATACTTGAGCATGTGATATTCATCTTAGAAGATTGTTCTTAATGCTTGTGTAGGAGTAGCTAACCTATAAATGAATACAGAGATAACATCCTTGGATCTATTTTCTCTGAGCTAAGAATTTGCTGGGAACAAGCGACAGCTGACTTGGCAAATTCTCTAGTGAATTGTATTCAACCACACGCTTAAAGCTCGCTAATAGCGTATCGATCGATACTCCTATAGAGTCATCGATCGATATACGCGAGGCACCATCGACCGATACGTGCAATGGCAGGTCGATCGACGCCTTTCGGTGATTCTCAACGTGGAGTCTCATTGATTCTAGTGTAAGATAGTCGGCGACGACAGTCGGGCTATTACATCGTTGGGTTCTTTAATATCAAGCAAGCATCTCATATAAGCATTCATACTATTATAATCCTGAAATTCTGATAGTAATCCTAGATCTAACACTTTCACCATTTTAGTTGACACCCAAATCAATCACTTGAGTAATTGTCTTGCTCACCAGTTTTAAGTTTACTTGCAATTTACTGGTTTGAAATCTTTGACCTAGCTTAGTTATAATAAGATATATTGTGTTCCATCGCTCCCTGTGGATTCAATCCCTAAGTACTACAACTTGACCTCTTTTGATGAGAGTAAAGTTGCTCTAGGGTAATTTGAGCATCGTATCAAATTTGGCGCCGTTGCCGGGGAGCTTTGATCGCCATTAGATTTTATTTAAGTCTAGGTTTTCTTTTTACTATTTGTCACTGATAGAATTTTCTTTTCTTTTTAGGTGCATGCCCAGTATAACTAGAAGCAAAAAGAACCATGAACTTTTGTCTACTGATCTAGCTGCTTTGGAACGTGCAATCCGCAAACAGAATCGTTCCGCATCGATCGATATACCCGCTTGTGCATCGACCGATACAACAGCTTGTGCATCGACCGATATTCACTCACAACCGTCTTCTGAGTTTCAGACACCGCCGACCGATAACCGTTCATCAACATCGACCGATCTCATTCATCTGACATCAACCGATAACCGTTCATCCACATCGACCGATACTTCTCAGTACCCGTCTACCTACACCTTTCACCCGATATTGACCGATACTGCAAACCGTACATCGATCGATACGGAGTCACCGAGCATGGTCGCGACACTGATACTCAGGCAAGATAATGAAGGTAACCTGCGTGACCAGGAAGGTCACCTGCGTAGTGCAGCAGGTCAAAGAATCAATGATCAGGGGGCTGCAATCCCTGATCCAGAAGCTGAAGCTGCTGAAGCAACTGCTCGAGCTGCAGAAGAAGCTAACATGAACATATCACTGGCTGACTACAACCGTCCAGACCAATTCTATGCCAACAGATCTGTAATCTGTCCTCCAGACATACAGAGGGATGATTATGAGGTGAAGCCTCAATACTACACACTTGTAGGACAGACACCCTACAGTGGAGCATCCAATGAGCATCCTATGGACCATCTAGAGAGGTACGAGGATCTCATATCTGCTATCAAAGCCAATGGAGTCCCAGCTGACTACCTACTTTGCAAGCTTTTCAAGTATTCTCTTTCTGGAGAAGCTTTGCAATGGCTTAAGAAACTACCACCAGGATCTCTCACATCCTGGGATGACATCAAGAATGCCTTCTTGATTAATTTATTTGATGAGGCACGCGCAGAGGAGTTGAGAAGCAAGATTGCTACATTCATGCAGAACCTTTCAGACATTGTTGGGTTCGTTTCAAGTCCTATCAGAGAGATTGTCCACACCATGGATTCAATGAAGTACAGCTACTCAGCACTTTCTTCAGAGGTTTAGATCTAACCTACCAGACAGCACTAGACACAGCTAGTGAAGGAAATTTCAACACCAGTAATCCAGAGGAGGCTGTGAGACTTAT
Source organism: Brassica juncea (assembly GCA_018703725.1). Lineage (NCBI taxonomy): Eukaryota > Viridiplantae > Streptophyta > Magnoliopsida > Brassicales > Brassicaceae > Brassica > Brassica juncea. Next base: position 19,794,400 of record CM031936.1, on the reverse strand, counting down.
TGAGAACTTGGCAACTAGCAATAGCACCAAGAACACTGATTATGAGAGAAGGAGACTAGCCAATGCTCTTGGAAAGGAGCAGCTAGATGATATGAAGGCTAAGCTAGACAGCGTTCACAAGCTTCTAAGGAAGCAGGTCAGCTTTGCAGAAGATTTGGCAAATGGATGGAGATGAAGAGCTTCATGAAGAAGACTTTGGAACCGAGAGCACCATGAGTATCGACAGCTCTCACTCGCATCGATCGACACAAGACGACAGTCATCGATCGACGTTCAAAGAGGAATATCGATCGATGTCCGTGATACCACATCGACGACAGAGTCTACCGAGTCTACAACTACGACCAAACCAATCCGGATTATGACACACGCAGAGTTCGCAGCGAGACACCCAAACCCACTCCACCCTTTCTTCGATCGACAAGACGAAGCAGATATCGACCGACAGTCACAACCATACATCGATCGATTTACACCACCAGACATCGATCGATTTACACCACCAGACATCGATCGATTCACTACCATCAAACAGCGAGTTTAGCTACCAAAAATAGATGCTGCCCTACTCTATGCAAATTGATCCCGACTATGAAAAAATATATTTGACCCGATTTTACCCCTGATATCTGAGTGTTTTAGGATATATCTAGTATGTTTTGTAGTCTTTTTAGCATATTTTCAGGTTCACGAGCAGTTGGAAGAAAGATGATGTTTTAGGACCATTTTGGAGCACTTTAGAGATCTCACCCGAGGAGGCCATATCGACCCCCTCAGGGTCGACACGAATAGAGACGCGTCGATCGATACACATCCTGTGTAATCAATCGATATTCGAGCCGCAGAAGCCCATTTTGGTCACAGCCGACTTGAAGCCCAAGCAATCATCTATTTACCAGAATGCCCCTGACGAGTTCTAACCTAATTATTCCTAAGTATTTAAGTCTTGCCTAACTGTTTTGGCAAAGACACAGTTTTTCACATAGCTTTTACATAGTTTCTTCTACCTTTTCTTAGTTCTTTGTTTTGTGAGAGAGAGAGAGAGAGTTACAAATTGAGAGCTTTCTTGAACACCTTTGTTTCTATCTATTCTATCTATGCAGTTTTATATTATTGTTATGATGTTCTACTCAGCCATGTCTGAGTAAACACCTTTGTTGGATTTAGGATTCAAATAGGTTGAGGGATTAGCCCCAAATATGAATACTTGAGCATGTGATATTTATCTTCGGATATTGTTCTTAATGCTTGTGTAGGAGTAGCTAACCTATACACGAATACAAAGATAACATCCTTGGATCTATCTTCTCTGAGCTAAGAATTTGCTGGGAACAAGCGATAGCTGACTTGGCAAATTCTCTAGTGAACTGTATTCAACCACACGCTTAAAGCTCGCTAGTAGCGTATCGATCGATACTCCTATAGAGTCATCGATCGATATACGCGAGGCACCATCGATCGATACGTGCAATGGCAGGTCGATCGACGCCTTTCAGTGATTCTCAACGTGGAGTCTCATTGATTATAGTGTAAGATAGTCGGCGACGACAGTCGGGCTATTGCATCGTTGGGTTCTTTAATATCATGCAAGCATCTCATATAAGCATTCATACTATTATAATCCTGATAACCTGAATAGTAATCCTAAATCTAACACCTTCACCATATTAGTTAACACCCAAATCAATCACTTGAGTAATTGTCTTGCTCACCAGTTTTAAGTTTACTTGCAATTTACTGGTTTGAAATCTTTGACCTAGCTTAGTTATAATAAGATCTATTGTGTTCCATCGCTCCCTGTGGATTCGATCCCTAAGTACCACAACTTGACCTCTTTTGATGAGAGTAAGGTTGCTCTAGGATAATTTGAGCATCGTATCAGAAACCCTCGAAGAGGGTAGATAAAACACAAAAGAAACCCCTACACAGGGTTAAGAGTTTAAAAGTTTGAGAGATGGGGTTCTAGTTGACTTGAGGATCATCGTCAGAAGGCTCAGGGGTCCTCACTACTTTGGCTTTTTCAGGAATCTGGGGCTCGTCCTCAAAGGAAGGGGCTGGAAGGCCTAGGAACTGAGCTTCGGTAGTTTTGACAATCTTGTACTGCTCCAGTGCAGTCGCGAGATTCCAGCTCTCGGTCTCCTCCTTAAGTCATTCCCTCATCAGTTCCCAACGAGCCATCACCTGGGCACCGTTCACCGCCATAGACTTCTCGATCCCGAAGGTCTCTGCAGCATCCTTCAGTTCACATATTTCCTCCTCCCTCTTCTCTAACTGCTCCCTGAGAGAGGCATTTTCCGGCGCTGCAAACACTCCCGCTTCATCTTGGTTCTTTAGCTTGAGCTTCAGCCCTTTGATCTCTTTCTCCTGAGCCAAGACCCTATCCTTCTCTTCACGTAGCTGAGAGGCCAGAGTGTCCATCTCGGCCTTCATGGAAGTCTTATCCTCCATCCTCTCCCCGAGCTGATATAGCTGAGTCACCACCTGCACAGACACGATCCAAGAAACAAAGAGAACCACAGGATCTCACGAAACAAAAATATGTATATCTCACCTGAAGTAAGTCAACTTGGAGGGATTGGATGGCAGCAGAAGAGTCTTTCTCCAAAGCTAGGAGAACTGGAGTCAAAGGGAAGAACTTGGCAGTAAGATTAGCGAGGACGTTGTCAAGAGCGAGGGGTAATGATGAAGATTCTTTTGAGGCAGACCCGGAGACTTTAGCCCTCTTCTTGGAAGACGAAGGAGGCTGACATGGAGTAGCTTTCCGCTTGTTGCTCCTGACGAACTGAACGTCATCATCATCCTCGACGGGAGTTGGTTTCTTAGAACCAGCCTTCTTCACCTACATCGCTTCGTAGGCTTTCTGATACTTAGCCAAAGCCTCATCTCCTTTAGCTTCCGACATGTTACCTGAAACGCAGTACGAAGTAGAGTTAGAAACTATTCAGAAGTAAAAGACGTGATAAGAAAAGAACTCACCCCAGATGCTGCAACGCTCTAAAGCTTCTTTGCTCACTAGATACGGAATTTGCCGCCTCTCCGCTGGAAGCTTCAACACCTTTTTGATCGTTTCCTTCCCTTGAGAAAGGTCCAAGCTAAGCACATCTGCAAAAAGAAACAGCAAGCATCAAAATCAAGTTAGCAAGAGAGATATTTTGAACTCTCGTGACCCACCAGCTGCACGCCAGATCGAAGAGAAGCCTGGGAGATACATGAAGGCAAATTTTTCAGCCGAGTGACCCTCGAAGACAGGATGCCTCTTCCTCTCTCTCTTGGGAATTTATTGAACCGGAGGCGTCTTGCTACGGGGACGCAGATGATGTCTCCCCTCTCCAGTATTCATAGAAGAAACAGAGTAAGAGTAAAGGATCTCCGCAACTCCGATAGTAAGACCCTCGAGGTCACCAAGGTTCTGCATAGCGATCAATGTCTTCCAGGAGGGAGGATTCAGCTGCCCCGGGGAAATTCCAAACGTCTCCGATATCTTGGCCACCAGGGAAGGGACTCGATCTCTGAAGCCTGACTTGAAGAAACCCTCGTACACGGGAACCTCATCGACCTCAAAGTCGGAAACCCTATCGAAGGGAACAGGAATCCGGATGGCGACCTCGTCGGAAAGACTGAACCTCTGTCTCCAACTTTCGACCTCCTCCACTCCAATCGTCGAAAGAAGACCAACAGAAGGAAGTTTCTCCATTTCTGCAGTTGGAGAAGCTCTTTCTACGACCGCCTGGCCTGGATTCTCGACCGCCGCGGTAAGATCTAGAGAGAGGTCAGAAGAATCTGTAGATTCAGGAGGGTCGGTTGTGACTCTGTTCTTTTTCGACCTTATCCTAGAACCGATGGAAGAAGAGCTAGGAGAAGGATTCGATCCGGTCTTCATCTTCGATATGGGAGTCGATGGGGGAGGTGCGAAATGAAAGAAAAAAAGAGAGAGAAAGGAAAGAGAGTATTACCCGTGAAGATCTTGAGGAGGGAGAATCGCCAAGGATCTTCGAGAGAGAAAGAAGGAAAGTGAAGCGTTTACTAGGCGGCAAAATGGAGAGATTAGGGTTAGAACCCTAATCGAAGCTCCACGCCCACAAACGCTCCATGCGAGGAACGCGTATTCAGAAATCTCCCAACACGTGTCCTGCGAGATCCTCACTTTCCCTCCAAATCCATACGCCGGCCTCGGTCCCTCGATCCAGGATCTCAGGAATCTCGTCTTTCATTTACAAGTGAATCCCGAACTCGGATCCCGTCTAGTTCAAGAACTCCAGGAAAAATTGAGTTCCGCTAGAACTCCGCAAAAGACTCCGACATAAGAGAAGATTAAAAGACACGGAACTACTAAAGCGAGGTCCTGCCTGAGGGAAGCCTGCTGAGAATGAGCAACTCCGGTTGACTTGAGTGCACAGGTTATTCCCCGAATTCGATGACGAAATCGAGAAATAAAGGGCAAACTGTTGGGAAAAAAATACTCAGGTAACATTTTCTTCCAGGCTCCAGGCAGGACTCAGGCCTCCGGGTCCCCGCAAAAGAATACCACGGGTCCTCACTGAAAAGAACTCAGGAACTACCCTTTCCCTCGGGGAAATGGAAAACTTCTGACAAAGAGAACCTTCCATATTTCCGAATATGGAAGAATTTCTCTTATTCAGACTGACTAAAACCGACCTAAGGACGAATATAAGGCGAATCAAAACCCTAAAGCACGGGATCAACATCTGGAGACTAAGAGAATAAAGTTAGGCGGCTAGGCTAGGGTTCATACACCAATCTATTGTAGTTCCTGCTTTACTCTCTAATAAAACATCTCTTCACATACAAACTCTTGTTATCCTTCAAAATCTCTAAACACTCACGAAATATTAGCTTAACCCCCGTTTCGTAGTACTCAAAAAAGTCCTGTCACAAAAATCCTCTAACAGGTGTGATCTTAATATTAATAAATACATATAGATACATAATTATTATTGATACTTTGTTATTATTAACTACGATGTGGTGCAATTCCATTGGAAATATTCGAAGGCTTAATCTTTTTCTCCACGTCAGTATTATGTTTCTAGTCAAGGTGAAGGCTGAAAGCTATCAAACTTTTAAAATGGTAACAAGAAATATAATATCAGCAGAGCTATAGACATACTTATATGTTATGGTATTCAAATGTGCTATCCGCAGAGAAATATACTATAAATAAAAGTAAAAGATTTGAAACTCGTAAGGAGGATTAGATGGTGGACATTTCGATTCAGTTTCAGTTATTGATTTGTTTAGCTTATGATTCGGTTAAAATGCTTGACCAAGACCAGGAACAAATGATATTCTAGAGAAAAATGAGGTTTTAGAATTTAATATTATTTGAAAAGTGATTTTGACATATGTCATATCTAGAATTACTTTCACTAAAAAAAAGATGACATAACATACTAGAATTGATGAAATGTCTAATGATAAAATATGACATGTCAATAAATGTTGATTTCTATGTAATAAATATAAAATATTTATAAATTTAGAATATGGAAATAAATTATAATCATCATAAAATAAATATATTTGAATATGACTTTAAATAATGTAATAAATATAAAATATTTATAAATTTAGAAATATTATTTAGTTTATTTTTATAATCATATAATTTTATTATAATCATACAATTTTTATTACTAAACAAGATTTTCAAAATTTTATATTATTTTTTAAAAAATATAAAATTTTAATCGTAACACCATTTGTTGCCTATTTATATCTATACATTTTAAATGTTACAAATTCTATTCAATTTATTTTTTGATCATTATAAAAAATTTCATATCATGTTTTAAAGAAAATCTATACAAATTGATTTAATATATAATAACTAAAAGTAATAAATGAAAATCTATCTAAAATTGTAAAAAATTTTTTTAAAAAAAAAATATATATATATATATATATATATATATATATATATATATATATATATATATTTCTTAAATATAATTTAAAATAAATAAAAAATTTATTTATCTTAATTTTATGTTAAATGTTTTAACATATTTGTTTCAATGATTTATACTCATCTAGATGGGTTTAGTTATATCAACCCACAAACTTATCAATGTTTCTATAGTTGATAGTTGTTACCATCGAACTTGTATTAATACTAGGTATTTTTCGGCACCATATGCAGCAATTAAAAACTTAAATTTCATTTATATTTAAAAAATTAAAAGTACTAATACAAGTTCGATGGTAACAACTATCAACTAGAGAAACGTTGATAAGTTTGTGGGTTGATATAAATAAACCCATCTAGATAAGTATAAATCACTGAAACAAATATGTACATTTAAGAAAATAAACTAAAAAGGTTCAAGCTTGATAAGTTGTATAACTTGTATTTGCATTTTTTATTAACAAATTTTTTTTGATCAATTTTTGTTAACAATTATATTTCCATTTATTGGTTTGATTTGATATGTATTTAACTATTTATTACTCGTTGCTTTTGGTTTCCAGCTAGCAAAAGAAAAAGTTTGAGAATGTCAAACTGTAAATTAATATATGGAAATCATACACCAATTCATTGCGAGATTGGTGCTTTACCAACTACTTTTTGTTTATGCCATTTTTTTCCAGACATGTGTGTATGAGTTTTCTGTATCCCAATCATTTAGAGAATAAATATAAAATTCAATCTTCTCCGAATTCTTGATAGCCAGAGTTATTTACATAAGACCATATCTAGAGGTGTTTCATTTCCCACTTTTTATTCATTTTGAAGCAAATAATGCTCAATAATATTCCATTTTTTGCTTCAAAATGAAGCAAAGAACAGTGTTGCTTCAAATTTGAAGCAATATTGTTCATTGTTTCATTTATTGAAACTATGCTATCTCTAAATTATAAATTGATCCTTAATTTTTATTTATTCTTATATTTCGTCGAAATGGATTATATATGTTAATATTATCCAATCAATTTTAAAATTTTGACTATTCTTTCATCTAATTTGATATTTTAATTGAAAAACATGAGAATATTTATTCTAAGAACTTTAATTCATTTAAAATAATGAAAGATAAATAACCTCACATTTTATTTTTAACACACTTTTATTAATCATTTAAAGAAAAACTTTAAATATATATAAGATGTTTTCTTTATAAAATATGGTGTTTTATGTTTGTTTATTCATGTTATGTAATAAAAAATTTATATAAATGTATAATTTTATATTAAATAATAACTGTGTTGGATTATTGTTAAAACAAAAATGTTGGGTAAAACTAGTAAATATTAAAAAGTATAATGTGTTGGTATAAGGAATGATCGTGATGCTCTCAACTTAACAAACGCTGTATACTCTCATAACTACCGTGACAGTCACGATAGAAGCGAGCGCTACTACAGGAATGATCGCCGTCACAAACTTGCTGCAGAGAGACCTTTGCGTGGACCAGGAGACAACCGCTGGTCTTCCTCTAGACCTCGTAACAATCATCGGTATGCTCCTTATGCAACAAAGAAACCTCAAACATGGATGGAAAAGAGTAGACGTACGGGGCTCACAAGAGGAAGTACGTCAGCTGATATTGAAGGAAAAAAACATGGTTTTCATGAGGACAACAATCAGGATGGCACTTTGTCAATACATACACCTGGCGAGCCTTCTGATCTTGAAGCTTCTCCTCGAAGCAGTGGCAGAAAGCTAGCAAGCACCATTGTTTCACCTTTTCATGTGAACAACGATACTGATGGTGATGGTAACGTTACGTTCCGAAGGAAGAGTGCTTCACGTGCTATTGATTTCTCTCCTATGGAGAATTATATGCTTAACAACGTATGAACAATGGTCCAATCATAGAAGCCTTGCATGATATGGACATTGGAGGATCTGAGAACGTGGGAGATCAACTTCAGGAATCATGTATGGACATAGATGGGACGGATGACCCAGATGAGGATTTACTAGGAGAGGAACTAAAAGAAATGGAAGCGGCTCATCATTTAGCATCATCTTCTAGTGCAAAGGCTAAAAGTAGTAAGGCCAGATCGTCAAGTAGAGGTGTTTCACGCCATGGTATTCCACGTGGAATGCCAATTAGAAAAGCAGAGTTCCTTCGTCGGACTTCTCCAGGGAGCCGATCTACTTCTGTTGGTTTACCTTCTTTGGGGGAAACCGGGAATCGTAGGCATGTCCGTCACAGCAGGTCAAAGAAAACCAACACAAGTTCTCGTAGGGTTAATGAGTTGGAGGGGTCCAAAAAAACCCCAAAAACTTATTTATGAAGACGCTCAGTTGGAACTGTCGTGGGATAGGGAACAACCTCACAGTTCGACGCCTTACAAAGATGTGTCAGAAGCATCACCCAGGATTTGTGTTCCTTTCTGAAACGAAGAATAGGAGACTGTTGTTGCAGAACATTCAGGCCGACTTAGGATTTGATCATTTTTTTACTGTTGAGCCACTTGGTCTCAGCGGAAGTTTAGCTCTTTTTTCTATGGATGAATTTGATGTTAATGTTTTATTTTCGAATAAGAATGATTGACATTGAGGCAGTCATTGATGGAATAAAAGTCTTTATGACGTTTGTTTATGGAGAACCTGTATTAGAGCGTAGAGAACAAGTTTGGGAATGTCTTACGCGTTTCTCAACAACTAGAACTGGACCATGGTTTATGATAGGAGATTTTAATGAAATCACTGGTCATAATGAAAAGGAGGGAGGGAGATAACGCTCATATAGCTCGTTAATACCTTTTAGACAGATGCTTAGCGATTGTGGGATGCTAGAATTTCCATTTACTGAAAATATGCTATCATGGGTAGAAAAGAGAGCAGGACGTATAACTGTTAGATGTCAACTAGACAGAGCTGTTTGAAATGAAGATTGACAAGAAAAATTCCCTCACTCAGCTGTAAAGTATATGAGATTATGGAGATCGGATCATCGTCTGATTCTTGCAGATATTCTCACAAAGCCATTAAGGAGATCGAAAAAATTCAAATTTGATAAAAGATGGATAGAGAATGAGGAACTAAGGAAGATCATTCTTGAAGGATGGAAATCTCCAGATCTTCCCTTGGATGTGAATATCATGGATCATATTGCCAGTTGTCGCAAGGCCTTGAGCCAATGGAGGAGACAGCACAATTTTAACTCAGACCTATTAGTCGAGGAGCTAAAAGAAAAGGTAGATGGACTGTACTGGAGAATGATAATGCGACGACCGAGGAAATAACGAAAGCCTTGAAAGAACTTTCTGTTGCTCTGAAGGCAGAAGAGATATTCTGGAAGCAAAAAAGTCGAGTGTTCTGGTTAAGAAAAGGAGATAGGAACACAAAAATTTTCCATGCGCTGACAAAGCAAAGGAGAGCGAGAAATAAAATTACACAGCTTTTAGATGCAAATGGAAATGCTGTTGAGGATGAGGAAGGACTGGTGGCCATCGCTACTAGTTATTTTAGACAAATATTTGAGTCGTCAAACCCAGAAGATATAGCTGATGCGCTATCAGAGGTTTCCACAACAATTACGGAGACAATAAATAATGAACTTACATCACCGGTTACAGAATGGGAGGTTAAATTAGCACTCTTTGCTATGCACCCAGAGAAAGCCTCTGGACCAGATGAAATGACAGCTTTATTTTATCAAAAATTCTGGAATATTGTCAAGGATGATTTAACTCTTATAGTTAATCAATTCCATTTCGAGGGGGTAGTGGCAAGTGGATTGAATGATACCAATATATGTCTTATTCCGAAGAAGACTAGGCCCAATGAGATGTCCCAATTCCGGCCAATCAGCTTGTGAAATGTTAGTTACAAGATAATCTCTAAGGTCTTACGCCAGAGATTAAAGAAAGTTCTACAAGATTGAATTTCAGAAATCCACTCGGATAATATCATGGTAGCTCAAGAAATATTTCATGCCCTGAGAACTAAACCCAGCGGACGCAAAAAAAGAATGGCCATAAAGACGGATATGAGTAAAGCGTATGATAGGATGGAATTGTCGTTTATTGAAGCTATCATGAAAAAGATGGGTTTCTCAGAGATCTGGATTATTTGGATTATGCGTTGTATCACTTCGATTAAATACAATGTGCTCATGAATGGACAACCCAGAGAGTATATTGTACCGGAGAGAGGCTTGCGTCAAGGTGATCCTTTTTCTCCTTTCATCTTTATTATATGCACGGAAGCGCTCGTTAGCCTTCTTAATAATGCTGAGAACCAAGGAAAGATAACGGGAATGCGTGTTACACGCGCGTGTCCCTCAGTATCCCACCTTCTCTTTGCTGATGATAGCCTTTTCTTCTGTAAGACGGAGCCCCGTGAATGTGAAGAAGTGATGAATGTAGTCAGGAAATATGGACAAGCATCAGGCCAACATATTAACTTTGAGAAGTCCTCTCTACTCTTCGGTAAGAGGATCAACGCAGCTATTAGATAACAAATTAAAGATACACTTGGAATCCAGAATGAAGGAGGAATGGGTACATATCTAGGAATTCTAGAAGATATCAGCGGATCTAAATGAAAACTCTTTGCTTTTCTCAAGGAAAAGTTAATGCATCGAGGGAATGGATGGACGGGTAGATGGCTATCAAAAGGAGGGAAAGAGGTTTTGATAAAATTGATCTTGCTAGCTCTCCCGACATACGTTATGTCTAGTTTCCTGCTTCCATTAGAGATATGTGGAAACCTCGCAAGTGCCATTGCATAATTTTGGTGGAGTTCGAACCCCCCAAAGCGAGGAATTCACTAGGCAAAATGGGAAAAGCTTTGCTTACCAAGGGAGGAGGGAGGAATTGGATTTCGTATGAACCATGAGTTTAACCTGGCCTTGCTAGAAAAACAACTATGGACCCTGACTCTTTGGTCGCTCGAGTTTTGAGGGGAAGATACTATAGATTGAGTTCGCCCTTACAAACAATCTCAGTAAGCAGTCCATCTTATGTGTGGACCAGAATTTCTGCGGCACGAAATCCTCTGCTATTGGGGATTAAACAGAAAGTACACTCAGGATATGAGGTCAAGCTGTGGGAGGACCCTTGGATCCCTACATCACCAGCTAGGCCGGCTCAACCTATAGCCCCATCTCTGCACCCGAACATGAGAGTAAGCGACTTCATTAATGGAGAATCGAAGGAGTGGGATGTTGGGTTACTTGAGAATTACATTGCCCTTGCTGATATACCTCTCATAAGGAGTTTGGCAATAAGCACATCTTACCGTCGGGATACTTTCTGCTGGAACTATACCAAGAATGGACAGTATACTGTTAAATCAGGATATTGGGTTGCTCGGAACTTATTGAAGGAAGAGGAAGAAAAGGAGGTACTGAAATCTAGTATAACTAAACTTCATGCCTTCTCTTGGAAGATAAAGGAACCTCAAAAAAATTTGCCATCTTATATGGCAACTGATAACTGGTCATGTGGCTGTAACGAGGAATCTCATACGACGAAACATGAGATGCGATAATTACTGCCCACGATGTGGGGAACCAGAAAAAACTGTCACACATGGAATCTTTGAATGCCCGTCAGCTCTACAAGCTTGGTCCTTATCAGAAACTCCAACAAACCCAAGCATCTTCCCGGTTTCGAGCCTCTATGCGAATATGGATTATCTTTTATGGAGAAAGAATAACATTGTCGAACCTGCGCTAAACAGAGACCTTTATCCCTGGATAATCTGGTACGTATGATATGCTCTTTAGAGGGATTGACAGGGACCCATTGGAGTTAGTTCGTTACGCTGAGAGCGAGTGTCAAGCCTGGTTCAACGCAAATGAGATGGTACCATCGAATCTATAAGAACATAGTATGGTGGAACCTTAACTCTTAAGTTTGAGTAATATGGTGGAACTCTTTGTCACTTAGGACTCTTTCTTTTTGAAGTCTACAAGGGATTTCTCAATCTTTTACACATTCTATAGCTCTACTAAACTTTGCAAGCCCCCTTTCTTTGTTCTTTTTCTTCTCTTTTTTTTATATGGGGGCCAAGACTTTCTTTACAAACTTGAGCTATCTTTTCTTTACTTATCCCATAAAGACTTTTTACTTTGAGCACTAATAGTCTATTCTTTCCTTTCATAACCTTTTCAAATCCCAAAATCAAACTTTACAACACTCACCCCCATCATAGACAATAGAGTGCCTAATCTAGAAAGAATGGAGACCAAGCATTGTCGTTCCCAATACTCTCGACATTATATGCATGTAAGACTTTCCGAAAAAGACCTCACTCAACAAACAATGAAGGCTTGAAATAAGGGAAGAGTTTAAGGAATGGAGTATTACTTGAATTTGTCTAAAAAGATCGGCAAAGAATAAGGGAGACAACTCAAGTGTGTATAGCCATGACTTAGCACACAAAGGACCATAAGAAAGAGAGATTAGGTTCATTCAGTTCAAGTAAGGTTGTCGTTGACTTCAAAGAGTGAGCTTCAACAATAAATGAGTTTCAAGAAGAGTTTTCAAGGTTTGAAGTCTACAAGTTTTCTAAAGGATACTCAAGCTAATTGCCATGATTACAAAGGTTATCACTTTGAGTGCTTAGCATGAGCTCTTTACAAGGTTGATATCATCCTTGTCTCCTAATGCATGATGTATATGCTCAAGACTTCTAATATATATATATATTATGCAAATAGATGAATGTTCTAGACTCGATCCTAATTCAACTACATGACTCTTTTTGTATTTTTCAAATTTTATATGGTTTTTCTATGCAATAACTATCTACAAATGCATGCTTATGACACGAAACACAAGATGATCAGCAACGTGGCACCTCCCCCACACTTAATTCACACAGTCTCTGTGTTTGTTAAGTGGAGAGAAGGGCCTAAAGGAAAAACTAAATGCAAAGACAAATGGTATGTACAATGGTAAGGTTTTGGAGTACCTCTATGGAGCATGAGAAGAGGCTGATGCCTCGCCCTTAGAGTCATCTTTGTTGGTGTCAAAATCGGTCACGACGGAATCAATGAATGAAAGTCTCTAGAAAGTATTTCTTGAAACAAAAAGTCTCGGATAATTTGAAAAGAAGTTATACGAGATTTTCTCAAATTAGAATATCCACTCTCTGTGAGATCGGAAGACTACGGGCGTGCGTGGACGAGAGTCCCCGGAAAGATCGGTCCGCTCGCCCAAGGACATCGGCCCAAGGACATCGAGATTCGATCACCACAAAAACCCTAAACACAAAAGAATCTGCCTCGAAACTTCGAAGAGGTCGTTCTCTCAAACCGTGAGGAACCAGAAAACGATCAAGATATCAAATCGAAGCCCTCGCCGAGATCTTCAGCCTGGCACCGGCGGCACCCCAGCCTGGCGCCGGCGGCACCCCGGCCTGGCGCCGGCGGCAACCCGCCTGGCGCGGGCGGCACCCCCCTGCGCCGGCGGCACCCGTTACCGGGCCGGCCTGGCGCCGGCGGCACCCGTGACGCAGGCCGGCCTGGCGCCGGCGGCACCCGGCCTGGCGCCGGCGGCACCCGACCTGGCGCCTACGGCATCCGTGACGCGGGCCGGCCTGGCGCCGGCGGCACCCGGCCTGGCGCCGGCGGCACCCGACCTGGCCCGGCGGCACCCGTCACGCGGGCTGGCCTTGCACCGGCGGCACCTGACCTGGCGCCGGCGGCACCCGTGACGCGGGCGGCCTGGCACCGGCGCACCCGACCTGGCGCCGGCGGCACCGTCGCGCGGACTGGCTGGCGCCGGCGCACCCGTCGCCGGACGAGCCTGGCGCCGGCGGCACCCGACCTGGCGCCGGCGGCACCCGTCACGCGGGCTGGCCTGGCGCCGGCGGCACCCCGGCCTGGCACCGGTCGACGGCCCTCGTCCTGGTCTCGGTCCCATCGTGTTCGGTCTGATCCCATCTTGACTTGTTTGGATCAATCATCGTGAATTTGGGACGATCACGGCTACGGAATAAACATCCTTCGACTCGATTGGAATCGTCCTCGATGTTTTACGACAAAAACTAGAAGGATTGGATTTCTCGTAGAAGATATCGTATAAAACAAAGATCGATTAACTTGAACATCGATCCTTTAGGCTATACGGTTTATTTTACAAGAAAGATAGTCTTTTCGAGAAATCGTATAAAACGTTCAACGACTTAAGACAAGTCCACGGACTTACTTATGATTTTAAGAATTCAGGCCCAATCATACTATGACGGTTTATCCAATTTCCCGAACATCGGATAAACATCAAGCCACCGAAAAATAGGGGAAAACTCGAGGATAATTATGAAGATCGACGGAACTGGAATATTTCCTGAAGAGATAAACTTGGGCCCAAAGGCGAGGTCCATCATCCTAAGGCAAACCGACCTAGGAGTGAGTATATAAGGAGAGCAAGAGCAGAAGAGAAGAGGATCCGAAATCCTAGAATCTAGACTTAGAGAACTCTAGCTTAGAGAACTTAGAATTAGGCGGTTAGGCCAGCGAGGCAGGACTTAGAACGTCTGGCCGCCTCTTGTTCTAGTTTTATCTTCTCCGCAAGACCCATGTTCCTCTCGGAAGGATCGAACTATACTTTTACTCAAAGCTCCGCACATAGAAACCCTAGGCATTATCTTCGACATGTCCGCTTCTATGACCAACGCTCATATTAGACGAACCAGGCCCTAGAACGTCTGGCCGCCTCCTGCTTGCAAATCTCCGCTTCTCTCGGAAGGATCGGACAATTCTTTTACTTAAGAGCTCCGCACATAGAAACCCTAGGCGTTATCTTCGACATGCCTGTTTCTATGACAAACGCTCATACTAGACGAACCCGCCCAGACGGTTCGATCTCTTGTTCAATTCTTTCTAACTGAACTACGTCCGACTTGATCCTCGAAAAGGGTACGTAGGCAGCACTTTCTTAAGGTCCAGTCCCAAATCTTAACAAAACCTTTTCCGCATTTATTCGGTCACTTGTCGTTGGCTGTCGCAGAGAATCCGGACCTCCAGGGAAAGTCGGGTTAACTTGGCTTTCCTCCGTTTTTATTCTTTAAAATCGACGGTGTGAATTTCGGTTCCCACAGTTTGGCGCTAGAAGGAGGGGGGGACGGATTACTCTTACTCATACGGCCGCAAAGCGCTTGATCGAACCGATGTCCGGAAATATGAAAGAAAAAGTTGCAGTTTGCGTCAACGATGGTAAAACAACTCCAGCAGCGACTGTTCCTATGGCCAACGCTTACGCAAACGCCACGGTGCTCGAGCAAATAAAAAACCTAGCCGCGGCCTTCCGCCACAGGAAGAGCACGAAAACGAGCTCGCAATTTCTCTATCTAAACAGAAAGGGCAACGATAAAATCTATCTAACCCCAACAATTCGTCTTGTTACCAAGTTAGGGAGAATCGCAACGAGCAAGGTTTCTACGAAAAAACGTTTCTTTCGAGAACCTCTCGGAAAAATAAAACTTATTCCCCTTGAAACCTTGGGGAAACCCTATATTACTCGCAGAATAGGAAGCACGTGCAAATCGGTTTCAACCGATTCCCACTGCCATACTTCTTACAAAACACACTCTCGAGGAATAAACGGCAAAACGAAAGGAAGGGTCAGAGCGTTAAATCTACTAGGACGACTTGCCATAGGGTAAGAATCAGTCTTCCCAGTCCGCCTTAGTAAAGGGCCCAACTTTGTTCTCCTTGGGGTCAGTTCAAAGGCTTAGTTGCAAAAAGGCTTCCGTCACCGTTTCGTCTCAATCGGAGTTTCCGTTGAGATTTTACGAAGGGAACAAAATCACTCTCCCGGCCACCTCGCCCGTGGACGAGAACAACCATCACCAAGGTCACCTCGCCCATGGCCACCTCGCCTGTGGAAACCTCACTTTGCTCTCCTTTGAGTCTAGGTCAAGATGGTTTTCGTTTCGTCTCAATCGGAGCTTCCGTTGAGATTTTACGAAGAAAACAATGTCGCTGTCTCGACCACCTCGCCCATGAGAAGGATCTCTCTGTCCCGTCATAGGACGAGACCGGTCCTGTCTCAGTACCATGCATCTTTGCCTGAGTTTTCGTAACTCGATCTTTGAGTCCGTGGAGCCCCGGGGATCGACGAAGGCGAGCAGCAGCAGCATCGGCGGACGCGGGACACGGCACGGGCGGCAAGCCGGCCTGGCGCCGGCGGCACGCGTCACGCGAGCCGCCTGGCGCCGGCGGCACCCCGGCCTGGCGCCGGCGGCACGCGACACGTGGGCCGGCCTGGCGCTGGCGGCACCCGGCCTGGCGCGGCGGCACGCGACACTCGGGCCGTCCTGGCGCCGGCAGCACCCCGGCCTGGCGCCGGCGGCACGCGACACGCGGGCCGGCCTGGCGCCGGCGGCACCCCGCCTGGCGCCGGCGGCACCCCGCCTAAAGCCGGCGGCACGCGACACGCGGGCCGGCCTGGCGCCAGCGGCAAGGGTCCTGGCGCCCATCCATGCAGTTGTCTCGTGCTCGGGCAACGGCACATCTCGATCCCTTAAACCCATGTTCGGATTGTTCGAAAAAACGACGATTCTTCCGCAAAGCCTTCTCGATTTTTTAACAAAGTTCGTATTTTAAAATCTAAGTTCGAAGCCTCATTATTCAAACCCTCGAAAACGGGAAGTCTACGAATCCAAGTCCATCTCAATCCCGATACTCGAGGAGTCTCGTTGGGTAAGAAACGATTACCTTGAAATCTACGGCTAAAGATCCTCCCAAACACAAAGATTTCCGCACGAACCCGCAGATCGACACGAAAAAACTAACGGAGGAAGACGCGACACGGCAGCGGCCCACGGAACCGTCACAAGACGGCTGCCGGTGGCCCGAACGCGGCACTGCGCCCACGCGAGCGCGGCCCCTTCACCGCGCGCCGGCGGTCCCCTCCCGGGACGCCGGCCCAGCCCTCCGGCGCCTGTGCGCCGCCCTCACGTCAGGGTCTCCGGTCCCATCGTGCTCGGTCGATCCCCTCTTGGCTTGTTGGATCAATCTTTGTGATTTGGTACTATCACGGTATTCTAAACACCTATCGTCTCGACTATACGAGGAAATGGGATTCCCTTCCTTCGAAATGCCGAAACCGTTCAAAAGACTATTTTCTCAGAAAATTTTGTAAAGGTTTTAATTCTTTGAAGGACGAGGACAAAATCGTCAATTGAAAAACTGCCGTAGAATTTAGGGGAACTTAGGATTAGGTGGATAGTCTAGCAAGCTAAGTCTTAGGCAAAATTTCCAGTCTTGTTCCATCGTTCCTTGATTGTCCAGGCAGAACATGCAAACTGATCTAGTCTCTCGAAAAACCGAGAAACGATCGCCACGCGTTCTAAAAAGCATACTCATCCCGCTTCCTAAAAGAAAGAAAAAACGTACACTAGCCTTCGGAAGAACGGCTAACCCGTTTTCTTTCGTAAAAAGAAAAGGGAAGTAGGTACGTATACTATATCCCGTGTAAATCCCATCTTCGAAAACTATTTGCTTCAGCATCAAGACAACGCTTTTGACAAAGCAAACTCTCGCAGCAATAAGATTCATCTTAAAAAACGCTAACGGCATAGCCCAACCGTTACAAACATAGTCCTTGAAAACTCTACTGTCCGTCTCTCGTCGCAAACTCGCGACTAGAAACGTGTACCAACGTCAGACTAATAGCACGACGGTGAACTACGAAAATAACGAAATAACCTTCGGTAAAACTCCACGAGTAGTTTCGAAGCAGCTTTCGTCCAAAGGTCGAAATCATAGCGGAAACATCTCCCGTGTAATCTGCGGAAAAATCGCTACTTTAACAATCTGCGATTTTCTATCTCCATGAAACCGGTCATCCATTACTTTCGTATAACAAGAACATTTTAAAACAAAACAGCCTATGGAAAAAACATGATCGGTCTCATGCAAAACGATTTCGCAGTACGCAAAAGTGAATGAGGAAAACATAATCCGTGGTCGCGAATATCGCAAGTAATTTGTGAGAAACGCTCTCCGGTTACCTTTGCGAAAACCCCCTTACATCACTTTTACGAAAAATCCTCTGTATGGTCGAGTCAATTCATACAAAGCAACTTTCGTAAAATAAACATAATGGGTCCAACGGGTAACTGACATAGACAGTTTTCGCTCCACAAGGTTTCTGGCTCCTGCTTTCACTCCCTGCGGTTACGTCCGAGCAGGAAATAATCACGCAGATGAACCCGCACGTGTCCTGCGTCGATCCCTTAAACTTTGTCCCACTCGGATAAAATGAAACGATTTTCATACAACAAAAAAATTTTATACGAACCATTCATCGTATAACTGAGACCTAAAGTGGTAGATCGTTTCTAAAAGCCATCAGCCATAACTCAGAAAACTCCGCTATGCTTGGCATGTCTATCTCGGCAAACGCTATTTTGCCCTCGGCCAACTACGCCCTTCCGTAAAGCCCGAACCTGAATTCGGCATCCCCATTAAGGACAATCATAAACTAACATGACCTTAATAAGGGTCATGGTCTGATCGTTTACCAACAACTTCCTTGGCGATACGGCTGAATCTAGCCTCCATGCCAATCCAAAGCTACTGAGCGAGCACCGCTCCAATCACTTAACGGCTAAAAACAACAATCCACGATTTGTTCATAGGACGCCAAGTGACTATTACGCAAGCAATTTGTCGCATAACCCAGAATAGGAAATCATACGATAAACTCTTCATACCAAAACTCAGTCCTAACAACCATATGGTTAACGGAAGATTTAAACTCATCGTCAATCGATTAAGTTCTATACGCCCCGTAAACACGGCATGAAAAGAAACACTCGTGACAAGGCTCCAAGAGTCATACGAGTCATCCTTAATATATACAAACAAATCCCGGAAGGCCAACACTTCACGAAGCACTGTGAATGTAGACGCTTTTCCCTGGGTCGAACTTACGCGACCTCTTGGTCCTGCGTCTAAACCGAAACAACAGTTTCTGGCTGCGAACATTCGCAAAGCATCTCCAAATCCCGCGAACATTTCAACCACGAAATGCGGCAAAAGGGAAACTCGACCTTCAGCACTGCGAGACGTCGCTAACGCTCGAAGGACATTCTTTTCCTCAAAACGTTCCAGACGAAATCCTCGTCTCTAGAACTCAAAACATACAAACACACCTCTAAACGGTAACATGCCTCTAAACTGGCATCATTTCGTTGTTGCTGATCACAACAAACGAACTCTAACGTCCTAAACAGACAAATAGCCGCCCTTCAAGGGGTAGGCTCTCTTGCATCCGACAAGGATAAACATAGCGCGTGTGGGAACCGAAATTCACACCGTCAATTTTCGATAAATAAGATTGCGGAGGAAAGCCAAGTGAACCCGACTTTCCCTGAAGGTCCGGATTCTCTGCGTTGCCACACGAAATCGACAAAGTAACAGAAGACAAAAAATAGAAATTGAATTATTTGCCCGAAGGCGTTTTATTAGATAAGGGAAACGAGTACAAGGATTCTCCGAAAGACAAAGAGAGTTGCGATTTAAAGAAAAAGATAGAGTCGCAGGCAGCCAAACGTCCTAAGCCTTGCTCCGCTAGTCTAACTACCTAAACCCTAGTTTTTCTAAGCTAGCAGGATGCTCTAAGTCTAATTCTCGGATTTTCGGGATGCCTTTCTCTTCTGCTCTTGCTCTCCTTATATACCCACCTCTAGGTCGGTTTGCCTTAGGGTGATGGGCCTCGCCTTTGGGCCCAAGCTTATCTCTTCCGGAAATGTTCCATTTTCGTCGGTCTTCGTAATTATCTCCGAGTTTTCCCGCTATCTTTCGATGACTTGATGTTTATCCGATGTCCTCGTAGAATCGGGTAAACCGCTATAGCCTGATTAGACCAAACTCACGAGGGCTGATCCAAACAAGCTAAGGCGGGGGAATGAACCGAGCACGATAGGACCGAGACCGGGACGAGGTCCGCGGACCGAACGCCAGAGAACCGACGCCGCGCGAGGGATTCCGCCCTGGCCAGCGGCCTGCGGACGTGGGCGGCCACGCCGGCCGCCAGCCCCCGTGCCGAAGCCAGCAGGCGCGTGTGCTCCGGCGCCAGGCGGGTGTGCCGCGGCGCCAGGCCGGCCGCGTGACTGCCGTGGCCAGGCCGGCGCGCGCCCATGCCGCGGTGCCGCCGGCCAGGCAGGCCAGTGCCCACGCGCCAGGCCGGCCCGCTGACGGGTGCCGCCGGCGCCAGGCCGGGTGCCGCCGGCGCCAGCCAGCCCGCGTCCCGCGTGCCCCGGGGCCAGGCCGGTGCCGCCGGCGCCAGGCCGCCCGCGTGACGGTGCCGCCGGCCCAGGCCAGCCCGCGTCCCGCGTGCCGCCGCGCCAGGCCGGTGCCGCCGGCGAAGGCCGGCCCGCGTGACGGGTGCCGCCGCGCCAGGCCGGGTGCCGCCGCGCCAGGCCAGCCCCTCCCGCGTG
This sequence comes from Brassica juncea, assembly GCA_018703725.1. NCBI lineage: Eukaryota > Viridiplantae > Streptophyta > Magnoliopsida > Brassicales > Brassicaceae > Brassica > Brassica juncea. The sequence continues at coordinate 19,774,026 of CM031936.1, read as the reverse complement.
CCGCCGGCGCCTGGCCGGGTGCCGCCGTCGCCAGGCCGCCCCGCTTCCCGCGTTGCCGCCTGGCGCCAGGCCGGGGTGCCGCCGGCGCCAGGCCGCCGCGACGGGCCGCCGCCGCAGGCCGGGCCGCGGCGCCAGGCCAGCCCGCGTCCCGCGTGCCGCCGGCGCCAGGCCGGGGTGCCGCCGGCGCCAGGCCAGCCCGCGTCCCGCGTGCCGCCGGCGCCAGGCCGGGGTGCCGCCGGCCAGCGGCGCCAGGCCGTCTCGCCGTCCGTGGTTTTTTTCGTTGTTCGATCTTTCCCTCGTCAGTCGTTTGCGGGAAATCTTTTGAGTTTCGGAAGGTCTTTAGCCGTAGATTTCGAGATAACCGTTTTTGACCCCAACAGTTAGCCCCCCAGCCCGTAAGGTCGGGGACGATTTTGCGGGCGAAGTGATCTGAATATTTTTTGAAAATCGAAATCTTTGGCTAAGGATTTTTTCCGCAGAGAACCTGTGTCTTCTCCTCCTTTTTTCTTATAAGTAGCCAACCCTCCCTTCTCATTCTTCACATCTTTCCAAGTTTTCTCTTCTTCTCCTCAAGAAAGAAAATGTCTTCATCCCAAGTTGAAAAGAGTGGTTCTGATGTTGAGATGGGCGAGGCCGGCCAAGCTCCGTCGGTTCCGGCCAGTCAAGCTCCCGCCGTTCAGGCCGTTCAAGAGGCTATTCCGTCCCTGACTGATGGGTTTGATTCTTTCAAGGCTAAGCTATCCCGGCGTAGTGCTGCGAAAGGCTCGAAGCGGGCGAGGACCGAGACGCCCGATGTTTCTCCCGCGGCTCCAACTCCCTTGCCTGCTCCTTTGGTTCCTAGCTCCGAAGTCCCATCCGATGCCCTCCCGTCTACAGAAGGGGTTATTGTTCCTGAACAGACTCTCGATGTTCAGATCCATCCATCGGGTTCTTCGACTGCCCCGATCGTGATCTCCGGAAGAGATGACGCGATAGAATCTGCACTTCTCCCCCCGGTGAAGAGGGAACTCGTCTTGGGACTGCCAGCGGCTGGTGCCGCGCCGCTGCCCAAGGGAAGGGCAAGAGCCGGCGCGGTGTCCGGAGCGAAAAAGAAGCGGGGTGCGAAGAGCGAGGAAAGCGACCTCTCAGAGCCGTTGGCGCGTCATCGTTCCAAGGTTCGATTTTGTCCGTAATTCTTGCACCGTTTTTTTTTATTTATTTATTTATTTTTTTTTTTTTTTTTTTTTTTTTTTTTGCGATGATGCTTACTCCTTCCTTTTTGCGGACAGTTTGTGTCTCTGATCGACGGAATGCTTGGCGAGTGCGGGTCGGAAGTCATTCGTCTATCGAAGGAACTGGAGTCGTCGCAGGAAGCGCTGAAGCGTACTAAGGCCGCATTGCAGACTGTCGAGGACACCCATGCCGCCCAGACGTCCCAGCTTGAGGTTCGTATCAGCGATCTTGAGCGCGACCTCGGGAAGACCGCGAGTTCGTTACTCAAGGTGAAGAAAGAGAGGAGGAGTAAATCCTCGGAAGTCCGCCGTCTTCAGGAGAAGGTTCAGGCTCACGAGGAGATGAATGCTCGTAGATCCTCGGAGGTTGCCGATGCCAGTGACGACTTCTATGGTCGTCTGACGAGGATGGCCATCCTGTTTGAGTCCTTGATAGCTGTCCGCAAGAGGGACTTGGCTTTAGCAGGGATCGAGGGGAGTCTGAATGAGCTCGAGCTGCTCCGAGGTAATGAGGCCCCGTCTTTGGACTTGGAGGAAGCCAGATTATCGTCCTGTAAAGGAGAGTGGGCGGCTACCGAGGGAGATTTCGATTCGATCCTCGCCGGTCTGCAGGCCGAATGCACCCTAGCTTCCGACCTCCGAAAACTCGGAAGATCGGGAGCGCGTGGGAGAAGATTGCGAGGGTGGCGCGGACGAGGCGGGTAGTGGCGATGCGACTGAGGGAGGCGACGGCGAGGCTGTCCCTGTCGCAAGTGAGGATGAAGATGACGCTCCTGGGAGCGTCTAGGTTTATCAATCCCTTCTGGGATTTCGTTCTTTATGTGTTTCGGCCGTTTAAGAGGCCATGATGTATTTACCGGGACTGGCCGTTGGTGGCTTCGAATCCCTGCCCCTTTTATGGGGTTTTGTTTGAATTTCCGCAGTCTCAATCTATGAAACGTTTTCGATTATTTACTGAACTTCAGTTTTTTCGAAGTATGAGAAAGAGGGTGTGAGTTGTCGTCTCATTCCTAGTTCCCCGATGATCACCGTACCTATTGTCTGCACAAAGCGAGATTTTCCGCGGTTTACCGATTCACGCGAAAGGCTCGTAAAACAAATAGGCTTAAGTGAAGAGACAAATTTTTGGATCTCGTATACCATACTATGTCTGTGAGATGTCAAGATCCAGCGTGGCTGGGTTTAGGGCAAGACCTAGGTTTACTCTCGGACTGAGGCTTTGCGATGACAAATCGGCTTTCGTTTTGCCTGTTTGCGATTTTAACCTGACTCGTACCGTTTAAAATCCGCGAATTGTTAGTCGGCTTATATGATTTGTTTTGGCGTGAGTCGAGCTACTTCCTTTACGAAGAGCTAGACCAAAATTTTGGATTTCTTGTATAGCGCGCTATGTTTATCTTGTCTGATGTAAAAGAGCCCACCCCTCGAAGGGCGGCTATTTGTCTGTTTAGGACGTTAGAGTTCGTTTGTTGTGATCAGCAACAACGAAATGATACCGTTTGGAGGTGCGTTTGTATGTTTAGAGACGAAGATTTCGTCTGCAATGTTTTGCGGAAAAGAATGTCCTTCAAGCGTTAGCGACGTCTCGCAGTGCTGAAGGTTGATTTTTCCTTATGCCGCATTTCGTGTTGAAACGTTTGCGGGCTCTGGGGATTTTGTTTTTGGATGTGAAAATCGCTTAGCGGACACTAGATCCGCTGTTGTGGCCGTTTCGGCTGATTTTGAAAAAGTCGTGAAAAAGTTTCGAAAATTTTAGAGTCTTCGAAATTTGCGGGAGTATACGAGTATACGTACCCACTCCCCCCTTTTTTAAATTGGGGGGATAGCTGAATCCGCCGATTGGCGAGTTGCCTACGTACCCTTGTCTAGGGATCAAGCCATCTCGTAGTTCTTTTGTACCACGTTTTATCGTTTAGTGGTAGTATTTTTTGAGGTGCATCGCATTCCAAGTTCTCGGGATTTTGACGTCTTGCATGTTTGCGATTTGGTATGAGCCTGGTCGGACTACTTTTATGACTTTGTACGGTCCTTCCCAGTTTGCTCCCAGTTTTCCTGCGTTTCGTTCGGCAGTGTTTTGGAAGACTTTTCGTAAGACTAAATCGCCTTCTTTGAACCTGCGATGGCGCACGTTTGAGTTGTAGTACCTTGCGGCAGCGTGCTGGTAATTCTGGATTCGAATGAGTGCCTGGTCGCGGCGCTCATTGATGAGGTCGAGGATTGTCCAGCATCATAGCGTCGTTTAAATCCTCTCTTTCGGGGAGGAATCTTCTCCGTACTCCAGGGAATTCTACTTCCGCGGGGATCATACATTCCGTTCCGTAAACGAGGGCGAATGGAGTTTCACCCGTAGCCCGTCTTGGGGTTGTACGATGCGACCAAAGAACTCCTTCGAGCTCCTCTGCCCATCGCCCCTTCTTGGCGTCTAGGCGTTTCTTGAGTCCGTCAAGGACGGTTTTGTTGATGGTTTCTGCCTGTCCATTGCATTGCGGATATCTGGGAGTTGACTTTGTAAGTCGTATTTTCCATTTTTCGCAGAATGCTTCGAATCGAGTAGAGATAAATTGAGATCCAGTTATCTGTTACGATTTCGTACGGGACCCCATGTCTAGTTATGATATGTTTCCAGACGAAGTTCTCGACTTGTGTGTCCTTGATACTTGCGTAGGATTCCGCTTCTACCCATTTGGAAAAGAAATCCGTAAGGACTAGGAGGAAGCGTTTTTGTTTTGATGGGTGCATAGGTCCGACGATGTCCATGGACCATCGCATGAAAGGATAGGGGGACGAGATCGAGGAGAGGATCTCCGCGGGTTGATGGATTGTTGGAGCATGCCTTTGGCATTTTTTCGCACTTCCGGGCGAATTTCTTGCAGTCTTTTACCATGGTTGGCCAATAATAACCGTGGCGTTTGATTTTAACCGCGAGAGATCTTCCGCCAGAATGATTTCCGCATGATCCAGAATGGACCTCCTTCATGATTCTTCTTGCTCTTTCCCCTTCTGCGCATGCCATGAGAGGACCAGAGAAACACCACTTATAAATTTCTCCCTCTATCGTGACATACCGTGCCGCTTGGGTTTTTACTTTACGAGCCGCCCATTTTTCGGCGGGTAAGGTTCCATTCACGATATAGGCTCGGATTGGTTCTAACCAAGGGCTGTCGCAGCCATACTCGGTCGGGTTCACATCCGCTTCCGGCTGATCCTCGACTTCTTCCGCATCTTCAATCTCGTCCTGGATTAGATTGACTGACCACTGGTGGTCCGATGCTCGGATGCTCGATGTAATTCGACCGGGATTACTCTTTGGAGCCCTGGATCTGAGCTTGAGGCGAGGGCAGCCAAGGCGTCAGCCTGGGCGTTTTCCGAGCGAGGAATTCTGGTCAGGGCGAACTGGTCGAAATTTCGAGCCAGTTCTTGGACGAGTTTTAGATATGCGTCCATCCTTTCGTCTCTCTGCCTCATATTCTCCGCTGTATTGATTGGCGACTAACTGAGAATCGCAGTAAGCGTGAATATTACGGATTTTTAACCCATGGGCCAGCCGCAATCCTGCGACGAGTGCTTCGTATTCTGCCTCATTGTTTGAAGCGTGAAAAGCCAATCGGAAAGACTGTTCTAGGATTTCCCCGTTAGGAGAGGTGAGCCGTATTCCGATTCCGGATCCTTGTTTGGATGAAGATCCGTCGACGTGGAGGACCCAAGTTGAGTTTGGTTCCTCGTTAGTCATGTCTCTAGTGGGTAATTCTACCAAGAAATCCGCCAGTACTTGGGACTTTGCACACGTCCTGGGGCGGTATTCGACGTCGTACTCACTCAGTTCGATTGCCCATTTTGCGAGCCTCCCGGATTGACTTGGACTATGCAGGATTATCCGTAGCGGGAACGTGGTGAGAACCACTATAGCGTGAGACTGGAAATATGGTCTTAGTTTTCTTGCCGAGGTTATGACAGCGAATGCTAATTTTTCCATTAGAGGGTATCGAGTTTCCGCATCCAGTAACGTCTTGCTTACGTAAAATATTGGTTTTTGTTCGCCGCGTTCTTCTCGTATCAAGACACCACTGACCGCCGTTGCGGAAACTGCGATATAGAGAAAAAGAGGTTCACCTTCCACCGGTTTTGCGAGGACTGGTGGAGTGGCCAGGTAATGTTTCAATTGCTGGAAAGCTTTTTCACATTGCTCGGACCATTCGAACTTCTTGTTTCCCTTCAATGTCTCGTAAAACGGTAGGCACTTATCCGTGGAGCGTGAGATGAAACGGTTCAACGCCGCGACTCTTCCGGTTAGCCTCTGGACTTCTCGCTTGGTTCTCGGGGAGACCATTTCTATCAGTGCGTCGATTTGTTTTGGGTTGGCCTCGATTCCGCGATACGTTACGAGGTATCCGAGGAATCTCCCTGATGCCACTGCGAATCTACATTTTGCCGGGTTGAGTTTCATGTTATGCTGGTTGAGTCGTGCAAAACATTCCTCTAGGTTGGCTATGTGATCGTGTTCGTCAAGAGATTTTACGAGCATATCATCGATGTATACTTCCATAGTTTTGCCGAGTTGTTCGGCAAACATTTTGTTGACGAGTCGCTGATATGTTGCACCTGCGTTTTTAAGACCGAAAGGCATTACCTTATAGCAATACGTTCCGCGGTCTGTGATGAACGCAGTTTTTTCGCGGGTCGTAGGGATTCATCATGATCTGATTGTATCCGGAAAAAAGCGTCCATGAATGACAGAAGCTTGTTTCCCGCAGTTGCTTCGACCAGTCGATCAATGTGTGGGAGCGGGAAGCAATCCTTTGGACAGGCTTTATTCAGATCCGTGAAATCGACACAGACCCGCCATTTGCCGTTTTTCTTTTTTACCACGACGGGGTTGGCGAGCCAGTCCGGATACCTGACTTCTGTTATCGACCCTACTTTGAGGAGTCTTTCGACTTCCTCATTGACTGCGGTGGCACGCTCAGGTCCCAACTTTCGTCTTTTTTGTTTTACGGGTTTGTGAGTTGGGTCGATGTTAAGTTCGTGACATGTTACGCTAATGTCGATTCCCGGCATATCCTCCGCTAGCCCACGCGAACGTACTGAGTTCTTTTTGAGGCGTGCGATGAGCTCTGCTTTCATCGGTTCGCGGAGGTTAGCTCCGATCTCGACACACCGTTCCGGGAAAGAATCGTCGAGACAGATTGAAACCACCGGTTCTCAGGTTGGTTCACGCTTCCCTTCCAGGGCCTCGGCTCTTTGGGACTGCCAGAAGGTCTCCGGTGAATTGTTAACCGTTTGCTTTTTCCGAGAAGTTTCGATTTCAGAATTTTTTCCGTTTTAGTTCGGTAGCGAGGTAGATCTGAGCTGCTCCGTGACTACCATGTATTGTCTCGACCCCGAAAGGCGTTGGGAACTTGAGGCATAGGTGGAATGTTGATGGGATCGCTCTCATGGAGTTTAGCCAGGGAGTTCCAACTATCGCATTGTAGGATGTTTGGACCATCGATCACCAGGAATTCCGTGTTTTTGGCGACGCTCCCGGCTCTTGACTAGGAGGTTAGTTGAACCGAGGGTCATAATTTTCTCCCGAGAGTCCGAGTACTGGGCTGGGGTCATCCGTAAGGACGCTTAGGTCGACGCCCATCCTCTCGAGGGTGCTTTTGTAGATAATATTGGCCGAGCATCTGGTGTCGACCAATACCCTTGCTACGTCAATGTCCTGGATCGTGAGTTCTATTACAAGGAGATTGTTGTGAGGTTTGACCGTACGGGCCGTTGCTCGATCCTCGAAAGATACGATGTTGCGGGCTGACGAAGAAGTCATACTGAACTTTGATCGATCGGTGGTTTTCGAGTTAGAGGAATCCGTCCCCCCCTCCTTCTAGCGCCAAACTGTGGGAACCGAAATTCACACCGTCAATTTTCGATAAATAAGATTGCGGAGGAAAGCCAAGTGAACCCGACTTTCCCTGAAGGTCCGGATTCTCTGCGTTGCCACACGAAATCGACAAAGTAAACAGAAGACAAAAAATAGAATTGAATATTTGCCCGAAGGCGTTTTATTAGATAAGGGAAACGAGTACAAGGATTCTCCGAAAGACAAAGAGAGTTGCGATTTAAAGAAAAAGGTAGAGTCGCAGGCAGCCAAACGTCCTAAGCCTTGCTCCGCTAGTCCTAACTACCTAAACCCTAGTTTTTCTAAGCCAGCAGGATGCTCTAAGTCTAATTCTCGGATTTTCGGGATGCCTTTCTCTTTGCTCTTGCTCTCCTTATATACCCATCTCTAGGTCGGTTTGGCCTTGGGGTGATGGGCCTCGCCTTTGGGCCCAAGCTTATCTCTTCCGGAAATGTTCCTTTTCGTAGGTCTTTGTAATTATCTCCGAGTTTTCCGCTATCTTTCGATGACTTGATGTTTATCCGATGTCTCGTAGAATCGGGTAAACCGCTATAGCCTGATTAGACCAAACTCACGAGGGCCTGATCCAAACAAGCTAAGGCGGGAATGAACCGAGCACGATAAGTTTTTGGATATAATATTTAAAAAATTTAAATTATACCACTGTGGATTCTGCCTGTCCGTTGGATGGGGGATGCCGTGGTGCGGAGAAAGAGAGCTTTATCTTCCCAGTTCTTGCAGAATTCTCTGAAGTTGTGACTCGTGAACTGGGGTCCATTGTCTGTGACAATTTCATGAGGGATTACGAAGCGCGTGATCCCATTTGTCCATAGGAATCTTCTGATTTGGACATATGTTATCTTGGCTAGGGCCTCGGCCTCCACCCACTTGGTGAAGTAATCTGTTACCACTAGGAGGAAAACCTTTTACCTCAGTGCCATCGGGAACTTCCCTATGATATCCATGCGAAATGAGATCTCTAGCTTTCAGCAGAAGAACCAGGAGGGCTATAGTGAAGCATGGGAGATGTTCAAGGGCTATTGGTCTCAATGCCCACATCATGGCTTCACCAAGGAGAGTTTGCTTAGTACCTTCTACAGAGGTGCTCTTCCAGAGTTCAAGAGCAGATTAGACACAGCCAGAAATGAGTTGTTCTTAGGCAGAACTGAGCAGGATGCAGAGGAGCTGGTGGAGAACATGGCCAAGAGTGACTCAGTCTACAGTGATGAGCATGATAGGGTCAACAGAGACTCTAATGAAGATGATCAGCACACAAGGAAGGAACTGAAATCTCTCCAGGAGAAGCTAGACAAGATTATTGCATAGAAGGCTAGGTAGGAGAAGATTAACTCCATTGAGAACCAGAAACAAAAGCAGCCTGCTGGGAATAATCGGGTTGATGGTTTAGAAGGTCAAGAGAAGCTGTGCTTCATCAATGCTAATGGCACATGGTACAGGAAAGAGCCCAACTTCCAGTACCAAAACAACTATCAGCAAAGGCCTTACTACAACAATCAGCAAGGAGGTTACCGAAGCCAAGCAAAACCATCTTCAAGCCAACCAGTCTACTCAGTCCAAACGAAGCTCTTCTAAAGTTCAAGCTCAGTGTTCAAATACGGAGTCCATGTTCAAGCAAATCTTAGAAGTCCAAGAGAAAGTGATAAGAACATTGGAGAGGAGTTCAAGAACATCCATGCAAAGATTGATGGGACCTATTCTGACCTCAACAACAAGTACATGCAACTTGCCTCTCATCTCAAAGCTTTGGAGAGCCAGGTTGCCTTTATGTCTTCCTCTTCCAAGAGGCCAATGGGATCTCTACCAGGAAAACCAGAGAAGAATCCCAAGGAATCTTGCAATGTCATCCTCTCTACTACTTCTTCGGAGATTGAGATGTGAGCTCATGAGAAAGAGGAAGATGAAATTAAAATGTTTGGAACTGAGTTTGGGGAAGTTGAGAGATTTTTTGTGACCATATCTGAAGCACATATTCTGAAGGATGCTGCCAAGAAGGCTGAAGTAAAGAGTCTGCAGAAAGCTGAGCCTAGAGCCGAGACACCAGCTGTGAAGAGAGCAGACAACAAGCTGAAAGAGCTGAAGCAGGAAGACACTGAGTTTGAGCTATCACCCTATGATAAGCTCCCTTTTCCCCAAAGAGTTCTCACCAAAGCTCAGAAGAAGGTGATCTCAAAGTTCAGGAAAGATCTTAGTGATGTTGGAGTCAAGCTTCCAGAGATCTCAGGTATGCGTGAAGCTCATGTCCAGATGATGTTCATCAAGGACATTCTAGACCACCAAGCTGAAGTGGCTGAGCTTTTGGATATCTCCATTCTGAATATTGATCCACCAATCCCTCCAAAGTCCCTCCCTAAGCTTTAATCTCAAGGGAAGTTCACCCTGTCTTGCTCCCTTGGTAAGATAACTATGGATGATGCCCTTGTTGATAGTGGTGTTAGTGTGAATGTGATTTCCATGGCTATGGTGAAGAGTCTTGGGATTGATAGCATGGAACCAGACACTTCTTCTCTCACCTTTGGGGATTCTTCTTCTACAACCCCAATAGGATCCTGCACCATACCCATTGACCTCACTGTTTTGAAGATGGCATCTGAAGAGAGAGTCCCTTTGATCCTTGGCACTCCTTTCCTCACTACAGGTGGAGCTTGCATTGACTTCCCCAACAAGAAGGTCACCCTCATGCATGTGAACAAAGCTGTTTGCTATCCCCTCCAATCTCCATTGGATGCTGGCTATTTTGGGACAATCACTGGTGGAGAAAAAGATATTAAGAAGCCCCAAGATGAAGTGGTTGTTTGCAAGAAAGAAGGCCTTGCTGGAGAGTCCTCTAAGGAGTTGTGTGTTGAGCACTTGGAAAGTGCTAAAAGAGAGGGGATGAGTGGAGCCTCAAAGGCCACTCATGGCAAGAAGAAGATGGTAAAAGAACCTCATCCTCCACCTCTTGATCTGATCCCACACACTCTCACCCTCCAACCAAAGAAGCTCAAGGATGGTGTCATTGAGTACAAGATCAAACATAAGGGCGAGTCCACACCATTCTCAAGTGCTAGAGCCATCATCACTCCTCTGCTCCAAGATGACCCAATCAAGCTTCAAGAGCTTCTCTCCCAGGTCCTCACCATCACACTTGAAGGTGGGAAGGATCCTCCTTCTCACTAGTTCCAGAGACAAGGTAGTCAAGCTAGTGACTCAAACAAGCTCACTTGGGAGGAAGTCCCATGGTTATCCTTGTACATAGCTTTGTAATTTCAATTTTCCTTTAAGTTTCTGATAAAAGTGGTTGAGGTTTTCAGGTTAAGCCTAGCACTAGAGGAGAGAAGAAAGGTGGTGAAGCACCTGAGCCTTATGATTGCCATGTAGCAGCCTCCTCTAGTTGCTATGAACTAAGCCAGCTCCTAATCCTGACACTAAGCACCACGCCCAACACTCTTTATGTGGTATCACTCCAACCCTTCTTGTATATGCATTTGCTTTTGTCTTGTTGGGGTATCTCCTTCTCTCTTACTCACACAGAGACTGTGTGATTTAAGTGTGGGGGAGGTACCAAGTATTGATCATGTTTGCTTTGTGATTGAGAGTCTCGTGCATTGCATTGTACATTCATATATGCATAGAAAAACCAAAAAAATTTAAAATTTTTTGAATCATGTAGTTGCATCACTTGCATCTTTAAGATTGAGTCTAGAGCATATAGGTTGCATTCACTTGCACATGGAGCATTGCCTTGTAAAGAACACTTGTTTGAACTGAATTTGACACCCTAGTTAAACATATCAAGTAGCTTAAGCATCTTTTGAAAGGCTTGCATGCTCTGAGCCTTGAAAACTCTTCTTGAAACTTGCTTGCTTGCTTGATATTGGCATTGTTCTTGAAGCCAGCCTTATCCTGAACTTAGACTTGAAAGAACTTAATTTCTCTTGCATATGGGCATTTGCATACTTGATCATGGATCTCATACACATTTGGGTTATCTTTCCCCATTATACCACTCTTTGTTAACCCAAGTGGCTCTTCCATCCCCTTGAACTCTAGCCATTCTTTGAAGCCTACATTAATTTGCATGAGTGAGGCTTCTTCTGATAGCTTGTCATGTGCAAAATCTTGAGAGTATTGAGAGCGACATGGATTTGTTCTCATATCTTGCTAGCATAGGGTCCTCATTTGAGCTAGCTTCTAGGATGGTGAGTGGGTCTTTGTTCCTTAAAAGTTTATATTTTGGGTTTGGGAAGTGATAAAGGTGAGTTTGGTGAACAAAAAAAAAAGAAAAGGTTTATTGAGAAAGAAAAGCCCTAGGGACCTAGAATGGAAAAAAAGCTCTTGTGTAATGTTTGAGACCTTCCCCCTATATATATATAATAAAAAAGAAGAAAAAGAAAAGAAAAAAAAAAAGGAAAAAAAAGGAAAAAGAAAAAAAAGATTCAATAAGATAGTGGGGAAGGGAAAATAAAAAGGATTGAGCTTAGAAAAGTTAATAAGAGGTCCTTAGAGGTTGAATCTTGAAGAAAGAAAGTTGTTCATTGGGTGAGTGACGTAAGTATTTTTTATTTTTGGTTATGGGATGAATAAAAGGGGTGTAGAACTTGTATTCACTTAGGAATGAGTAGAATGATGAGGATGCATCCATGTATGCAAGAATTGCTCCTAGTCTTAGATAAATTTTGCATAATGATCAAGCTCCTTGATTCTTGAGTGATTGCCACCTTAAAAAGATGCATTGAACCCTCCTTTTCATCCATATTAGACCATTTGATCACCTAGCCAAATGATTGAGATCATGTGCCCATTTGTGAGACCTCACCTTGAGTGTGTGTGTGTTAATCAATGTGAGAGTTGGTTATGAGAACATGTTGGTTGATAGGCATTGCATCTTATGTAGAGGCATAAGAGTAATTGATAGGCCTTGTGAAGCTAGAGCATAATAATAGAGTTTTACTCATGCTATTTGCCATGCGCGGAGTGTTTCACCACCCGCGGGACATGACACGGGCCGGACGGTAGTGCGCGGGTCGGGATGTGCGGCTGGACAAGGCCAATCTCACCCTCAGCATTTTTCACATCCTTTGGTCGACCTTGAAGTGCTCCAGGGCCATTTTGGTCATTTCTCTTTATGTTTTTATGGGCTTTCAAGCCTCAAATAAATACTTATGTAATCCCAAAGTTGGGACTGAACTTCTTTTCTCTCAAAGAACACTTTTAGATCTTGAATAAACTTTGGATCTTGAATCCTTCTTCATCTATTTCTATTGTGTTTGCTGGATTATTTCTATCACTAATCATGTTTCACCTTGAATCATCCATGGTTTAAGGTTTTCCCTGTCTATTAGTGAGTAGATCTATCTAGGGTTCATGGGCTTGGGAGACTAAGGGTGATTAGGTGTAGATCTAAGATGTTCTAGGGTAGATCCTTCTTGATCCTTGCTTCTAGAGTGTTCTTCTTGCTATTTTGGAGTTGACCTCTTCAAAATAGAGCTATAGGCATTTCATGCCCGAAAGGTGTTCTATGAAATGCCTGAACCAACTCTCCAATGCTTTTAACATTCTTTACCAAAGAGATTTGTGGTTAAAGGTGTTAAGATAGCTAATGGACTTGTTCTTAATGATTGCTTTCATATTATTCAACCTAAGAGATTAGATGCTTGAGATATGTTAGTGAATGAGCATTCATCTAGAGATAAAGCTTGCTTAGGA